>CM077924.1:4687752-5152752 GCA_039797435.1 Crotalus adamanteus
AGCAGAAAGAGGATGCAAAGCAGAGAAGCATCAATTTACACTTTTGCATTCTCCCTACACGGGGTATGCGCCATTCGATTAGAGAACCCATTTGCAGGAACACGGTGTTTATGTAATTAGTTATTTTTAATCTAATTGGAACCGCAGCATATAGCGCTTTCTCCCAGGGCGAGAATAGCTGAACGAGGTTATTTTTTTAGACTCTGGCGGGCCGTTTAAGGGAGCACTCACTAATTAGGGAGAGAACATATATTTTGGAGAACACCTCATTAAGAAAGGTAAGTTCCCTTTGGAATTTCTGCTGCAAAGTTGTCTTACATAGGGCTGGGATGTTTTAGGAACACCTATCCAGGAAGTTCCCAGGAGATTTAGGCCAGGCACTTCAGCGAGAAAAAAAAAAGGGGAGCACTGTTGAAGGATCAAAATAATTGATAGCAAAAGAGATTTGCTTCTGCAGTTTCCTCCCCAGCTGAGAATGCATTTTAATATTACTATAGGTGGGTGATCACATTCCTTCCTTCCTTCCTTCCTTCCTTCCTTCCTTCCTTCCTTCCTTCCTTCCCTTCCCTTCTCCTCTCTTCTTCTTCTTCTTCTTCTTCTTCTTCTTCTTCTTCTTCTTCTTCTTCTTCTTCTTCTTCTTCTTCTTCTTCTTCTTCTTCTTCTTCTTCTTCTTCTTCTTCTTCTTCTTCTCCTCCTCCTCCTCCTCCTCCTCCTCCTCCTCCTCCTCCCCTCCTCCTCCTCCTCCTCCTCCTCCTCCTTCTTCTTCTTCTTCTTCTTCTTCTTCTTCTCGTCCTTGTCCTCCTCTCTGCAAACTGCCCCCCTCCCTTCTATCACTTATGATGTTACCTAGTTGGGCAATGAAATGTCTGCAAGAAAACCACCCAGCTCAGAGAGCAACAACAATCCCACAGTCCTCCTCCTCCTCTTCTTCTTCTTCCTCCTCCTCTCCTCCTCCTCCTCTCTGCAAATACTCCCCTCCCTTCTAAATCACTGATGATGTTACCTAGTTGGGCAATGAAACATCTGCAGAAAAACTACCAAGTTCACAGAGCAACAAGGACCTCACAGTCCTCCTCCTCCTCCTCCTCTTCCTCCTCCTTTCTGCAAATCCTCCCCTCCCTTCTAAATCACTGATGATGTTGCCTAGTTGGGCAATGAAATATCTGCAGGAAAACCACCAAGCTCAGAGAGCACCAAGGACCTCACAGTCCTCCTCCTCCTTCTCCTCCTTCTCCTCCTTCTCCTCCTCCTCCTCCTGTCTGCAAATACTCCCCTCCCTTCTAGCACTGATGATGTTACCTAGTTGGGCAATGAAACGGCTGCAAGAAAACCACCCAGCTCAGACAGCACCCAGGACCCCACAGTTCCACCCTGAGCTACAAGCAACATTCTCTTCTACCAGTAATGTCTCAGTAGCAAAGAAGCCCCCACTGATTCTGCCTCCCCTTTGAAATTGTACAAGATCAAAACTGATTTGCCCTTGGATGGGAGACACAAGGAGACCCTAGACCTTTATCCTGGATTAGTAAATCGAAAAACCACCCTGGAAGAAAACAGCGGCTCGCTGTTTTCATGTTGTGGTCATGAAACCATTGTAGTTGTGTACCTCCAGTTACCAGGATTTGAGAGCTCCCTTAAAAGAGAGTCAATACCCTTGGTATTCTAAAAACACCAGAAATAATTTTTCTTCAGGAGACTGGCAGGTGACCCTTTGTTGCTGAGACATACAAGCTTTGCATCTCACTACTATTAAGTCTTGTATCTGTGTACTCATTGCCATAGCAGCGTTGTGCTTCTCCTGACAAATGTTATTTTAAAACGTTAAGCGAGTCACCAAGTAAACCACTTGAGTAAATAACAGGTGCCCTCTTCTTTTGTGCGTTTGTGTGTGTGTGTGTGTGCGTGCATTGTTTTGATAGAGAGTGGGATTTTTTTTCCCCTCCCAATATTTTCTTCATCATGTCCAGCTTCCAGTTAAATTTAATTTGACTGCTAGTCTGGAGAAATTCAGTTTTGTGGACATTATCATGAGCAACCAGGCTCCAGAGTTATTACCGCTATACCAGTGGCTCTCAACCTTTTTAATGCCGCGACCCCCAACCGGTCGTAAGTCGAGGACTACTCAACCGGTCGTAAGTCGAGGACTACTCAACTGGTGCAGCACCGTTTGCAGAATGGGACTTTTGGCGGGCTCAGCAGGGCAGAGACAGCCTGGACAATTCCTATTGGCTTTTGAAAGCCAATAGAATTAGACTCTATTCAAGAGAATCTATTCTATTGGCTTTCAAAAGCCAATAGAATAAAAGGGAGTAGCACAGCTAAGGAAAGGGGGAAAAAATGGCGGACTGCGTTGTTTGGCGACCCCCGTGAAATGGTCGTTCAACCCCAAATGGGGTCCTGACCCACAGGTTGAGAACCACTGCGCTATACAGAGAAAATGCATGGAACAAACCCTGATTTTACCACCATGATTGCTTCTCCATGTTTGGCTAGTCATTACCCAATAATTGAACATGGAGTCCACCTCTTTCTAATCCCAACCTGACCAGTGTCTGCACACCTTATCTGCAAAGAATGGTTGCAGGAATTGGGGATGTCTAGTTTAATGAAGAGAAGGACGAGGGGGGACATGATAGCAGTCTTCCAGTATCTCAGGGGCTGCCCCAAAGAAGAGGGAGTCAAGCTATTCTCCAAAGCACCTGAAGGCAGGACAAGAAGCAACGGATGGAAACTAATCAAGGAGAGAAGCAACCTAGAACTAAGGAGAAACTTCCTGACAGTGAGAACAATTAACCAGTGGAACAACCTGCCTCCAGAAGCAGTGAATGCTCCAACACTGGAAGTTTGTAAGAAAAGACTGGACAGCCATTTGTATAGGGTTAGGTATGGTATAGGGATATTGTTGTTGTTGTTGTTGTTGTTGTTAACAACTTGCAAAGAGATCGGTGGGTCTCCTTGCATGTTATATTCTTAACAGCTCTGTAAAATTACAGATAGTCCTTGCCTTACCAGTTCATTTAGTGATCCTTCAAAGTCACAACGGCACTCCAAAAAGGACCCTTTTTCACACTTTACGGTCATTTTGCAGCATCCCCATAGTCACGTGATCAAAACTCAGGAGCTCGGCAACTGACTCATATTTATGATGGTTGTGGTATCCCAGGCCCTTTTGCAACCTTTGGACAAGCAAACTCAATGGGGAAGCTGGATTCACTGGACATTCATCAGTCTGAGATGGTATAGGTTCTCCTGCTTGAGCAGGGGGCTGGACTAGAGGACCTCCAAGGTCCCTATCTATTCTATTCTATTCTATTCTATTCTATTCTATTCTATTCTATTCTATTCTATTCTATTCTAATTTCTTATTCTATTCTATTCTATTCTATTCTATTCCATTCCATTCTTATTCTTTCCTATTCTACTCTATTCTTATTCTTATTCTCATTTCTATTCTATTCTATTCTGTTCTATTCTATTCTATTCTATTCTATTCTATTCTATTCTTCTTATTAATTCTATTCTATTCTATTCTGTTCTGTTCTATTCTATTCTATTCTATTCTATTCTACTCTACTGATTCTATTCTATTCTATTCTATTCTATTCTATTCTATTCTATTCTATTCTATTCTATTCTATTCTATTCTATTCTATTCTTCTTATTAATTCTATTCTATTCTATTCTATTCTATTCTATTCTATTCTATTCTATTCTATTCTACTCTTACTGTTATTCTTTCCTACTCTACTCTACTCTACTCTTCTCTACTCTACTCTACTCTACTCTACTCTACTCTACTCTACTCTATTCTTATTCTATTCTTATTCTATTCTTATCCTATCCTATCGTATCCTATCCTATCCTATCCCATCCCATTCCATCCCATTCCATTCCATTCCATTCCATTCTACTTTATAACAGCTTCAGGGATTTGCTTAACCCCTGTGTCAAGAAAGTTGAAACATGGGGCAAATCTCAATAACTGTCTCTCTTAGCCTCAGAAATTTTGGACTCAATTGTGGTCGTACGTCAAGGACTATCTGTATCTGGGTTATAAAACTCGGTCGGCCCAACTGTTTCAAACGATAATTGCCCTAAACCCAATCAGTGTGTGCATCGCCCATGAATTAAGGGAGCTGCGATCCCGAATGTTTGGCTGGCAAGGCCCCATGATCAGCCTTGACATTTTCCCAGACCAAGTTCTGAAATGCCAACATCACTGAAAAATAAATTGGTGCCCCCAAAGGAGAAAACTCTTCGTTTAATGAACTTGGCTCCTAATTCCTGCAAATAAAGAGCTGCTGTCAAGGTAGATTAGTGTGGCTTGCATCTCTCACCAGGCAGTTTAAATTATGTTTCATAAAAACCTAGGCAAAAACGGCCCGAAAGCTCTTCGCTTCTCAGCCAGGTGGCATTATCTCCTTCTAATGAGCAGGGAAGAGCAAGGTGGTGGCCAGGACTTCTGGAATTCAGTTTGAGGCTCTGTTCACATTCACTGCATTTTGTTTTCCTTTGGCAATCTGTCTTGCGTGTGTCTGCTGCCTCTTGAAAGGTTAGGTTAGGGGATGGAGCTGGGATTGCTTGATTTGCTTATTCATTTAAAGAATAGAATAGAATAGAATAGAATAGAATAGAATAGAATAGAATAGAATAGAGTAGAGTAGAGTAGAGTAGAGTAGAATAGAATAGAATAGAATAGAATAGAATAGAATAGAATAGAATAGAATAGAATAGAGTAGAATAGAGTAGAGTAGAATAGAATTAACAATAGGAAAGAATAGAATAGAAATAAGAATATAATACAAATAAGAATAGAATAGAATAGAATAGAATAGAATAGAAATAAGAATAGAATAGAAATAAGAATATAAACAAGAATAGAATAGAATAGAAATAAGAATAGAATATAAATAAGAATAGAATAGAATTAACAATAGGAAAGAATAGAATAGAAATAAGAATATAATACAAATAAGAATAGAATAGAATAGAATAGAATAGAATAGAAATAAGAATAGAATAGAAATAAGAATATAAATAAGAATAGAATAGAATAGAAATATGAATAGAATAGAAATAAGAATAGAATAGAATAGAGTAGAGTAGAATAGAGTAGAATAGAGTAGAATAGAATAGAATAGAATAGAATAGAATAGAATAGAAATAAGAATAGAATATAAATAAGAATAGAATAGAATAGAATTAACAATAGGAAAGAATAGAATAGAAATAAGAATATAATAGAAATAAGAATAGAATAGAATAGAATAGAATAGAATAGAATAGAATAGAATAGAATAGAATAGAATAGAAATAAGAATAGAATAGAAATAAGAATATAAATAAGAATAGAATAGAATAGAAATAAGAATAGAATATAAATAAGAATAGAATAGAATAGAATTAACAATAGGAAAGAATAGAATAGAAATAAGAATATAATACAAATAAGAATAGAATAGAATAGAATAGAATAGAAATAAGAATAGAATAGAAATAAGAATATAAATAAGAATAGAATAGAATAGAAATATGAATAGAATAGAAATAAGAATAGAATAGAATAGAAATAAGAATAATAGAATAGAAATAAGAACAGAACAGAACAGAATAGAATAGAATAGAACAGAATAACAGATCTGGAAGGGACCTTGGAGGTCTTCTAGTCCAATCCCCTGCTCAGGCAGGAAACCCTATACTATACTATTTCAGACAAATGATTATCCAATCCCTTCTTTGTCTGAAATGGTATAGGGTTTCCTGCCTGAGCAGGGGGTTGGACTAGAAGACCTCCAAGGTCCCTTCCAGCTCTGTCATTCAGTACTCTGTAAAAGTTCCAAAGAGGGGGGGACTAGGGGTGACATGATAGTCTTCCAGGACTTGAGAGGTTGCCACAAAGAAGGGGGGAATCTCTTCTCCAAAGCAGCATATAAAGAACAGTGGCTGGAATTGGCTCACACTTGGAATACGGCATCCAGTTTTGGTCACCACGATATAAAAAAGATGCTGAGTCTCTAGAAAGAGTGCAGAGAAGAGCAACAGAGAGGATTAGGGGACTGGAGGCTAAAACATATAAGGAACGGTTGCTAGAATTGGGTATGTCTAGTTTAATGAAGAGAAGGACGAGGGGGGACGTGATAGCAGTGTTCCAATATCTCAGGGGCTGCCCCAAAGAAGAGGGAGTCAAGCTATTCTCCAAAGCACCTGAAGGCAGGACAAGAAGCAACGGATGGAAACTCATCCAGGAGAGAAGCAACCTAGAACTAAGGAGAAATTTCCTGACAGTTAGAACAACTAACCAGTGGAACAACCTGCCTCCAGAAGTGGCGAAGGCTCCAACACTGGAAGTTTTTAAGAAGAGACTGGACAGCCATTTGTCCGAAATGGTACAGGGTTTCCTGCCTGAGCAGGGGGTTAGATTAGAAGACCTCCATGATCCCTTTCAGCTCTGTTATTCTGTTAATATTCAGAGCACACAAATACATGGTGCAACTTACTTCTACCACACTAAATATGTACTGTAAATCTAAAGCAGTACTGTCTTGCCAGCTGCTTTCCAGATGTAGGACATAAACCTGTGTGTGGTCTGATTTCCCATTGGCAAGAATGCTTTCGTCATCCTGTATCAACTAACTTAGATTTCTGTTCACAGAACCCTACCATCCAGAGCTGATTTGTGAAACTCCAGGTAAACGTTTAGTATTACCAAAGAAAGTTTTCTGCATCTCGCTGTTGCCGTGTTTAGTCATCTGAATTTATGCAACCTAAACATAATGGTCCTATTTAACAGAACATATGATCCCTATTTGTTTTGCATTTGACAAACGAATGCACACTGATTGTACAATCCAATTTTATTTATTTATTTATTCCATCGCTATCCTGCTGCTAGCCAAGAGCCCCTTGGTGGCCTGTCAAAAGACAGAAACATTAAAACATACACCGTGAGTCTTAAATGTCAGGGAACTATTGAAAACAAGCTAAAATAAGGGTTAAAAGTAATGGAAATAAGATTTTTGAAGAGACGGCTAAAACTCCTTGTCTAGTTAAAAACCTCAGCGAAACTATTCAGTTTCCAACATCCTTCAAACCAGTCTGATTTCCAAGGGTGATTTTGATCCTTGCAGTTTAAAAAAAATGTGCTTTTTTACCCCAAAGGCAATTGAATATTCTCAGTTTTTTTTTTCCTTTGAAAAGATTTTGCTTCTCACTCAACTGAAGAAGCTTCTTCAGTTCTAACTGTTCTTGGATGAGAAGTGAAACATTTTCAAAGGAAAAGAAAGGAAAACAAGAAAGTCTGTTTTCCTTTTGGGACAACCAGGACCTGGGTGATTGAGAATCTCCATAGATGAAATTGACAAGAATTCTGTCAATGACCCTTTTCCAATAGTTGGTAGGCCGGAATCCCCATTTCTCAAAGAGGGAACACAATCACCTTGTGGCTTCTAAAGGGTTTAGAACAGGGGTAGGCAACCTTGGCTCTTTTATGACTCGTGGACTTCAACTCCCAGAATTCCTGAGCCAGCCATGCTGAGGGGAAAGGGAGAGGTTTCCAAGCTGAGCCATGCTGGCTCAGGAATTCTGGGAGTTGAAGTCCACGAGTCATAAAAGAGCCAAGGTTGCCTACCCTGTTTTAGAAGAACGAAGGGATAGAAACGGTGTCTTCCGAAAGTTCCCATGTTGGTACCCTACATGTCTTGCTGCTACCAGAACTGATCCCAAAGGTGCTTTTCCAAAAGGCAACTGGACTTTTATGGTTTTTTCCTTTGAAAATGTTTCACTTCTCATCCAAGAAGCTTCTTCAGTTCTAAGTGAAGAGTGCTTCATTTCTTTGAAAATGTTTCGCTTCTCATATAAGAAGCTCCTTCAATTCTAAGTGAAGAGGCCTTGGTAAGGCCACACTTGGAATACAGCATCCAGTTTTGGTCACCACGATGTAAAAAAGACGTTGAGACTCTAGAAAGAGTACAGAGAAGAACAACAAAGGTGATCAGGGGACTGGAGGCTAAAACATATAAGGAACGGCTGCTGGAATTGGGTATGTCTAGTTTAATGAAGAAAAGGATGAGGGGGGACATGATAGCAGTCTTCCAATATCTCAGGGGCTGCCCCAAAGAAGAGGGAGTCAAGCTCCAAAGCACCTGAAGGCAGGACAAGAAGCAACGGATGGAAACTAATCAAGGAGAGAAGCAACCTAGAACTAAGGAGAAACTTCCTGACAGTTAGAACAATTAATCAGTGGAACAGCCTGCCTCCAGAAGCGGTGAATGCTCCAACACAGGAAGTTTTTAAGAAGAGACTGGACAATCATTTATCTGAAATGGTATATAGGCCCTGAGCAGGGGGTTGGACTAGAAGATCTCAAAGGTTCCTTCCAACTCTATTATTGTTATTGTTACCAGAGAATGCTTCGTTTCTTTGAAAACGTTTCCCTTCTCATCCAAGAAGCTTCTTCAGTTCTAACTTGAGTTACAACTGAAGAAGCAAAATGTTTTCAAAGAAAAAAAAAAAACAAGGAAGTCCCTCCGCTGCCCACATCTTCTACTGCAAATGAAAATAATTTGACTTCTTTGTATTTTAAAGCATCCCATTGCAGGCTTCGGTCTTCTTGGCGCTATTAAATTTAGCAAAACATGAAGACGACACTCTTCCAGTATTTCTCTTTTAGTGTGGCCTCAAGCTGCTCCGAGGAAGATTGAACACCCTTACAGAGTCTGTGTTCCAATCTAATCCACAGATCCTCTCCTTCTCCTACACACTTAAAAATACACCCCGTCCCTCCAAAAATTGAATTTCTACCAGCAACCATTTTTCTTCCCTGGGGTTGTCACCGAAATATTGAAGTGATTATCCTAGCGAGAATGAAACTTAAGAGTTTGCCAATTTCCAACATGTGTTTTGAGAAGATTGCAAGAGCTGTGGATCCGAGGCTGAAAAGTTTAATAGAACTAAAAATAAAATAAAATAAAAAAAAAATAAAAATAGAGGTCTTTTATCGTGTGGGGTGAGATTTGGGTGTGACAAGTAAATAGAAGATTAATACAAATCTAAGAGAGTGGAGGTGGGGGGGTGGCAAAATAAATTTAAATCAATAATAACGCACCTCAAAGATGTGTTAGGAAGAAGCGGAGAAAAAAACCAACGGTGCAGAACTTCAGCCAAATCCCCGAATTCAATGTGTTTATAGACCAGGGTTTCTTCCAACGCAGGGGTGTCAAACTCAATTTCATTGAGGGCCGCATCAGCATTGCGGTTGTCCTCAGGGGGCCGGGTGGGTGGGGCCAGGGTGGGTGCAGCCTACTGGGTGGGTGTGGATTCAGTGGGTGTGGGGTACTGGGTGGGCATGGCCAGCTCTACATCCTTCGTGTCAAGAGTGCGTGTGGGGGCCTGGGCAGGAGTGGGACAGATCTGAGGGTCTCTGGCAGAAAGGGGTGGGACCGGGGCAGAGCCCATCAAGCCGGATAGGTGAAGCAGGCGAGGGCCATTTGCTGGCCACTTCCAGGTGATGGTGCATTTCTTCATTCCCCATAAAGGGTGACACCTCCCCAGCATGCACCCAGGGGACGGGGGCGACGCGGCAGGGGCTGGTTCCTCGCTGTTTCCGGACGGCCTTGTGGAGCTAAGACTGAATGCGTTTCAGCATGGATGGCCATCCCAAAATTGTACATTGGCTCCCGGCTGGCCTGGGCCAGGGCCAAGGCAGCGGGGGCCGTTCCCTCCCTGTTTCCAGGATGGCTTTGTGGGCCACATGAAACCACTTCGCGGGCCACATCCGGCCCCCGTGCCTTGTGTTTGACTTGTCTGTTCTAAAGGCAGGGAGATGGAAGTTTTCCAACTCTGTAACCTTTCAATGTGAAATATTTCTCATGCAATGATGTCAGACTTTCTGCTGGGGATGCTGACTCGTATCGTTCCTTGTCCAAATGTGAGATTAAGTCATTTGAGAATAACACAGCTGGAAGGGACCTTGGAGGTCTTCTAGTCCAACCCCCTGCCCAGAAAGGAGACTATGTACTATTCCGGACAAATGGCCATCCACTCTCTTCTTAAAAGTCTCCAGTGATGGAGCATTCACAACTTCTGGAGGCAGGTTGTTCCACTGGTTAATTGTTCTCGCTGTCGGGAAATTCCTCCTTAGTTCCAGATTGGTTCTCTCCTTGGTTAGTTTCCATCTGTTGCTTCTTGTCCTGCCTTCAGGGGCTTATCAAGTACATAGGAGGTGAGGGTTAGATTTCAGAAAGGCATTTGAAAAGGTAGACCACAACCTACTCCTTGGAAAACTAGGAAAAGATGGAAGAGACAACATCACCACCAGATGGATCTGCAGCTGGCTAAGAAACCATACTCAACGAGTAGTCCTCAATGGCACTACATCCACATGGAGAGAAATAAGCAATGGGGCACCACAACGTTCTGTCTTAGGCCCAGTACTCTTCAATATCTTCATCAATGACTTAGATGAGGGAATTGAAAGGGAACTCATGAAATTTGCAAATGTCATCAAGCTGGCAAGAGTAGCCCACACCCCAGAAGACAAACTCGGGATCTGAAAAGATCTTGATAAATTTGAACAATGGGCCCTCTCCAACAAAATGAGTTTCAGTGTGGAGAAAAGCAAAGTCTTACACTTAGGCAGGAAAAACGAAAGGCACAAATACAGATTGGGTGAGACCCGGCTTGGAGGCAGTGAATTTGAGAGGGACCTTGGAGTCCTAGTGGACGATCCCTGGACCATGAGCCAGCAGTGTGCAGCAGCAGCAGCCAAAGGAGCTAACACAATCCTGGGTTGTATAAACAGAGGCATAGAATCAAGATCACGCAAAGTGTTAGTACCGCTTTATAAAGCCCTAGTAAGGCCACACCTGGAATGCTGCAGCCAATTTTGATCACCATGTCATAGAAAAGATGTTGAGAGTTTGGAAAAAATTCAGAGAACAGCAACTAAGATGATCCAAGGCCAGGAGACTAAAACATACGAAGAATGATTACAGGACTTGGGTCTGGCTAGTCTAAAGAAAAGAAAAAACAGGGGTGACATGATGGCAGTGTTCCAGTATCTGAGGGGCTGCCACAAAGAAGAGGGGGTCAAACTATTCTCCAAAGCACCAGAGGGAAGGACAAGAAACAATAGTTGGAAACTGACCAAAGAGAGAAGCAACCTGGAATTAAAGAGAAACTTCCTGACAGTGAGGACAATTAACCAGTGGAACAGCTGGCCACCAGAAATCGTGGGCGCTCCATCATGGGAGATTTTTAAGAAGAGACTGGACAGTCACTTGACTGAGATAGTATAGGTTCTCCTGCTTGAGTGGGGGGCTGGACTAGAAGACCTCCAAGGTCTCCTATTCTATTCTATTCTATTCTATTCTATTCTATTCTATTCTATTCTATTCTATTCTAGGGCTAGGCAGTATAACCAAACCCCAGCCAATGATTTAATAGCCACCCATCAGCACCACAATCAACATCTAAAAGGCTACACACAAACCAGGCACCATATAAATACCACACACAGAACACCCAAAGCACACACTCTGCTAGAGAGAATTTCCCTGAAGATGGGCTTCAACACAAATCCAAAAAGCTCGGAAGACAAAACTTCTAGTCCCTGGTGACTGACCGGCTTTGGGTCCTGCGACATTATCCTGGGACACGTAGGATTTGCCTTCCTTCCTAAGTCAGAATCCTTTCATTGAGAAATTGCATCCTGGCTAATGCAGTTTTTTTTTTTTTTTTACTCTGCTAAAGAAAGAAAAAAGAAAAGAAAAAAAGGAGTCATCCTAAGCCAGTGTTTCTCAACCTTGACAATTTTAAGGCATGTGGACTTCAACTCCCAGAATTCCACAGCCAGCAGTGCTGGCTGTGGAATTCTGGGAGTTGAAGTCCACATGCCTTAAAATTGTCAAGGTTGAGAAACACTGTCCTAAGCGACCAAGAACATTGTTCATTATGCTTTGAAATAATAATAATAAAAAATTCAGTGTAATCATCCCCAACCACTGCAACTGCTTGTTTAATACCGAGCGACAGTGATAAAGTAATTAATTCCACCGGCGTCTGAATGGTAATTGAAAATGCTGCAAGCTTAAATGCTAATTGTCCTTGTAGATGCTCTCAATCAGAAGCTGAATGTGATATCCGTTTGGGTTTTGAAGGAAGGCACGTTAGAGTCCGTTGTAAAAAAACAACAATCTGAGAAGGTGCTTTACATCTCACTTAGTACATGTGGCGTGTGATTTTTCTGCTCTAGAAATGAACCAAAGTTGAATGGAATAGAGCTGGAAGGGAGCTTGGAGGTCTTCTAGTCCAGCCCCCTGGTCAGGCAGGAGAACCTATACCATCTCAGACAGGTGACTACCCAATCTCTTCTTGAAAACCTCCAGTGATGGAGCACCCACGATTTCTGGTGGCAAGCTGTTCCACTGGTTAATTGTCCTCACTGTTAGGAAGTTTCTCTTTAATTCCAGGTTGCTTCTCTCTTTGATCAGTTTCCAACCATTGTTTCTCATCCTTCCCTCTGGTGCCTTGGTGAACAACCTGACCCCCTCTGCCTTGTGGCAGCCCCTCAAATACTGGAACACTGCTATTGTGTCCCCCTGTTTCTTCTTTTCTTTAGACTAGCCAAACCCAAGTCCCGCAATCGTTCTTCGTATGTTTTAGCCTCCAGACCTTGGATCATCTTAGTTGCTCTTCTCTGAATTTTTTCCAAACTCTCAGCATCTTTTTTGTGATAGGGTGATCAAAATTGGCTGCAGTATTCCAGGTGTGGTTTTACTAGGGCTTTATAGTTATTTTATCAGTTTTAGCCATTCTGGAACAAGGTCTTGACATGTACTGCTTTACTGTACAAGTAATCCTTGATTTACAAGCGCATTCATTTAGTGACTGTTTGAAATCACATCGGCCTTGAAGAAGGGTCTTATGATGGGTCCTCACACTTACGACCCTGATAGCCATGGTCACATGATCAACATTCTGATGGTCACATGATCGAAATTGGGGTGTCTTAACAGAGGTAGACTCATCTTCTTTGTGGCAGCCCTTCATATATTGAAACATTGCTGTCATCAAGATCATTCCTTATGTAGAATAGAATAGAATAGAATAGAATAGAATAGAATAGAATAATGATAGAATAGAATAGAATAGAATAGAATAGAATAGAATAGAACAGAATGGAACGGAACAAAACAGAACAGAACAGAATAGAATGATCGAATAGAATAGAATAGAATAATGATAATAGAATAGACTAGAATAGTCTAGACTAGACTAGACTAGACTAGACTAGACTAGACTAGACTAGACTAGACTAGAATAGAATAGAATAGAATAGAACAGAGAAGACTAGAACAGAACAGAACAGAATAGAATTAGAATAATGATAGAACAATGGTAGAACAGAACACAACAGAACACAACAGAGCTGGAAGGGACCTGGGAGGTCTTCTAGTCCAGCCCCCTACTCAAGCAGGAGATCGACCTATCTCAGATAGGTGATTGTTCAGTCTCTTCTTGAAAATCTCCAGTGATGGAGCGCCCATGATTTCTGCTTCATTGTTCTCACTGTCAGGAAGTTTCTCCTTAATTCCAGGTTGCTTCTCTCCTTGATCAGTTCCCAGCCATTATTTCTTGTCCTTCCCTCTGGTGCTCTGGTGAACAACCTGACCCCCTCTTCCTTGTGGCAGCCCCTCAGATACTGGCATACAAGATGTCTTCCACATCTTGCCATGGAATTGTCTAATCAACCCTTCTTAATTCTAGAATTTCTTGCAAATCATGGCTATTCGCTCCCCCAGTGGGACAGGGAAAGATTTATGCAATGGGCAGCCCACCTCTGAATATTCATGCGTGTTTTCCAGCAGTGATATCCCAGCAGTAGGATCTGGGCTGACGGATGTATGGCAGCGTCCTAAGTATAAATTAGCAGATAAGGCAGGTCTGTTCTGCTTAAGTTTCTACCTCTGAGGAAAGATTTCTGTTCTGGAAAACGTTCACGCTGTTTTTAAAATTAAAAGTCTGCAGGAAAATACAGCCAGATGAGATTCAGGGTTAAGTGGGTGGGGTGAGGGGGAACTGCATTTCCTAAAATAGTCAAGTTGGTCAAGGATTGGTCTGTAGCCTGATCTGCTTAAAATAACAGCAGCTTAAGAGTGAAGGATTATTATTATTATTATTATTATTTTTCCATAGCCCTTCCTGGGCTGCTCATGGAACGATGCAATTTGCATGGTTCCATGGTCATTCCAGGAAATGTCAGCGAACAAAGTCTTGCTCCAAGCATGCTTGAAGCAAATAAAAACAGGCCACCCCATCAAACGTAGAAAGTAAATTTAACCTTTGTCTACCTCTCACCAGGGATATTTTTTTAAGGAGCAGCAAATGATGCTGGACAGTTTTTGGGTGTGTGTGTATGTGTGTCTGTGTCTCTCTGTGTGTTTTGCAACCACCATTTATGCTTCCCTGGTTCTGCTAGCAGTGAAATAATCGATTTAGCTCACAGGAGGGTTCCTGCTACAGAGTTTTAACTCCTAATGAAAAGACCCTTGGAAGTAAAGCAGCCATCAAAACACACACACACACACACACACACACACACACACACACACACAACCCCAATATCTCAGGGGCTGCCATAAAGAAGAGGGAATCAAGCTATTTTACAAAGCACCTGAAGGCAGGACAAGAAGCAATGGGTGGAAACTAATAAGGAGAGAAGCAACCTGGAACTAAGGAGAAACTTCCTGACAGTTAGAACAATTAACCAGTGGAAAAACCTGCCTCCAGAAGCAGTAAATGCTCCAACACTGGAAGTTTTTAAGAAGAGACTGGACAGCCATTTGTCCGAAATGGTGTAGGGTTTCCTGCCTGAGCAGGGGGTTGGACTAGATGACCTCCAAGGTCCCTTCCAATTTTACTATATGTAAGGACCCACCCCACTTTGCATCTTAAGAAGACAGAACTCTTGGAATAATTCTTCCAACAGGAATCCTTTATTAAGAGAAAATGGTTGCAGGCATGCTAGACAGGACTTGGGGTTCAAGCTCTCCCATTCAAGGTTTTAAGGGGTTCCCCAGTAGTCCCACCCAATCAACCCCCCTTCAGTGATAGTTTCAAGTATCACAATTCCACCCCCTTTCTTCTTCCGTCTGGATGGAGACTTCAGATAACTACATGAAAGGCAATTACTCTTTGATATGCTAACGCTTAGAGGCCACAATAAACACACATTCAGTCCTTTGAAGTGTACTGAAGGAAGTGAGGGCCATAAAGCCCCTTTGCTCTCCCCCTTTTCTCCCTCTTATGGCAGAATCCAGAAAAGGCAGAATTGGGAGTTTCTATGTTTGATAATTAAAGATGAAATATAATTGGATTCTGACATCCGGCCCCTCTTAACAATAAGAGAGATCCACCTGAAAGAAAACACAAGTAAAAAATTTAGTTAGGCTTGTTAGGATACTCTGTGTGAAACTTCTTCAATAGCTTCGGGGCTCTGACGTGACGTTTATGGACCCACTCATTTTGTGAGGCAGGGAGGTGTTTCCAGGCAACTAGGTACTGAGTTGTTCCATGATATCTCCTAGAGTCAAGGATCTCTTTTATTTCGAAGTGTTGTTCCCCCTCCACCATGATTGGAGGTGGTGGGGGGGGGATTTTTGGCCGTAGAGGTGACTGATGCTCTCTTTTCAGCAAGCTGCAATGAAAAATTGGGTGTATTTGCCTGAGGTTTTTGGGTAATTCTAATTCTACTGTTACTGGATTTATGATCCTTTTAATTGGAAAAGGTCCTATATATTTTGGTCCAAGTTTTTTACAGGGCTGTAGGGACTTTAGGTATTTTGTAGATAAGTACACCATTTCTCCTATAATGAATGGTGTAGGCTCAACCCTTTTTTTATCGGCTTGTGCTTTGTATGCCCGCCTAGCTTCATCTAGTGATTTTCTGACTATTGGCCAGGTGTTTTGTAGGTTTTCCATCCATTCTTTCAGTGAAGGGATCGTTGGTTCTTTTGGGGTTAACTCTGGCATAGGGTTGAAACTTTGGCCGTTGGCTATTTGAAAAGGAGTGTAGCCTGTGCTGGAGTGGACTGCATTATTGTAGGCAACTTCTGCAAAAGGAAGTAAGTCCGTCCAATCACTCTGTTGGAAATTTAAAAAACATCTCAAATATTGCTCAAGTACCGACTGGCACCGTTCCGCTTGTCCATCTCCTTGAGGGTGGTGGCTAGATGTCAATCCCTGAGTGGTCCCTAAGAGGGATAAAAATTCCTTCCAAAATGCAGACGTAAATTGCACTCCCCTATCAGAGATGATGCGTTGGGGTGCCCCGTGCAATCTGTAAATGTGCTGGATGAAAAGTTTTGCTAAGGCCTTTGCAGTGGGAATTTTTTGGCAAGGGATAAAGTGCACCTGTTTGGAAAATAGGTCCGTGACTGTCCAGATAACAGTATTCCCATTGCTTTCAGGCAATTCCACTATAAAATCCATGGCTATTTCCCTCCAGGGGGCTGAGGGACTTGCCACTGGTTGTAACAGCCCTGGCGATTTCCCTTGCAACCTCTTTGCTGATGCACAGGTTGGGCAGCTGGCAACATAACTTTCTATGTCCTTTTTTATTGATGGCCACCAAAATTGCCGTTTAATTAAGTGTAAAGTTTTTACAAATCCAAAATGCCCTGCTGATTTTGTGTCATGGCAAAGTTGCATGAAAGTTAGTCTTTGAGTTGTTGGTATATATAACTTTTCCCCTACCCAAGGCAATCCGTCTCTCATTGTGCACACATGTTTGTTTTTCTGGAACCAATCATCTGTTTCCAAACTTTTTCTGAATTCAATCCCAGTTTGGCTGTCCAGTTGTGGTTTTATTTTGGCTTGGGTTCTTGTGGTTACTGGCGCTGCCAGTTGTGACTCTGCCATTATTGGTCTAGAGTCTGTGGTTCGTGCGCTGTTATATTGGGGCATGCGAGATAGTGCATCTGCCAGGAAGTTCTTTCTTCCTGGTAAATGTTTGAGCTTAAATTGGAATTGGTGAAAATGCTGGGACCAGCGGGCTTGTTTGGGATTGAGTTTCCTGGAAGTTTTCAGGGCTTCTAAATTTTTGTGATCAGTCCATACCTGGAAGGGGATTTTGTTGCCTTCCAGGAACTGTCGCCACGTGAGTAATGCCCAACGTATCCCATAAGCCTCTTTCTCCCATACGGGCCAGCGCTGTTCTGTTTCCGTGAGTTTCTTAGATGTATATGCACAGGGTTGCAATACTGCATCATCATTTTCTTGTAATAGCACAGCCCCCACTGCCACATCACTTGCATCTGCCTGTATTATGAAGGGCTTGTCCATGTCTGGGTGCCTTAGTACTGGTTCGGCAGAAAAAAGTCTCTTTAGTCTCTCAAACGCTGCTTGGCACTCCATGGTCCATGTTAGTGGCTGGCTAGGTTTTACTGAGGATGTTCCCTTCGTTTTTAGTAAGTTAGTGAGGGGCAAGGCTATCTGTGCAAATGAGGGGATGAATTGGCGGTAAAAATTTGCAAAGCCCAGGAAACTTTGTAGTTGCTTTCTTGTGCGGGGTGGTGCCCAATTTAGTACTGCTTCGACCTTCTCCGGGTCCATTTCAATACCCTGTGGGGATATGCGATAGCCTAGGTAGTCTATCTTTTCCTGGTGGAATTCACATTTTGAGAGTTTGGCATATAGGTGAGCGGCTCGGAGCTTCTTTAAAACCTTAAAATTTAAAATTTAAAATTTAAAATTTTAAAATTCTGACACTATTATTATTATTATTGTTATTATTATTATTATTATTATTATTATTATTACCTCAGGAATTGACTAACCTGCTTAAAAGCTGCGTTCCAACTTCAGTATGTAAAGTTTCGATGCCGTGTGAGATTTTTGTGAGTTGTCTTAAGAGGACAAGAGCCGGAGCTCCTGGTTGGGGGGGAAGTGGCTTTCAAGTTTACATCTCAGCAAATCATTCCCTTTTGTGTCGCTCTGCCTGGCTCCAACTTTGATGGGGAAGTTCTACCTCGCGGATCAAAAAAACTGGCGCAAAGTCCTTGAAAGCGCAGTGGGTCGGTCGCTGCTACTATTGGGAGACATTAAGATACTTGAGGGCTGCAGAGAATGGAGGTGAGGGTGAAGGATATGAACTTTCAGCTTTTTCCTTTTCGAAGAATGCGTGGAACGATGGTTCCCCGGAGGAGCACAACCCTTGCTTAGGCATCCCTATAAATACTGCAAATTGCCATTAGGCCTTATTAATGTGCAGCTAGAGTGAGCCCTAAGGGTTAATTAATAATGCTAAGGTGTTTCTACAACTTCTTCCTGGAAATATTTCATGGCCCACCTACTATTCTTGGCAAGATAGAGGGTGGAGGAATAACTGGCAAAAAGTCATTAAAAGGCAGTTAAGTTGTTCGCCAGCTGCCCGGTTTGATATTGCCTTGTATGGGGCTACCTTTATCCAAGAAATGAAAACAGAGTTTGTGGCACTGACGCCTGGTTTGTTAAACTCTAAAGTACTGCTTTGCTTTCACGCGTTCCAAACAGAATAACAGAATTGGAAGGGACCTTGGAGGTCATCTAGTCCAACCCCCTGCTCAGACAGGAGACCCTATACCATTTCAGAGAAATGGTTGTCTACTTTCTTCTTGAAATCCTCCAGTGATGGAGCACCCACAACTCCTAGAGGCAGGTTGTTCCACTGGTTAATTGTTCTCACTGTCAAGAAGTTTCTCCTTAGTTCTAGGTTGCTACTCTCCTTGATTAGTTTCCATCCGTTGCTTCTTGTACTGTTTTCAGGTGCTTTGAAGAATAGGTTGACTACCTCTTGTTTGGGGCAACCCCTGAGATATTGGAAGGCTGCTATCATGTCATCCCTAGTCCTTCTCTTCATTAAACTAGACATACCCAATTCCTGCAACTGTTCTGTTGGAAGAAAAGTCTTTATTATGGTTCAGTCCAAGCCGGGGGTAAACAACATGGTGACTGCTTTAGAAAGAAGGTTGCAGTTTATTGAAGAGGAGAGCCAGACAGAAAGATGGCTGGGGCAGAAAAGAGAGAGAAAAAAGGGCTGACCACAGGTGGGGAGTGGGTTTTTATACCTTCTGGAGCCTTTTGTTTGGAGTTGCTTCCTGTGGCATGAACTTTGACCTAAGTCTGAGTGTGCCCTTTGGCATCTGTGGGTTAATCCTATCATGTCCTGTCTTAGAGTTTGGGTGGGGTATGTAGATTTTAGGTCTCCTTGTCTTCTTGATCTTCTATCTAGGGCCTCCATCTGCATTTCTACAGAGCTGGTTTCTGCTTGGGGGAGGGAGACCTGGAGCTATTAAGAAAAACTGGGCATGCTTTTCTGCCTCTTTAAGATCCTTTCAGGAAATATATTTTTCTGCCCTTTTAATATTTCCTTCTCTGGGGGGCTGACTTCCCACAGTTCCTTATATGTTTTAGCCTCCAGTCCCCTGATCATCTTTGTTGCTCTTCTCTGCACTCTTTCTAGAGTCTTAATTTTTTTTTATGGCATAGCAACCAAACAATAATTCCTTTACTGCTCCCAGAGTTAATCATTGCTGGGTTAAGTGCTTCATAAGGCAATGTCTACAAATCACCTTTGCTGGGTTCATATAATGTGCTAAGCACAAGCAAACCAACCATATTAGCATATTGTCAGAGTTGCATTTCCAAGACAGATGTTGGTGGAAGTTAAATCTGAATCCGCTTCTTTAATCTTTCCAAATTTAGCACCAAGTGCTTACGTATTCCAGGAAGTCTGAAGTTGCTCCTGGGAATTCTTCCGGGGGGGGGGGAGTTTAGTAGATTTTAGGGATTTGCTGTGAAAAGATTTCATTCCCAATTGCCGATAGGAATGGTAAAATGAATCGACTGTAGCCCTAACAGTAACTGAAAGTGGTGAAAGAATGTCAGCAAGCAGAATCATTCGTAAATAGCAACTTTATTGACTCCTGCCTATGTTATAAGAATCTCCCCAAATTGCTTGTCTTCCCTTTGGAAACAACCAGATAAGGTTTCATGGATCTTGGGGGAAGTCAGGCTTATGCCTCTTGAATAAGGACTCCACGCTAAAACAAAGAAGAAATTTCCTGACAGAACAATTAATCAGTGGAACAACCTGCCACCAGAAGTTGCAGGTGCTCCGTCGTGTGAGGTTTTCAAGATTTAACTTCCGCCAAATCCATCCAACTGGCTTACATGGATGAGGCAGGACTAGAACTCACATTTTCCTGATGATTGGCCCAAAGTCACCCAATCGGCTTTCATGCTTAAGTGGGACTAGAACTCACTGTGTCCTGGTGATTGGCCCAAAGTCATCCAGCTTGCTTTCATGCCTAAGGCGGGACTAGAACTCACCATCTCCTGGTGATTGGCCCAAAGTCACCCAACTGGCTTTCATGTCTATGTGGGACTAGAACTCACAGTCTCCTGGTTTCACCTTAACCACTACACCAGGCATGTCAAATTCACGACATCACGTGATGTCGCGCGACGTATCAGGACGTTTTCCCCATTGCTGGCAATGAGGTGGGCGCGGTTTTGGCATGACGCATCCGGCCCGCAAGCCGGCAATTTGACATGCCTGCACTACACCAAATAGGGTCTCAATTCCTCAAGGTAAAATAATTTAAAGGGACCGCTCAGACTGTTCTCCATCTAACTCGTTGGTAAACAATTCACACACTGAGACATAGAGATTGGCCTATTTATTTACGGGCTCTGACAATTCGTAATAAATTAACTAGGCATGAAAGCCGGCCTTTGGGTATTTGAGCTAGCTAGGAAATATGTACTTCAAACATTCCAACAAAGCTGAAGAAGATTTAATTTTCAAATCGTCACAGAGAACAAAGCCTGTTAATCACTTTCTGTTTTTAGAACGGAATTCATGGAGCCAAGGGATTATGTTTTTATTAATAAGTAATAGAGGGTTATGCAATATATCATCTGAATATCTTGTAGAGTAATGCAAGTTAATATAAATATTTTGGAGATGTTCTGAGGCAGCATCAAAAACAAGGAGACGAAGGGAAGCGGAGAAAACCTTGAAATGTTTTGAGGGTGTCTCCAAAGTTGTGTGACATGAAAACTGGCTAGGTGACTTTGGGCCATTCACCAGGAGATGGTGAGTTATAGTCCCGCCTTAGTCAAGAAAGGTAGCTGGGTGACTTTGGGCCAAGCGCCTGGAGATGGTGAGTTCTAGTCCCGCCTTAGGCATGAAAGCTGTGTGATTTTGAGCCAATCACCAGTTGATTGGGAGTTCTAGTCCTGCCTTAGACATGAAAGCCAATTGGGTGGGTGACTTTGGGCCAAGCATCAGGAGACTGTGAGTTCTAGTCCTGTCTTAGGCATGAAAGCCAATTGGGTGGGTGACTTTGGGCCAAGGACCAGGAGACTGTGAATTATAGTCCTACCTTAGGCATGAAAGCCAATTGGGTGACTTCAGGCCAAGCACCAGGAGACTGAGTTCTAGTCCTGCCTTAGGCATGAAAGCTGTGTGATTTTGAGCCAATCACCAGTTGACCGTGAGTTCTAGTCCTGCCTTAGACATGAAAGCCAGTTGGGTGACTTTGTGCCAAGCACCAGGAGACTGTGAGTTCTAGTCCTGCCTTAGACATGAAAGCCAATTGGGTGACTTTGGGCCAATCGCGAGGAGACAATGACTTTTAATCTTGGAGATATGGCGTTCCAGAGGGCATCTGATCAGATTGGCAAGGCCTCCTTCGATGGCATTCTTTAACTGAGGCAATCTCAGCTGTCAAATAATTAACATGAACATTTGTTAAGTGAATCACTGCAGTTGTTAAATTAGTTTACACAGTTGTGAAGTGAATCCGGCTTCCCCATTAACTCTGCTTGTCAGAAGGTCGCGAAAGGGGATCACATGACCCCGGGACACTGCGACCGTCATAAATACGAGTCAGTTGCCAAGTGTCTGAATTTTTGATCACGTGACCCTGGGGATGCTGCAACGGTCGTAAGTGTGAAAAACGGTCAGAAGTCCCGTTTTCAGGGCCGTTGCCCCTTTGAAAGGTCCCTAAAGTCCAGGACTGCCTGCAAAGAGAAATCAGTTGCTTATCTACTTCAAGCAATTCTGTGGGAACTGGATTCCAGTCCAAGCTTGGAACCGATCTTCTTCTTGTGCCATATCCGTTATCGGACGTTGGCGATCATGTTGGCGATCCTGTTTTTATCAGCAGCCGCACGAAAGTTTCTGCTGAGTTTTGTCCAAACCAGTCCCTTAAATTTTGAAGCCACCATGTTCTTCTTTTGCCTGGACCTCATTTGCCTTCAATCTTTCCCTGGAGGATTAAATGGAGTGTGCCGTATTTTTCTGGGCGTCGCATCACGTGTCCGAAATATTCTAATTTTCGTTTTTTAATTGTTTTGATGATTTCCCTTGGCTTTCCCAGGCGGCTGATCCCCTCCTCATTTCTGATCTTGTCAACCCAGCTTATACGTCATAGCCGCCTGTAAATCCACATTTCAAATGCTTCTAGTCTCTTCAGGTGGCCTTCTGTCAGAAACCAACTCTCTACTCCATAGAGCAGGATAGAAAAACTATAAATCTGACAAGCCTGATTTTTCAATCTTAGGCTTATGTCATGACTGCAGAAGACCTTTTTCATTTTGAAGATTGGAACCGATAGGACACCTTAACCCAGGTGAAGCTTCTACCTCAAACCTGATTTAACCATCAGCTCTCTCCATTGCTTGCAACGTCTAGATTACCTTGAAATTAGGCATTTTTTAAAAAATAATATTAGTTTTCCAATTTTACATTTAAGTATCTAAAAAGCAACATGGTGGCTGGGTTAATCAATAGTTCAATAACAAAATCTTTAGTACAAATCTCAGGTTACAACATCAGATATTTCTCCTCTTCTTCCCATAACATTTACTAAATTAATCATGATGAATATGTTTGATTTATTGATTAACCCAGGTAATATACATAATGGTTTTGATTTATTAAAGGGGATATTGCATTATTAAGTCGATGATTTAATATGGTGGGAAGGAGATAACTTTTAGGAAATAGAACAAGATTATATTCAAATAGATAAAATGTGTATTTTGGATATTATATTTTGTTATGAATTGAGAGAAGGGAAATTGTGGTCACCCAAAGCCTGAAAATTACAAATATCAAAGGTTTAATTGGAATATTGATGAGAAACTAAAAATTGGGTAAAAATTAATAACAGCAGATGGATTGTTTATGAAGATTGGCTGTAATTAAGATATGTATAAGCTAAAAAATTATTGATAAACGTAATAATGATGTTTTTATTGAGTTGATATAACTAGAACTGTACTAGCTTGAAGGCATTTGTTTTGAAGGCTTTGTTCTGACAAGCAGTTCTGAATAGTGCACATTTTTATTAACGTTAAGAGTGCCGTTAATTAGAAAAACGAGGCCTCTGAATTGTTTTTAAGGAGATGCAAAAAAAAAAGAAAAATTAAAATAAACACATTGTCCTGCCTCTGGGCAGCGTTCTTTTTTTTTTTTTTTTTTTTTGGGAATGAAGGAAAGAGGAGTTGAGAGGGAAAAGATTTTTTTAAAAAAAATGAAGGTTTTTTTTTTAAAAAAGTTTGTTTATGCCAGATCAAATTTGTTTATGCCAGCAAGGGGAGATTGGACTTAAATTTGTTTGTGGCTACGTAAGGATTCCAGACTGATCCCCATTTTCACTCCCATTCCTTCTGCTACCATATCGCCTACATCATGCTGAATATGTGTTCAAATGAATATAGATCTCCCAGCTATCTCTGAATAATTTGCTCCTAAAAGAAGCATCAATCATGCGTTCTGGATCATTAAAGGAGAATCAGCCTTGCAAAGTCACGGTCAGTCAGGAGCTTGGAGAATAAATGAGTGTCTCTGGGTTTCTGAGAATAATTATATTGCCCCACTGATGAATTAGATAAAGTCTAAACCTGAGTAACAGAACAAGTACGGTTGCGTTCACGCAAGCAGAAAGTACACAACCAGGTCAATTAAAGAACACGCACAGCTTGATAGGTTTAAACCTTGGTGAGCTTCTTGTGGCTCCGTGTGTTCCACAAGACAACTTCATTCGTAGTATTTTACACTCGAGGGTCTATGGAGATTCTCAATCATCCATGTCATGGTTGTCCCAAAGGTGCTTTATTTTTATTTATTTTTTTCGCCCAAGATGGCAACTGGACTTTCTTGGTGTTTTCTTTGAAAATGATTTGCTTCTCGTCCAAGAACTGAAGAAGCTTCTCGGATTAGAAGCAAAACATTTTCAAAGAAAAAAAAATCAAGAAAGTTCAGGGGTTTTTTGGGGGGGGGAAATCACGAGATTCTTTTTTCTCGCTACGCACGTATACATAACCCGAAACTAGACTGTTGTTTCTCTGTGTAATGTAATATATATGGGTATATGCATAATTCTGTATTTATTTATTTATTTGTTTTTGTCATATTTATTTAGTGACCCTTTGAGAGCTGTATGCAACGAAATTTCATTTTAATGTATGCCGATTAGTGTACATTCAAAGTGACAATAAAGTTACTATTCTATTCTACTCGACTCGACTCGACTCTATACTCTACTCTATTCTACTCTACTCTACTCTACTCTACTCTATTCTACTCCTCTCCACTCCACTCCACCCCACTCCACTCCACCCCACCCCACCCCACCCCACCTCATCCCATCCCATCCCATCCCATCCCATCCCATCCTATCCTATTCCATTCCATTCCATTCTATTCTATTCTATTTCATTCCATTCCATTCCATTCTATCATTATTCTATTCTATTCTATTCTGTTCTGTTCTGTTCTGTTCTGTTCCGTTCCATTCCATTCTATTCTATTCTATTCCATTCCATTCTATTCCATTCCATTCCATTCCATTCTATTCTATTCTATTCTATTCTATTCTATTCTATTCTATTCTATTCTATTCTATTCTATTCTATTCCATTCCATTCCATTCCATTCCATTCCATTCTATCATTATTCTATTCTGTTCTGTTCTGTTCTGGGCGCTCATCACTGGAAGTTTTTAAGAAGAGCCATTTGTCTGAAATGATATAGAGTCTCCTGCTTCAGGAGGGGGTTGGACTAGAAGACCTTCAAGGTCCCATCCGGTTCTATTCTGAATTGAAAATTGAAATCACGAAGGCACCAACCACATTTATAGAGCTGCGACAGAAGTGGAGGAAAAACTTTCCTAAAAATTTAGAGGTGGGAGGTGGAGAGACAGAGAGAGAGAGAGAGAGAGAGAGAGAGAGAGAGAGAGAGCATGTATTTATTCCATGTGCAATTTATAGCTTCACAAATTAACTTTCTCCACCAGCTTGAATTGATTTTATTTTTTATCTGTACAAGGCCTTTCAGGCGACAGTCCGGGCCATTTCAAAATGGAACTCATGTATTAAATAAACACCTGTCTTCCTTTTTGCTATGCATTTGGCAAACGAAAAGGCGTTGCGTCTTATAAGAATGGCAAAATGTTGTGTGTGCGGGGATATTAGCGTCAAAGATGACTCTGGTTTTTTTTTATGTGGCATTCATATACAGGGATTTATGTTGCAAGGGAGGCAAACCAAGTTTAGAAAGGAGATAAGAGCTAGGGGGGGTTATTTATTTTTTAACATTGCCACTTCTCCTCTCTGGAAATTGAATTTGCATTCATCTCGTTCAGCTGAACCCAACAGGGACAAAATGGAATTGCATATATGGAAAGAACCGTTGCGTTCTTTTTAAAACCCTTTTGCCCGCTGCCCATTTTAAAAAAAAGAAAAAAGATACTCTGGATTGAATGGATTGTTTACATGCTACAGGAACCTGGCCAGAAAGGGGAAGCTGATTAATTCAGCGTAAACCCCTGAGGTTTGAGGAAAATCTTATGCCTTTAAAATATACACATACACAGGGGAGGACGCCAACACTTCAATGAGGGTTAAACATTCCCAATAGTCAGAAAGATTTTATTAGCTATTGTGACAGAAAAGCATAAGGCTACTGAGCGAGAATAAAATTCATAGCTAATGCAGAGATGCCCTGTTTGATACAGACTGAAGATACAATCAGAATCAGAGCTGGAAGGGACCTTGGAGGTCATCTAGTCCAACCCCCTGCTCAGGCAGGAGACCCCATAAAATTTCAGACAAATGGCTGTCCAATCTCTTCTTAAAAACCTCCAGTGATGAAGCACCCACAACTTCTGGTGGCAAGCTGTTCCACTGGTTAATTGTCTTCACTGTCAGGAAGTTTCTCCTTAATTCCAGGTTGCTTCTCTCCTTGATTAGTTTCCATCCATTATTTCTTCATTTTCTCTTTCTCTCTCACCCATCGGAAGAAGCAAATCTCTTCTGGAAAATGGTCCCAAGAAACAGCGAAGGGCAGTCATCCAGAGTCAAAATTGACTTATGAAATCTTCTTTTAAACATAATTATTCTTTTAAAAAGAACCAACTTGCAGACGACAACAATAATATTAATCCTGGAATGATATTAAATCTTCTCTCTGTTTTTGAAAAATGGGAGGAAGGCATATCCTTAGTGGGCAGCGACACACAATTCCTCATCGGTTCTCATCTAAAAGCTGGATTTAAAATAAAAGGGAAGACAGAGGGAGGTTTTATGAAAATCTAAAAAATATAGAACTGGTTCAGAATGAAGGATCAAGAGCAGACTGAAATCCAGAGAATAATTTTCAGGCACCAGCCATTCTGCCGTTTTATTTTACCAAGCTGTGCAATGTTCCAATATTTGAGGGGCTGCCCCAAAGAAGAGGGAGTCAAGCTATTCTCCAAAGCGCCTGAAGGCAGGACAAGAATCAACGGATGGAAACCCATCAAGGAGAGAAGCAACCTAGAACTAAGGAGAAACTTCCTGACAGTGAGATCAATTAACCAGTGGAACAACCTGCCTCCAGAAGCTGTGAATGCTCCAACACTGGAAGTTTTTAAGAAGAGACTGGACAGCCATTTGTCTGAAATGGTATAGAGTTTCCTGCCTGAGCAGGGGGTTGGACTAGATGACCTCCAAAGTCCCTTCTAACTTTATTATTATTATTTATTATGAAGGCCTTGGTAAAGCCACACCTGGAATACAGCATCCAGTTTTGGTCACCACGATGTAAAAAAGATGTTGAGACTCTAGAAAGAGTGCAGAGAAGAGCAATGAAGATGATCAGGGGACTGGAGGCTAAAACATATAAGGAAAGGTTGATAGAATTGGGTATGTCTAGTTTACTGAAGAGAAGGACGAGTATGTTCCAGTCTCTCAGGGGCTGCCCCAAAGAAGAGGGAGTCAAGCTATTCTCCAAAGCGCCTGAAGCAATGGAGGGAAACTCTTCAAGGAGAGAAGCAACCTGGAACTAAGGAGAAACTTCCTGACAGTTAGAACAATTAACCAGTGGAACAACCTGCCTCCAGAAGTGGTGAATGCTCCAACACTGGAAGTTTTTAAGAAGAGACTGGACAGCCACGTCTGAAATGGTATAGGGTTTCCTGCTTGAGCAGGGGGTTGGACTAGAAGACCTCCAAGGTCCCTTCCAGCTATGTTTTTTTTCTGTTATTCTGCTCTTTGGGTGATTTTCAAAGAGTCTGTGGGAGTGTTTCCTAGTTCTCTCCAGCAAATTGTTTACAAACCCTGCTGTGAACAGATGCCAAATCTGCAAAACTTTTCTTTTGCTCCTAATTAAAGGAATGGAATAAAAACTCAGTCCCTTCGTGTAAAAAATAGATTTCCTATGTATGACAAGTAGTTTTCATATGCTACGAATCATCTGTGGCACACGCCTTGATCTGCAGTTAGGCTTTAACAGCACGAATACAATTGCACAAATAAACTTTTGTCTGTGATATCAACCCTGGGCAGTTGCTAACTAAGTAGAGTTGGGAACAAGTGGCTTTTCAGAGTTCTCCACTGTGGGAAGTCAGCCCCCCCCCCCCGAGAAAGAAATATTTTTGGGAATATTAAAAAGGCAGAATATTATATTTCTGCAAAGGATCTTAAGGGTAGAACCCCCCCCCCCGAAGTCTCCCTCCCCCCATGCAGAAACCAGCTCCATAGAAATGCAGATATGATAATCTTGTCAGAAAGATTGGAGCCAGGAAACGTGGATTAGAAAAACAAAGATCCTTAGAATCAACAATCCCTCACACCAAAAAAATCCGACACTCATCAGTCACAGCCCCAAGGAAGCAGGATATGACTTTTGGGATATAATAGGATTAACCCACCACCCTCAGAAAGGCATACTCAGACTCAGGTCAAAGTTCATGCCACAGGAACAACTCCAAACAAAAGCCCAAGAAGGTATAAAAACCCACTACTCCCTGTTACATGTGGTCAGTTTTCCCCAGAGCCATCTTTCTGTCTGGCTCTCCTCTTCAATAAACTGCAATCTTCTTGCTAAAGCAGTCTCCATTTTGTTTATTCCCAGCTTGGACTGGACCCTGATGAAGATTTTTCCTTCAACACCACCCAATTTCTGGAGAAGATGTCTTCTAGGGAAGCAGACATTTCCCATCCCATTCAGAAAGAAGGACACAATTCCTGTTTAGTAGGAAACCAGCACAACTACATAGCCCAAAATTTGTGTTGATCAATGAAACATTTGTTAAGGGAGTTTTGCCCCATTTTACAACCTTTCTGGCCACCGTTGTTAATTGAATCATTGCCGTTGTGAAGTTAGTAAACTAGTTGTTAAGTGAATCTAGCTTCCCTATTGAGTTTGTTGTCCGAAGTTCGCAAAAGGGGATCATGTGACCCCGGGACACTGTGACCGTCATAAATAGGTGTTGCCAAGCATTTTGGTCACATGACCCTGG
Organism: Crotalus adamanteus; assembly: GCA_039797435.1. Lineage (NCBI taxonomy): Eukaryota > Metazoa > Chordata > Lepidosauria > Squamata > Viperidae > Crotalus > Crotalus adamanteus. The sequence continues at coordinate 4,716,585 of CM077924.1, forward strand.
GGATGCTGCAACAGTCATAAGTCACTTTTTTCAGTGCTGTTGTAACTTTGAACGGTCACTAAACAAGCTGTTGTAAAGAGAATTGCTTGTGTTGAAAAATATTTGGGAATCCTCGTCTGAGATGGTATAGGTCAGTGATGGCGAACCTTTTAGAGACCGAGTGCCCAAACTGCAACCCAAAACCCACTTATTTATTGCAAAGTGCTAGGGCCGCATCAGCATTGTGGTGCCCTCAGGGTGGGGAGGGCAGGGAGGTGCCTCTGAGTGCCTCCCCTGGCATGCAAAAACCGGGGACGCAAACATGGACCACCATGCTGCAAGGCACAAAAATGGCTGCCACTACGCCACAGGGTGCAGATATAAGGCGCTGCACCACACAAGAATAGGGCAGGCTAGTGAGTATCACACAGGCGCTAGCCCTGCCCCATTTGCAGTGCGTGCGTGCTCGTGGACCCATGTGTGCATGCACGCATGTAAAATGCTAGTCGGCCACTTCGCCTGCTTTGTGCTGGGCAGGGCTCCAGCTCCGGGTGGTGGTGGTGGCCTGATGGACCTGCTGCTGATGGCGGTGGCACATGTGCCAACAGAGAGGGCTCTGAGTGCCACCTCTGGCACACCTGCCATAGGTTCACCACCACTGGTATAGGTTCTCCTGCTTGAGCAGGGGGCTGGACTAGAAGACCTCCAAGGTCCCTCCCAGCACGATTCTATTCTAAATCTCAATCACTTATGAATATGGAAAAATCATAACCATCCCACTTGTAACCCCGTTGTTCTATTTTCAGTTTTTCCCCGTTTCTCCATTCTTTCTTGTGCGTTCTTTTTTTTTTAAAAAAAAATGTCTAATTAAAGCTATTTAAACAACGAAGAACTTTCTGAAAGCAAATTCATCCTCCTGAAATTGTAAGGAAAATCAGGAGGGGGGGGGGAAATTGCAGGTAGATTTCTCTGCTTGCAACACAAAAAGGTGGGAGGTGATTTTGCTCAGTCTATAGAAAATCGTTGGTTAGAAAGGAATAAGTACAATAATACTGTAATCGTAGTAAAATTATAGGAAGCCCTTGTCCTACGACCACAATGGAGCCCAAAATTAATGTTTCTAAGCAAGACAGTTGCTAAGAGAACTTTGCTCCATTTTACGACCTTTTTGCCTCAGTGGCTAAGCGAATCACCACAGTTGTTAAGTCAGCAAAATGGTTGTTAAATGAATCTGGCTTTCCCGTTGGCTTTGCCCGTCCAATGATCACAAAAGGGCATCACATGAGCCCAGGAACACTGCAACTGTCATAAATACAAGTCAGTTGCCAAGCGTCCGAATTTTAATCCACCTGACCACAGGGATGCTACGACGGTCGTAAGTGGGAAAACAGTCATGTCACTTTTTTCAGTGCCCTTGTAACTTGGAACAGTCACTAAACAAATGATTATAAGTCGTAGTGGGGCAGAAAGGATGATAAGGTTCAGTATGACGGTAATAACAGCGGAAGTACTATTTTGATTTGTTTAGGTCCATATTTAGCTACCATAGAAGTGGACCGATAAAATGCACAGCGTAGTATAGACCAGTATCTACAACGTCGTAAAATAATAATCCACTGTGGGTGACTAATCAATTAATCGTGCTGAATCTTCTCGGGATAAAAATGCAGGCGAGATGTACAGCGCTTTATAAAAACACAAATGCATGCTGCATTCTAGAAAGGGCCAACGCTATTGTATTCCCAGGGGCACAAATCTGTCTTTTGAATGCAAAAAATCCTGGCCTGTTAGGTTGCTACTGGAGAGCTGTCAACTCTGGGCTATTGGAAACGCGATGCTAAAATTTGCTTGTCCTTTCCTGGCCTTGAAAGGCTCTGTCACTTTCAATCCCCAATTTGCATTCTCTTTGTTTGCTCCGTTTGAAGTTTAGCGCCATCAGCACATTGCAGACATTGTCTGTCTACGCAGCAAAGTCCCGTCTGGAAACGGTCAGTTCAGGGGATACTGAAATGCGACTTGGCTGCTCTAAATCGATGTTTAGGTTAGCCCTGTTTTTAGGGTTTGTGTAGATTATAGGTCCTATACCAGTGGTGGTGAACCTATGGCACGGGCGCCAGAGGCGGCACGCAGAGCCCTCTCTGTGGGCACAGGCACCATCGCCCCAGTCCTAGGCCTTCAGTTGGGTTTAATAAAACCTTTTTGCTTTAGGCCTCCACCGCCGTGTACAAAAAAAAAAAGGTTCAATCAATCAGTCAATTTCAACTTCTCATGGGAGAAAAAAGATCTTGCAATTGATTGATTGAATTTTTTAGTCCCACCACAGCCACACCCACCCAATGGGCCACACCCACCCGGCACTCGACGATGCATAAGTGGTTTTGGGTTACAGTTTGGGCACTTGGTCTCTAAAAGGTTCACCATCACTGTTCTATACCATTTCAGACAAAGGGTTGCCATTCTATTCTAGTCTAGTCTAGTCTAGTCTATATTCTATTCTATATTTTATATTCTATATTCTATATTCTATTCTATTCTATTCTATTCCATATTTTCTATTCTATTCTATTCTATTCTCTTCTCTTCTCTGCTCTTCTCTATTCTATTCTATTCCATATTTTCTATTCTATTCTATTCTATTCCATATTTTCTATTCTATTCTATTCCATTCTATTCCATATTCTCTTCTCTTCTCTTCTCTTCTCTTCTCTTCTCTTCTCTTCTCTTCTCTTCTCTTCTCTTCTCTTCTCTGCTCTGCTCTATTCTATTCTATTCCATATTTTCTATTCTATTCTATTCTGTTCTGTTCTGTTCTGTTCTGTTCTATATTCTCTTCTCTTCTCTTCTATTAACAGTTAATTTCTACAGTGTATGATTATTTTGGACAGTATGGGTAAGTGATGTAAAAACAGGGAATGGGAAAAACGAAGACTAATTATAATGGAAAAACATCTCCCTTAAAATTCTCTTTCTTTCTGCCACGGGTTAAATTCTTGCCTACTTTCTTATTACAGCATGTTCTTCACTTCTGGCTGAACTATACTATACTCCTTTCCAAAATTCTCTCATCTCCCTGGGATTTTCTGTCCAAAGGTAAATAATCTTTGACAGAGCCAAAGTCAGCAGGTTAGAAATAAAGTTATTTACAGTCTATCAGCTTTCTGAACCATCTTCTTGAGTACAGACTTGGAGAAAATGCGACTATCTTTTTCTCCAATATAGATTTTGTGCTCTGCAAGAAAACACTCACAAGTTAAGGACTAGAAAAATAAGGAATGGGAAAGTGGAGAGCGTTCATCAGAAAACCAATTTTAGCTTGCTTAAATTTTCTCACACTGGATGCATTTTCAGGGCTACGGTACACACTTGGGCACTTCCCAAAACCCCTCTGCTGGCTTTGAATATTTATTATCAGAAGTGCTGTTGATGTTCAGAGAGAACTAAGGTTTCTAGCTTCCTTCTTTTGAAAACAAACTCCCTTGTATGTATCATAAGAGTAATCTAACCAAGGAGAGAACCAACCTAGAACTAAGGAGAAATATCTGGGCAGTTAGAATAATTAACCAGTGGAGTGACTTGCCTCCAGAAGTTGTGGATGCTCCAACACTGGAAGTTTTCAAGAAGACAGCCACTTGTCTGCAATGGTATAGGGCAGGGGTCTTCAAACTTGTCCCTTTTATGACTTGTGGACTTCAACTCCCAGAATTCCTCAGCCAGGCACCCGTGCCTGGCTGAGGAATTCTGGGAGTTGATGTCCACAAGTCATAAAAAGGCCAAATTTGAAGACTCCTGGTATAGGGTCTCCTGCTTGAGCAGGGGGTTAGATTAGAAGACCTCCAAGATCCCTGCCAACTCTGTTATTCTGTTACCTGTTAAGCACAAAAGATCAGGACCATACATAAAGTTCCAGTCATGCCTATGCACAAGAATATTATCAACTAATGGTTAGCACTATAGTAGAATGGCAAAGTTGGAAGGGACCTTCTAGTCTAACCCCTGCTCATGAGCAAACCCTATGCCATTTCATTGTCCATCTCTTCTTAAAAACCTCCAGTATTGGAGCGCCCACAACTTCTGGTGGCAAGTTGTTCCACTGGATAATTGTTCTAACTGTCGGGAAATTTCTCCTTAGCTCTAGGTTGCTTCTCTCCTTGATTAGTTTCCATCCGTTGCTTCTGCCTGCAGGGGCTTTGGAGAATAGGTTGACCCCCTCTTCTTCGATATTGGAACATTGCTATCCTGTCCCCCCTCGTCCTTCTCTTCATTCAACTAGACATACCCAATTCCAGCAACCATTCCTTATACGTTTTAGCCTCCAGCCCCCTGATCATCTTTGTTGCTCTTCTCTGCGCTCTTTCTAGAGTCTCAACATCTTTTTTTATATTGTGGTGACCAAAACTGGATGCAATATTCCAAGTGTGGTCTTACTAAGTGTTGAGTCCCTCGCGAAATGGCAAGACATGAGAAGCAGTTGTAGTTCTCAGATTGCTTTATTCTTCATTTAGCTTACAGATTGAATGCTCCGGCAACGCCCAAAACTCCCGGCCTCTTATATAGGCCTTTCCCGGGTCAATGTGTTACTTTTCGCGCGCCAGCACCCGCGCATGCGCACAGGCGCTGGCGACAGCCTGTCTGGTCCCGGGCAGCTTGCACCTGCCCGGGACCGCCTGCACACGCCCCGAGCCCGTTTGCAAAGCTCGGGACATAACACCCCTTTCCCCTGGGCTAAAACTACTACCAACATGCAACCCATTTTCTTGATGCAGTTCTCTACTCCCCAGTGTTCCTACCCTTCTACTGGCTCTGTTTAGACAGCAATGTTATGTAATCCTCTAAGTATTTAGGTGATTTCCTTGCTCTCTGTGACCTCCTAGGCTCTGGGTCTCTGGCAGGTGTCCCCTGACTGAGGGGTGACGTGTGTCTGTTCCCCTTATCATGCCTTGGTGCCTTCCAAGGACTGTGCCCCAATGCCTGGCCTGCTTGCTTGCCCACCGGGCTCGTCAGGCCAGGGCTTTTGTCACTTTGTGACCGGGTTGTCCCGCCTAGCTGTAGGCTCTCTGGCCCTTCTAAATGATAGCCACTGTTGGGCATCTCTGTAGAACCTCCTAGGTCTGTCCAAGACCTGTCAGGAGGCTGTCCATCCCCTGAACCCCATTCTGTGTCCGGGCTTGTGTGCCTTCCCAAAACTCAGTTACTCCCTGATTTGGGCTGGAGGTGTTGTAGTCGGGACTTGGTTCCTCGACCACCTCCCTGTATGTTTGCCCCCTTGTAGGACTTGGGGTAAAGTCAGGCCAACTCTGGGGATTATGTGTCAGCTCTCTTGCAGGGTATGATTTATTTGGATGCTCCCGGGTATCCTCCCTGACTGGAGTACTGTGTTGTGCAGGTGAAAAGTGATTGTGCCCCCGGGGTGACTCCCTGGCTGGAGTAGGCGTGAATGCCTGGTGGTTGGATAAGCTCCTAGAATTCCTGTTTGGAGCACTCGCGGAATCTTGGAATGTGCCGTTTGTGGCTCCATCATTGGTGATGGGCAGCAGCTCGTGCCCTTCCCTTTGCTCAAAGGGGTCCCCCTCCCCCCCTGGAAAAGACCCAGGAGTCTCAGCAGGAAGGTCCCGCCTAGGGCGGAGTTGGTCAATGTACCGACGCAGGACACGACTGTTGTCCAGGGAGACCTCGTAGGACAGAGGACCTGTGACCCTGGAAATAGAAGCGGGGACCCATGTATGACCAGGCCCATAATTACGAGTCCAAACCGGGGCACCCACAAGTAGTTGTCTAGGTGCCCTAGGGTGTGAGGTAGATAAAGGCAGTCTGTCCGGATGCAACCGGTCAAGCTTCGTAGTCAGTTTGCGCCCCCAGCGAAGTTCAGCTGGGCTTCTCCCTGTAGAAGTGGATGGTGTGGTGCGATAAGAAAGGAGAAAGTCAGCCAACCTGTGATGCCAGTCCCCATAGGTGAGTTTCTTCAAGGCGTCCTTGGTGATGCGAACCATGCGTTCAGCCATACCGTTGGTGGACGGGTGGAAGGGTGCAGACGTGGCATGACGAATCATGTTAGCCTGCAAGAAAGCTTGGAATTCGGAGGAAGTAAATTGAGGGCCGTTGTCAGACACAATGACATCTGGAAGCCCGTGTGCAGCAAAAATCCCCCTCAGTACTTGAATAGTCTTTGCAGTGGTGGTGGATGAGACAGGTACAACCTCAAGCCATTTTGAATGGCTGTCAACGAGGACCAAGAAGAATTGGCCCTGAAAGGGCCCAGCGTAGTCAATGTGCACCCTAGACCATGGGGACTGTGTTTCCTCCCATCTATGCACAGGAGCTTGGGGCATCTCTGGGCGAGAGCGTTGGCACAGGTGGCATGCATGCACCTTAGCCTCAATGTCCTTGTCTAGGCCAGGCCACCACAAGTGGCTGCGCACAAGGGCCTTCATTCGAACAATGCCAGGATGACCCTCGTGGAGGGACCCTAAGACCCTAGTCCTCATTGAGGTGGGAATGACAACTCTGCTTCCCCACAGCAGACAACCCTGAGAGGTGGAGAACTCGTTCCTTTTAGACCAGAAACTCTGAAACTCAGGACTAGGACAGTGCTCAGGCCATCCAGACAAAACCCAAGAAAGGACACGTGAAAGTGTGTGATCTGTGTCCGATTCAGCGGCTACATCCCTGGCATTCAGAGGGGACTCTGGCAAGGCTTGGATGGATAGAATGTTAACAGATGGCGCAGGGTCAGCTTCTATTACTGGCAGGGGCAATCTACTGAGGCCATCAGCATGGCCCATCTCTTTCCCAGGCTTGTGAAGTAAGGAAAAATCATATGCAGACAAAAAAATAGACCACCTGAGCATTCTAGGTGAAATGATTTGGGGAGTTTGCTTACGTGTGGTAAACAGTCCCAGCAGAGGCTTATGGTCAGTGAAGACCGTGAAATGCCTGCCATATAAAAAATCATGGAATTTTTTAATTCCAGCAACAACAGCTAAAGCCTCCCTGTCTATCTGAGCATAGTTGCGTTCAGCAGAAGACAATGTTCTGGAGTAATATGCAACAGGAACCTGAGTTCCATCAGACCTGAGGTGGCTCAGGACAGCTCCAACCCCGTAAGGGGAAGCATCACAAGCGATGCACACAGGAAGGGACTCATTGAAGTGTGCAAGTACACTGTTAGAAGTGAGCAAGGCCTTGACCTCATTGAAACTAGTCTCATGTGTTTGTGACCACTGCCACACTGCTTGTTTATCTAATAGCCTGTGAAGAGGCTCAGCTACACTAGCTTTATGTGGAAGAAAAGAATTGTAAAAATTCAGGAGGCCCAGGAAGGCCTGAAGTTCGGCCTTGGACTTTGGCCTAGGTGCTTCTAAAATGGCAGTTAGTTTGGATTCAGCAGGGTGAATCCCAGCAGCATCAATTTTGAACCCCAAAAATTCAGTAGAAGGCACCCCTATTTTGCATTTGTCCTTCTTAAGCTTAAGGCCTGTCTTCCTGAATCTTAACAGAACAGCCCTTAGCCTTTCAGCTAGAATGTGTGTGGAGTCTCCTGCAATTAAGACATCATCAAAGTAGGGGCAAACCCCCGGTATACCCCGTAGTGTGTTTTCCATTATGCTTTGGAAAATCCCAGGAGTGACATTCACTCCGAACTGTAGCCTTTTTACCTTAAAGGCCCCTCTGTGGGTCACAATAGTCTGAGTTACAGCAGCATCATCATCAACAGGCAGCTGTTGATACGCTTGATCTAGGTCAAGCTTTGCAAAAACACGCCCCCCCTTGAGAGAGGCCAGGATATGACTGACCACAGGAACAGGATAGGCATGTTGCTGCAATGCCTTATTCAGAGTGCATTTGTAATCGGCACAAATGCGAATGTCCCCATTTGCCTTTAGAGGCGTGACAATGGGGGTCTCCCAAGGACTGGAGTCAACAGGTTCTAGAATTTCCTGTTGGATCAGTTTGTCCAACTCAGTGTCAATTTTACTCTTTAAAGCAAAAGGGACCCTTCTTGCTTTAATCCTAATGGGAGTGACAGTGGGCTCTAGTTTTAAGGACACAGGGGGTCCTTTGAATGTGCCCAGCTGGGGGCTGAAAACATCTGTGAATTCTTTGCAGACTTCCTGCAGGCCGAGTGTTTGTAAGCTGTTGAGCCCCGTGACGTGTATCCCCAAAGCCTCAAACCAATCGAGTCCTATGAGACTCGTTCATTCACCCCCTACTACTAATAGGTCTAGTGGACCTTCAAAATTCTTATACTGTACGTTAAGGGTGGCCTCCCCCTTAACACACACTCTCGAATTCTGAAAGTCTGTTAGCACAATGTCAGAAGGCCTTAACTTGGCCTGAGTTCCACTGCCGGAACAAATCTTCCTAAATGTATGTAAGGAGATGATTGAAAGTGCAGACCCCGTGTCTAGTTCCATAGTTAATGGAACCCCTTGTAGCTTCACCTTGAGTGACAGCTTTTTCTTAATGGGCTTGTGTGTGCCTGTCCTAAAGATGCTCCTTCGCGAAGCGCAAAACCCCACCCTATTCTGGCTGGGGACCCTGGTACCTTTCAGGCGCAATTCTTCCTGAGGTTGTACCTTTTGTCGGCCCAGACACACAGCTGCAATGTGTCCTTGTTTTCCGCACGCCCGGCAGATAGCGGAGCGGAACTTGCAGTCGGTTCTCCTGTGGCGACCTCCACAGCCGATGCACTTGAGGGGAGCTGAAGAGCTTCCTTTCTGGTTCCCTTCCTTCGTGGGGTGGAGACGGTCGACTTCCTCGTCCGGATCCTCCTCGGAGTTCCCTTGGACTTCTTCTTGGTGCACGGATGCAACATCTGGACTGTTCCTGATCGGCCGCATGTTCTTGATGGTGTCGCCTGCTGCTTCTTCTGCGGTGACTTCTCTCAAGGCATCTTGGAAGGACAAGTCCTCTTTGGCGAAAAGCCTCTGTTGTAACTCTCGATGCCTTAGCCTGCACACGAATCGGTCCCTCAGTCGTTTTTCGAGGTCCTTGAACTCGCAGTGCTTGGCGGCCTTTCTCAATGCGGCGATGTATTCTTTGGCCGATTCTCCGGATCGTTGATCCCTCTGCTCGAAGGTGTGGCGCCATGTGATGACGGACATCTTAGGCTGGAAGTGCTCCTTCAGTAGCTTCTTTAGATCTGCGTAGCTGACAGACTCTAATGGGACAGGTGCTGCGAGGTTCTCCGCGATTTCGAAGGTGTCTTGACCGCAGACACACAGCAGGGTGGCAGCCTTCAAGCTATCTTCCCTCACTTGGTTCACCTTGAGGTAGTTTTCCACCCTGGCTACGTAGGACTCCCACCTCTCTGGATGTGAGACGTCGAACTCCGAAAGCCTTCCAACCTTTGCCATCTTCAGGAGACGGGTCTATCAGCCAGCCTACCCCCAAATGCGCACTGGATTGGCGGGTAGCTGCCGAGTCAACGCCGTTCCGCCGCTCAGGACTCACTTGGGTAAGCTTACACCTTTTCCTTTTCAGTCGATGCAAGGCATCCCACCCTCGTCGCCAGTGTTGAGTCCCTCGCGAAATGGCAAGACACGAGAAGCAGTTGTAGTTCTCAGATTGCTTTATTCTTCATTTAGCTTACAGATTGAATGCTCTGGCAACGCCCAAAACTCCTGGCCTCTTATATAGGCCTTTCCCGGGTCAATGCATTACTTTTCGTGCGCCAGCACCCGCACATGCGCACAGGCGCTGGCGACAGCCTGTCTGGTCCCGGGCAGCTTGCACCTGCCCGGGACCGCGTGCAAACGTCCCGAGCCCGTTTGCAAAGCTCGGGACATAACACTAAGGGTGTCACAGTTGCTACTCTTGAAGTTAGATAAGGGTCAACAGAATTCAAGTTCACTTGTGGCTGATTCCTCTTTTGACTCCACTCCCAGGTTCTTCCCCTCTTTGAGTTAGAGCATGGCTTTTCAACCAGTGGTATGGGTATCACCTGTGGTACATTGGCACCTGGCAGGTGGTACGTGACCATCCTAGAAAAATGGTAGCGGGGAGGGGAATGAGTTGAACCAGTGGCAACACCGCACAAGCCTGAGCGAGAGACGGCTGGAGCTGCAGGGCTTTCAGGGCTCAGCGGAAGCGCTAGGATCAGTGCCGCTTTCCAGCTGATCGGCGCTTCTTCGGAGCTGTCAGGGCTCAATGGAAGTACCAGGATCAGCGCCAGGCTCCAGCTGGAAAGCAACACTGATCCTGGCGCTTCTGCTGAGCCCTGAAGAAGCACCGATCAGTTGGAATGTTGCAGCCTCTCCAGGTCTTGTGATTTACATTCAGATGTTTGGCAACTGATTCATATTTACGACGGTCACAATGTCCCAGGGTCATGTGAAGTGACCAAAACCTGCTGCAACCACCCAGCAGATGGGGGAAATAAAAACCAAACAACCCCCCACCCCACTTCCGCTGCCAATCCTCAGCAGAACTGCTCACAACAATGAAAACCTCAGACAGGAGGAAGAGCGCCGCCGGGTGGGCAGGCAGGTGTCTTGCTCGGCTGTAGCTTTGGAGCCCTTTTTTCAGTTCCATTGTAACTTTGAACAGTCATTAAGTGAACTGTTGTAAGTCGAGGACTATCTGTACTTTATCACTTTTTTTCCTTTTTGGGGGGGGGGTCATCAAGTTTTTGACACCTTGCTAGGCGACTAGTGCTACTCGGATGTTGTCATATTCTAAAAGTGGTACAATGGGTGAAAAGATTGAAAAGCTCTGAGTTAGAATACAAAGAAAGCATTAATCAGAACAGACGTTTCCAGTATCCATTTCCAAAAATATTTCCATCTGATGAGGAGCTCTGACATTCTTTTTGGCTGCAAGTTTCTGTTTTTATTTCATTGTTCTGACACGCTTCTGTTAACGTCACCCTTCCTTGGAGTTCATCTGAATTATTATTTTTTTAAAAGAAGTATACCCAGAAAATTAACAGTTTCTTTATTCCTGTTTGTTGTCAACGTGCCTTAAATTGCCTACTCATGCTGAAAGTGTGATTGGACAGTTTTCTGTGCATATGTCTCAACAGATCTGTCCTTTCCCCTAAGGAAATGCTAATTATTTTAATATGGACGGCTTTTCCGAACTGTCAGGTTTTTATTTGTAAGCTACTTACATAAGGGGTTGGGTGTTGCAGACACAATAATTTGCAGACTTGTAGCAATTTATGGAATGTTGTTGTGTCTACAATCAAATGTAGAGAATATTGTTTATTTGTCTAGGGCAGTGGTTCTCAACCTTTTTAATGCTGCGACCCCCAACCGGTCGTAAGTCGAGGACTACCCAACCGGTCGTAAGTTGAGGACTTTCCCTTCCTGGGAGCGCTGCACATGTGTGGTGTCACCCCCTGTGCCAGCCGAGGCGTAGCTGGCAAGTGGCAGAGACGGCGCAGGCTGACCACCGGCTGGGCCACCAACTGCCCCAGCCCAAGGGAGGTAAGGCACCTGCCGGGCCCCACGTGCACCAGCAACCCTCCCTGCGCCCGCCGGCCTCCCACCTCCCACCCCTGGCCCTCTTTTACTTACATTTTTAGTAGTTGCTCAGCAGGGAGGGGTGAAAGCTTCCAGACAGCTCGCCTTCGCTGCAGACAACTTGCAGCACCGTTTGCAGACTGGGGCTTTTGGTGGGCTCAGCAGGGCAGAGACAGCCTGGACAATTCCTATTGGCTCTCTCTATTCAAGAGAGTCTATTCTATTGGCTTTCAAAAGCCAATAGTATAAAAGGGAGTAGCATAGCTAAGGAAAAGGGGAAAAAAATGGTGGACTGCGTTGTTTGGTAACCCCTGTGAAGTCGTCGTTCAACCCCAAATGGGGTCTCGACCCACAGATTGAGAACGGCTGGTCTAGGGGTTGACAAACGTCAGAATTTCACTTTTCCTTCAGGAGATCAAAGTACTCTTTTCATGATGTCTTTTCATGACGCTACTCTGACTGGAGAATTACTGGCTGGGGAATTCTGGGAATGGAAGTCCACAAAGTTGCCAAAGCTGGACCTCCCTGGTCTAACGGGGTCCTTGGTGCTCCCCGAGGTTGCTCTTTTCTTGCAGATGTTTCATTACCAAATTAGGTCACAGCATCAGTGCTAGGGATCCCAGGTCTAGACCAGAGGTCCCCAACCTTTTGGACACCAAGGACCGGTTCCATAGTGAGAGGTTTTTCCAGAGGGTATGTGGTTTTGCGTTCTGCCTGCATCCCGCGGATGGGGCTTTGCTTGATTGTGTGGACTGGTTGCTGGCGTGCCTCAGCCCGGTACTGGTCCACGGATTGGGAGTTGGGGACCCCTGGTCGAGACCATGGATATCCAACTTTTTGGCTTGCTTGGACTCAGTGGTAGGATTCAGCCAGTTCATACCACTTCGGTGGAACTGGTAGCTATTTTTTTGTTGCCCAGGCCCAGAATGGACTTCCGGAAGTGGCATCCACACAAAGAACCGGTTGTTCACCTCTTTGAATCCCACCACTGCTTGGACCCCATTGTGTCAACAGGAATCATGTGTATTGGTACTAATGTGGAATAATGAACAATCACTAGAATAAAGATGTGTCTGCATAATTACTGGAATAGTGCTGTGTTAGTAGTATGTGACTAACCTAATGCACATTGCACTTGGATACAATGTATGTAGCAAACTCTCCATTGTATACCCGTGAGAAACGAACCTAATGATGTGTATTTCAATGTGTGTTCCTTTGCTCCTGAGGAAAGGAAAGTATAAAACTGAAGTCTGAACCTGCCCTCGGGGTTCAGAATTGCTTGTTGCTATTGCTTCTGAACCTGCGCAATAAATCTCTCTGCTAAAACCCTCTGGAATTCGTAAGAATCCTTTTGTTTTCCACAAGAGTACCACTTTATAAAGCCTTACTGAGGGCACACCTTGAATACTGCGTCTAGGTTTGGTCACCATATTGCAAAAAACGATGTTGAGACTTTGGAAAAAGTGCAGAGAAGAGCAACTAAGATGATTAGGGGGCTGGGAGACTAAAAAATATGAACAACGGTTGCAGGAACTGGGTAGCGCTAGTCCAGAGAAAAGAAGGACTAGGGGGGACATGATAGGAGTATTCCAGCATTTGAAGGGCTGCCACAAAGAAGAGGGGGTCAACTTATTCTCCAAAGCACCAGAAGACAAGACAAGAAACAATGGATGGAAACTGATCAAGGAGAGAAGCAACCTGGAATTAAGGAGAGACTTCCTAACAGTGAGAACAATTAACCAGTGGAACATCCTGCCTCCAGAAGTTGTGGGTGCTCCATCACTGGAGGTTTTTAAGAAGAGACTGAAATGGTATGGGGTTGGACTAGAAGACCTCCCAGGTCCCTTCTAGCTGTATTCTGATTGTGATCGTCTTGGATCGCATAAAATATATATAATATACAGGTAGTCCTCGACTTATGACCACAATTGAGCCCAAATTTTCTGTTGCTAAGCGAGACAGTTGTTACATGAGTTTATTCCATCTTCTTCAAAACAGCCTTTGAAATAAAAAGTTCAGTCTTACTAGTGATAAGCAGGTTCATTTCTTCAAAAACTCAGACAGTTTATTCTGGGTAGTGCATTACTTTTTAGTTTTTAATTAAGGCACCAGGCTATTAACCAGGAGATGGTGAGTTCTAGTGCTGCCTTAGGCATGAAAGTCAGTGGGGTGACTTTGGGCCAATCACCAGGAGACAGTGAATTCTAGTCCCGCCTTAGGCATGAAAGCCGGCTGGCTGACTTTGAGCCAGTCACCAGGAGGCAGAGAATTCTAGTTCCACCTTAGGTATGAATGTTGGATGGCTGACTTTGAGCCAATCACCAGGAGACAGAGAATTATAATCCTGGTTTAGGCATGAATGCTGGCTGGCTGACTTTGAGCCAATCACCAGGAGATGGAGAGTTCTAGTCCCGCCTTAGGCATGAAAGCCAGCTGAGTGACTTTGAGCCAATCACCAGGAGACGGTGAATTCTAGTCCCGCCTTAGGCATGAATGCTGGCTGGCTGGCTTTGAGCCAATCACCAGGAGACAGAGAATTATAGTCCCGGTTTAGGCATGAATGCTGGCTGGCTGACTTTGAGCTACTCACTGTCTTTTGTTCCAACCCACCCCATAGGGTTGTTGTTATTGGAAAAACCTGAGCAAAATAATAAATAATAAAAGGGGGGGATACAAATGCACAATCAAATCCACAATTTTGTTTGTGAAAACACTGTGTTCATCTTTGGTTGCACGCTTATCAGAGACGCTGGGTTGATCTTTGGCATGCAGCCAGACTCTATAATCCACCTGCCAGCGGGTTGATTTCTCATTGTTCACCTCCCATGTTTTTTCCAAACCCACTTTTTGCTTCTTCTACTGCAGGAAGAAGAAATAATAATAATAATAATAAAAGATTTGTCATTGCAATCAACACGCCTCTCTTTCACTCTCCAAAATGCTTTTGGGAGGATGTTGACAACAGATCGCCAGCAAATGTAATGCTGTGTTTCATAGACAGTGGGGAGAAACGCACGCGCACACACATACACAATCAACAAAAGTCAAATGCAATCATCGTGCTATTCATCTAAATGCGTGTATCAGTCCATCAGAGACTAATATACTGGACTGGAGGTAGGTAGGAAGGAAGAATAAAAAGCCCAGTAATGAGAATGTACAGGGGGAAAAGCAGCTGTGAGATTAAATCCTTTTGTGTGTGTCATGTTGGGAGAAAGCCAGAGATTGTCAGCTTTTGTCGGCTTTTAGAAATCAAAGATGCGATTGCGAGCAGGCCTTATTGTTGCATTTTCTCATTTCCTGGATAAAATCACACTTCCTGGATAAAATATAACCTGCTTCCAGAAGCGGTGAATGCTCCAACACTGGAAGTCTTTAAGAAGAGACTGGACAGTCATTTGTCCGAAATGGTATAGGGTTTCCTGCCTGAGCAGGGGATTGGACTAGATGACCTCCAAGATCCCTTCCAACTCTGTTATTCTATTGTGCTCTGTTCTGTTCTATTCTTTCTCTATTCTATTTTATTCTTTTTCTATTTTTTTTCTTTTCTATTCTGTTCTGTTCTATTCTATTCCAGTCTATATTCTATTCCATTCTACCCCATTCCATTCTAAATGAGAAATTTTCTGACAGTTAGAACAACTAATCAGTGGAACTCCTTGCCTCCAGAAGCTGTGAAAGCTCCAACACTGTAAGTTTTTAAAAAGAGACTGGACAGCCATTTGTCTGAAATGGTACAGGGTATCCTGCCTGAGCAGGGGGTTGGACTAGATGACCTCCAAGGTCCCTTCCAACTTTTATTATTATTATTACTATTACTACTACTACTACTACTATTATTATTATTATTACTATCCCTCCAGCCAAGCCAATCTGCAGGGGGGACTATACAGGTGGTCCTCAATGTGTGGTCAAAATTGAGCGCAAAGTTTCTGTCACTAAGCGATACATTTTTTTAAGTGAACTTTGGCCCATTTATCAGTTGTTGCGTGAGTCACTGCAGTTGTTAAATTAGTCACACACTTGTTCACTGAATCTGGCTTCCCCTGTTGACTTTGCTAGTCAGAAGGTAACAAAAAGGGATCATGTGACCCCGGGACACTGCAACCGTCATAAATATGAGTCAGTTGCCAAGGATTCAAATTTTGATCACGTGACCACGGGGATGCGGCACTGGTCGTAAGTGTGAAAAACGGTCATAGGTTACTTCGTAACTTCGAACGGCCACGAAATGAACTGTTATAACTTGAGGAATGTTAATAATATTAATAAAGTTCCCAGAAACATTTCCACCAAGTCTGCTCTATCTCAGAGTTTGGACTCACATTAAGGATTCACACTTTGGTTATTCATCCATGAAGCCTTGGCCCCTCTTGCTTAGTTGAAACAATGTTTACCCCTCTCCCTTCTGGCACGGATGATGTTGCCCAGTTTGGTAATGAAACGTCTGCAGAAGAACAACCAAGCACCCAGAGCATCAAAGATACCACAAAATGATGGGTCTCTGTTCCAGTATCTCAGGGGCTGCCCCAAAGAAGAGGGAGTCAAGCTCTTCTCCAAAGCACCTGAAGGCAGGACAAGAAGCAATGGGTGGAAACTAACCAAAGAGAGAAGCAACCTAGAACTAAGGAGAAACTTCCTGACAGTGAGAACAATTAACCAGTGGAACAACCTGCCTCCAGAAGCGGTGAATGCTCCACTCCTGCAAGTTTTGAAGAAGAGACTGGACAGCCATTTGTCTGAAATGGTATAGGTTTTCCTCCTTGAGCTGGGGGTTCGACTAGAAGACCTCCAAGGTCCCTTCCAACTTTGTTATTATGTTATTCTAATGTATTTGCTGACATACAGCTAGTGGTGTTTATTCTCTGTTTATATACATGCAAACCCTACTCCGTTCTAACACTGATGATGTTGCCTAGATGGGTAAGGAAATGTCTGCAAGAAAACCACCAAGGTCGGAGAGCACCCAGGACCCCACAGTCCTCCTGCTCTTCCTCTTCCTCCTCCTCCTCCTCCTCCTCCTCCTCCTCCTCCTCCTCCTCTTCCTCTTCCTCTTCCTCTTCCTCCTCCTCCTCCCCTCCTCCTCTCCACAAACCCATTCCTTTCTAGCAGTGATGGTGTTACCTAATTGTGTCATGAAACATCTGCAAGAAAACCACCAAGCTCGGAGAGCACCCAGGACCCCACAGTTCTCCTCCTCCTTCTCCTCCTCCCTCCTCCTCCTCCTCCTCCTCCTCCCTCCTCCTCCTCCTCCTCCTCTCCCTCCTCCTCCTCCTCTCCACAAACCCATTCCTTTCTAGCAGTGATGGTGTTACCTAATTGTGTCATGAAACATCTGCAAGAAAACCACCAAGCTCGGAGAGCACCCAGGACCCCACAATTCAACCCTGAGCTACAAATATTCCCCTTTATCCGGACATCAACCTGTAGTTGAGTTTGACTGAGGGGAGCCTTTTAAAGTCATTTAAACTCAGCCATTGCAACAGCCACCTCAATGTATGTAAGACTAGAAGGAGAGAGGGGCTTCATTTAATCACGCCAAAGGCTCACTCTATCCATCATTCTGCTCCTACAGAGGCCAGTCAATTTGGGGGGTTAGAATATGAAGAAGACAGAGTCCTCGTGAGTCATGGCTAAGAGCTACTGATAGCCATTTCCACTTTCCTTAATTTGATGAATCCCTACTTTCATCTCTCTCAGCTCTTTCCCATCCTCGCTTCTTGTCGGAGTGGAGTCTATAAATCATCTGCTTCGTGAAGAAGGACTTTCTTCTCTTTTATCCAATCCCTTCAAGTGTATTTCTAGGAAGCAAATTAGAAGAGGAACTGAGGGAGGGGAAGGAAGGTTGTGGGGTCCTTGGTGCTCTTTGAGCTTGGTGGTTTTCTTGCAGACATTTCACGGCCCAACTTGGTAATATAATCATTGCTAGAAGAGTGACAGATTTGATCTTCCTGGGCTCCAAGATCACCACAGATGGGGACTGCAGCCAAGAAATTATAAAAGATGCTTGCTCCTGGGGAGGAAAGCTATGGCAAATCTAGACAGCATACTAAAAAGCAGAGACGTCACCCTGCCAACAAAAGTGTGTATAGTCCAGGCCATGGTTTTCCCAGTTGCAATGTATGGCTGCAAAAGATGGACCATAAGAAAGGCTGAGCGCCAAAGAATGGAGGCCTTTGAACTCTGGTGCTGGAGAAGACTCCTGGGAGTCCCCTGGACTGCAAGGCGATCAAACCGGTCAGTCCTAGAGGAGATCAACCCTGACTGCTCTTTAGAAGGTCAGATCCTGAAGTTGAAACTCAAGTCCTTTGGCCACCTAATGAGAAGGAAGGACTCCCTGGAGAAGAGTCTGATGCTGGGAAAGATGGAGGGCAATAGAAGAAGGGGATGACAGAGAATGAGGTGTCTGGATGGAGTCCCTGAAGCAGGAGGCGTGAGCTTAAATGGACTCCAGAAGATGGTAGAGGACAGGAAGGCCTGGAGGAATATTGTCCATGGGGTCGCGATGGGTTGGACACGACTTTGCAACTAACAACAACAACAACAAGAGAATAGGGTTGGCTCTTTGTTTATATACTATAGTTTGCCCTGTCGGTGTTGGTAGGAGTTTCCTCGTGATTCCTCAATTAGACTGTTGCTTACTGTTGGTTTGTCTTAGTTGGCGTTCCTTGATTGGGATATTGTTTATTGTTTGATTGTTGGTCTGGGAGTAATCTTGGTGTAAACGGCGTTCCTTGACTGGGATATTGTTTATTGTTTGATTGTTGGTCTGGGAGTAATCTTGGTGTAAACCTCTGCTTATCTGGATGTTGATTGCTGGTCAGGAGGTGTTGTGGTCTTTTTGTTTTCGACTAACTTTTTGGAATGGGATGTAAATGTTGTTTATCTCTATATGTCTGTTAATGGTTGATTTATCTGCGTGCTGGGCTTCCAGGAATCCTGTAGCATTTTTGGACTTAGGATGATGTTCACTGTCTCCCTGCTGAAAGTATGGTGATGTCTAAAAAAAACCCACAGGTCTTGGTATTGATACAGCCATTATTTTTGCAAATTGCACTGCTCATATTAAACATTGATCTGATGTATTTTGGAGGACAAAGTTATAACTTATTAAAAACAGCAATTGTGTTTGTTCATGTGGATGTAAAGTCAACCACATTCAACCAATCTTCTTAACCAAGCCAAAAATAGACCTAATATGTGTTTTTTTAAATGTACCAAGTTAATTTTAATCTAGTTTATTATATGGCCCAGAAGACAGATGACATCAATAGCCAGATGAAGGGGGCTGCAGGAATTGGTCTAGTGAAAAGAAGGACTAGGGGTGACATAATAACAGTGTTCCAATATTATTTGAGGGGCTGCCAGAAAGAAGGGGGGGTCAACCTATTCTCCAAAGCACCTGAAGGCAGGACAAGAAGCAACGGGTGGAAACTCATCAAGGAGAGAAGCAACCTAGAACTAAGGAGAAATTTTCTGACAGAGCAATTAACCAGTGGAACAACCTGCCTCCAGAAGTGGTGAATGCTCCATCACAGGAGGTTTTTAAGAAGAGACTGGATGGCCTTTTGTCCGAAATGGTGTAGGGCAGGGGTAGGCATCCTTGGCTCTTTTATCACTTGTGGACTTCAACCCCCAGAATTCCTGAGCCAGCCATGCTGAGGGAAAAGGGAGAGGTTTCCAAGCTGAGCCACGCTGGCTCAGGAATTCTGGGAGTTGAAGTCCACGTGTCATAAAAGAGCCAAGATTGCCTACCCCTGGTATAGGGTCTCCTGCCTGAGCAGGGGGCTGGACTAGAAGACCTCCAAGGTCCCTTCCAACTCTATTATTCCGTATTCTGTAAAGGTTCAGAAGAGAAAGACTGGGGGGGGGGACATGCTAGCAGTGTTTCAGTATTTGAGGGACTAGCAGAAAGAAGATGGACTCAGCCTGTTATTTTGTATTCTGAATGCATTCAGTAAATAAATGGTTTCACCAAAAGAATGAAAGGAAGAAATAGATGTGGCAGAAGAGAAAGACCTAAGAATAATCAGCCTAAAAAAAGCTTTCTCTCTCAGGGTGCAAATATTTATTTCAGGAGAACTGAGGACCGAAAAACTTTTTTTTAAAGAAAGAATGGGCCATTTTTAGGGAACTCAAACCAGCTGGAGGCAAGGCCATCTCATTCATGATGACTGGGCCATCTTTTGTTCTAGACCAGTGGTAGGCAACCTCGGCTCTTTTATGACTCATGGACTTCAATTCCAAGAATTCCTGAGCCAGCCACGCTGAGGGGAAAGGGAGAGGTTTCCAAGCTGAGCCATGCTGGCTCACGAATTCTGGGAGTTGAAGTCCCCAAGTCAGAAAGCAGCCTAGGCTTAGGCCAGAGGTAGATAACCTTGGCTCTTTTATGACTCGTGGACTTCAACTCCCAGAATTCCTGAGCCAGCATGGCTCACCTTGAAAACTCTCCCTTTCCCCTCTGCGTGGCTGGCTCAGGAATTCTGGGAGTTGAAGTCCACGAGTCATAAAAGAGCCAAGGTTGCCTACCCCTGGTCTAGACAAATGCATAAAAGAAGCTATAACTATGGAGACCAAAGATGAGAATCAAACGCGACATTTATTTCCTCACACACACCCCCTCACCCACTTGCAGATGAAAGAGCTTCACATCCAAGCAAAATATGCAGGAGACCTCCTCCATGGAGGAAATTTTTCTAGTCATGTTCTTTAGAACCCGTCTCTGGGAGAGAAAAAAATTGTGAAGCTATGGGAAGTGAGCAGTATGAAAAAAATAAAATGAGCATTTCCTCAACTATATTTGGACTGCAACCCCCATAGTTTTGCTGCCTAATAGAATGGCTTCTCCCATTGTCATGTCTGCCCCTAACCGACTATTCTAAGGAGAGACTTCCTAACAGTGAGAACAATTAACCAGTGGAACATCCTGCCTCCAGAAGTTGTGGGTGCTCCATCACTGGAGGTTTTCAAGAGGAGACTGGACAGCCAGCTGTCCCAAATTGTATTGGATCCCTTGCTTGAGCAGGAGGTTGGACTAGAAGACCTCCAGGATCCCTTCCAACTCTGTTATTCTGTATTCTGTAAAGGTTCAGAAGAGAAGGACTAGGGGTGACATGATAGCAGTCTTCCAATATTTGAGGGGCTGCCCCAAAGAAGAGGGAGTCAAGCTATTCTTCAAAGCCCCTGAAGGCAGGACAAGAAGCAACGGATGGAAACGAATCAAGGAGAGAAGCAACCTAGAACTAAGGAGAAATTTCCTAATAGTGAGAACAATTAACCAGTGGAACAACCTGCCTCCAGAAGCCGTGAATGCTCCAACACTGGAAGTTTGTAAGAAGAGACTGGACAGCCATTTGTCCGAAATGGTATAGGGTTTCCTGCCTGAGCAGGGGGTTGGACTAGATGACTTCCAAGGTCCCTTCCAACTTTATTATTATTATTATTATTATTATTATTACTATTACTATTATTATTACTATTATTATTATTATTATTATAATATTGCTGGAATTTGGTATGTCTAGTTTAATGAAGAGAAGGACAACGGGGGACATGATAGCAGTGTTCCAATATCTCAGGGGCTGCCCGAAAGAAGAAGGAGTCAAGCTGTTCTCCCGAACACCTTAAGGCAGGACAAGAAGTAACAGATGGAAACTCATCAAGGAGAGAAGCAACCTAGAACTAAGGAGAAACTTCCTGACAGTGAGAACAATTAACCAGTGGAAGAGCTTGCTTCCAGAAGTTGTGAGAACAATTAATCAGAAAAGGAATTATAGCACACGTCTTGATACTTTGCCTCATCATAAATAAATAAATCTCTGAATTATACCAACACCGTCATTTTTATTTCAGAATAGGTTATTATTATGGAAAACTCTGTTTAGTTCCTCAAGGGACTTGCTTAATGAAGAACTTAAAAATTCCACTTGAACTTGACTTGACGGTAATTTTTCCCCCCTTTGCAGGTTTATTCACATGAATTTGGAAATTGTTGATCTGCTGAGTTGGGCCAATTCAACAGTGCGGTCTGATTCACCAACCCAGAAAGTTGGTTAGACTGCATTGTCTTCAGATCATGTTTTCCAAAGATAGCTTTTGCACAGCGTATTATTGTACCTAGAGAGTTGCAGGGATGACAAGGATATTTATTAATAAAGGCATTTTTCCCCCAAGTCACTTTAGCTTTGCTCAAAAAATATGCAAAATAGTAGGCTAAAAATGTGCAAAATCTAATTATAATTTCCTGAATTAGAAACCGTTGCTTTGCTTGTCTAACTCATTCAGCTTCAGATGTTCTTCAGCTATGCTGGGAACAGTCACAGGTCTTCAGAATTACTGCGGTCTTTGTACGTTTGTCACATTGGGTGGGTGTGTTTCTGGGTTCTGGTTCTGGGTTCTAGTTCTGGGTTCCACCTTGGAGAAGTTTTTTAAAGGCACATGCATTGTGAGGTTTGCAAATGGAAGGAAAATTGTTGTTGCTTTGTGTGTCGGGGGGGGAGTGAACACAACACGAACATTTCTTTATCCTTTTTCAAGATATTGCTAAGTTCCTCTTATCACATGCTTTTTGAAGCATGTAGAATATCTGCAGCAAGTTCTCTTTTCTTGACTTGGTTTATAGAATAAAGAAAATCATCACCCAAAGAGGGATGCACAATATTTTTACTGGAATCTGTCACAAATCAACAGGAATCTAGAAGCTGTTGAGTCACTGTGGCCTTCAAACATCTGGATGCTCCAGACCAGGAATTCCATCATCTGGCACGCAAGGGGTTAATTACTTAGTATATATGGTAAACCCATCTGTCATAAATAATAGCTTCCTTGCTGTTGTGTTCTGAGCCTGCAAAAGCAGGCTGGGGATGTTGCATTGGTCCCGAGCATTCCAAAAGTTGCCCGGGACCAGACAGAGCGGCGCCGGACTTGCGTGCATGCGCAAGGCGTGAAAACACTCTGTTCCGATTAGTTGTAACTGTCCAGGCTTCGGGCCATATAAAAAGGCCTGCGAGCCTTTTGCTTTCGCTTGGTTGTTGTAGAAGGAGAATAAAGTGTTTGTTCAGCATCACCATGTGTCTTCATCATTCGCACGCGAACGAAGCATACAACACTTGCCTCCATCATCTCTTTCATCAGTGTCATTTTATTTCTGAGTCAGAGCCTGAAGACCCAATACATCTTCCTTGACAATCAAGCCACAGCAGATGACTAGAGAGACAAGGAACAGGAGCAGTGGAGGCAGACTCAGATAATGTGTGTGTGTGTGTGTGTGTGTGTGTGTGTGTGTGTGTGAGAGAGAGAGAGAGAGAGAGAGAGAGAGAGAGAGAGAGAGAGAGAGAGAGATATCCTGCTGGCTGGTGTTTTCTTGCAGATGTTTTATTGCCCAGCTACGTAACATCATCAATGCTAGGAGGGAGTGAGGTTTGCAGGGAGGAGGAGGAGGAGGAGGAGGAGGAGGAGGAGGACTGTGGGGTCCTTGGTGCTCTCTGAGTTTGATGGTTTTGTTGCAGATGTTTCATTACCCAACTAGGTAACATCATCAATGTTAGAAGGGAGTGGGGCTTGTGGAGAGGAGGAGGAGGAGGAGGAGGAGGCGGAGAAGGAGGAGGGGGAGGAGGACTGTGGGGACCTTGGTGCTCTCTGAGCTTGCTTGTTTTCTTGCAGATGTTTCATTACGCAGCTAGGTAACATCATCAGTGTTAGAAGGGAGTGGGCTTTATGGAGGAGAGGAGGAGGAGGAGGTTGTTATTCTATTCCTGAAAATCTCTGATTTTTTTTTTCCTAACAGGCATGACAGGATGTATACTTGATTGTTGTTACTGATTCTATAAACTGCTTAGAGAGTGCTGTAAAGTACTGTGAAGCGGTATTCAAGTTTAAGTGTGAGTGCTATTGTTGTGTGAGAGACTAAATCTGCCCTATTATCTCCATTACAGCTTCTCAGCAAGGTCTTTGGAATTAATCCATGCATGTTGCAACCCAGGGGCTGAAATGACAACACCCAATCCACCGTTTTTTTCTTACTGAGGTCCCTTCATCTCCACAACAGTTAATTCAGCAATGTGCATTGGATTGTGGATGTCAGCCACTATCACAGTGGCAACCGGCCATCCTCCCCTAAAGTCTGTCAGGGAATTGCGCAGCGGCTGTCCAAATGGAGTCAGAGATGCTGACACGAACTTGTCATTTCATATAAATAAATATATTTAACATCTATATTTACAGCAAACAAAATAGTCAGGCGCATCACTAACGTCATGAGGTAAATCATGAGGTAAATCACTAACGTCATGAGGTAAATCACTAACGTCATGAGGTAAAGCACACAGAAGAAAAAAGCGGGGGGGGGGAGGAAACTCCCCCCTCCCCGTTCCCCTCCTACAGCAGCCAATCACAGTGCAGATTGCCTCATACAGGAGCCAGAACTTTGGTACCAATCAACCACAACTGTGTATTCTGGTTCACTGTACAATCTCAATGTTCCAGCTACTAAATTTAAATATCTTATCAAAGTCCCTTGTTCAAAATAAGATATAATGTTTTTATTCCAGTTGACATCATCTCTCCTAGCCAACTAGCTTTTTAGAAGCCCCAAAAGACAGCATCATCATCATCATTAATGGCTGCAGCGAACATCCGACTCCCCATCTGTAGCTTTGATCCCTCCTAATCTACTTTATTTTTAATTTCAAAAAAACACCCTTTAAATAATCCAGCTAAGAGATTTGGATTTTGCTTACTCTCTCCTTCTATCCCAATTCTTTCTGAACTTTTCTGTTCTGCTCATTATTAAAATGTACTTTTGTTTCAGGAGGAAGTGAGACAGGCCTGCACCATTTTAAGCTTTGGATGACAGTGGCAGCTTAAGGGCTCATAATCATGTATTAAGTGAATGTATGACCTTATTACTTGGAAATATTTCACATCAGGCCCATTATCTCTTTTACTGGTTTGCTTTAAATAACAACAGCCGAGAGAGAAAAAGACAGAGCTTTCAGAGAGCCAATATTGCTAATAGAAAATCTGTTAGAGATGGTGATATAGAATGTCCATTTTAAAGGTAGTATACCTGAGTCCTAGCTGTTGGGAATAGATAGATAGATAGATAGATAGATAGATAGATAGATAGATAGATAGATAGATAGATAGATAGATAGATAGATAGATAGATAGATGGATAGATAGATGGATGGATGGATGGATGGATGGATGGATGGATGGATGGATGGATGGATGGATGGATGGATGGATGGATGGACAAACGGATAGATTAGATAGATAGATAGATAGATAGATAGATAGATAGATAGATAGATAGATAGATAGATAGATAGATAGATAGATAGATAGATAGATAGATAGATAGATGGATAGATAAATGGATGGATGGATGGATAGATAGACAGACAGACAGATGATAGATCACAGATGACAGATGATAGATGACAAATGAGATAGATGATAGATAGATAGATAAATAATACCGTAGATAGATAGACAGACAGACAGATAGATAGATATGTAGAGAAAAGGAGATAAAGAAGACAGATAAATCGATAGGTAGGTAGGTAGGTAGGCAGGTAGGTAGGTAGGTGGACGGACGGACGGACAAATGAATAGATAGATATAGATAGATAGATAGATAGATAGATAGATAGATAGATAGATAGATAGATAGATAGATAGATAGATAGACCGATAGACAGACAGATAGATATAGATGGATACAGATTGATAGACAAATATGCAAGAAATTCCTAACACTTTCAGAGCCTGACAGCTGCCATAGAATCAGATGAAAACATCTTTTTTCCCCAAATGAAAGAATGTGATTTTTATGTACTCAACTTTTCATGCGAAAAGAAAAGTGAGCTGCCTGCCTCAATATATTGTTCATCATGGGGAAGACAAGATAAAGTGAAATATAGTCTTTTCTCATCTGCTCCGGCTGTGCACGTGGGCGGATGATTTGTTTTAATATAGTGTGATGTGATGCCACAGAACATCCCAAACCAAATGAGTTTGGTATCGTAATAGGGAGAGAAGGATGGATTCATTTTGCATTGCATTCTGTATCTCCCTGGCCGAGACGAAACTCAGCTGATAAGCTGCAAAATAAAATGATACATACACACACACACACACATACACGTGTAGGCTAACTACGGACAGCGATGACAATATCAGATTGCCCGTGCTACTCCCAAAATATTGCATTTCAGCATCATTTATCAGAAGGGATTTATCTTTCCTGCAGCCTTCGTGGCCTTCCAATTATTTTATTCGATTAGTTTCGATGCCTGGAGGTATACTTAAATGAATAGTTAATCAAGTATTTATTTATTTATTAAGTGACTCTGGGTAGCCCTCAGCAAACTATGCCGTATAATGTATGTATGTATGTATTTTCATGCTTAAGATGGGACGAGAACTCCCCATCTCCTAGTGATTGTCCCAAACATTTTTGCCTAAAGCAGGACTAGAACTCATCACCTCCCAAAGTCAAGTGGGACTAGAACTCACCATCTCCTGGTGATTGGCCCAAAGTTACCCAGCCGGCTTTCATGCCTAAGGTGAGACAAGGACTCACTGTCTCCTGGTGATTGTCCCAAACTTTCTTGCCTAAAGCAAGATTAGAACTCACCATCTCCTGGTGATCAGCCCAAAGTCATTCAGCTGGCTTTCATGCCTAAAGCAGGACTAGAACTCACCATCACCTAGTGATTGGCCCAAAGTCACCTAGTCGTCTTTCATGCCTAAGGCAGGACTAGAACTCACTGTCTCCTGGTGATTGTCCCAAAGTCACTCAGCTGGCTTTCATGCCTAAAGCAGGACTAGAACTCACCGTCTCCTGGTTATCGTCCCAAAGTCACTCAGCTGGCTTTCATGCCTAAAGCAGGACTAGAACTCACCGTCTCCTGGTGATCATCCCAAAGTCACTCAGCTGGCTTTCATGCCTAAAGCAGGATTAGAACTCACTATCTCCTGGTGATTGTCCCAAAGTCGTGGGACTAGAACTCACCATATCCTGGTGACTGGCTCAAAGTCACCCAACTGGCTTTCATGACGAAAGCAGGTGGGTTAAATTTTGTAAGCTGCCCAGAATCACCTCTCTGTGAGTTGTGTGGCTTTATCAAGTGAATCCACCTGTAGAAACAAGGTACAGAAGTCTTCTTGGGCAATGTTTATGGCAGTGACAACGTAAAGATGCGTAGCCTTTAACTCCAAGAATTCCCCAACTAGCATGGAAGTTGAAGTCCACATATCTGGAATTGAGATTAGCCAAGGAAGAAAATTCCTGCCAATGGAAAAGTCTCCATGGTCTTTTGTGTGGAGTTGGAACTGAACTAATTAGTCAATCAGCTCATCATCTTAATCCATAGGGCCAGCCCTGTGATGACCAAGGAAACAGCATCAATCTAAGGTTGGAATCACCTCCTGTAATGGTATGTGAGAGATGCTGCTTTGGGAAGAGTCAAATAAGAGAGGGCTTAGCCAGCAGCTGCATAATGAGTGGAGAAAGGCTCAGAAGGGACCCCCTGTGCTGTCTCACTGACACACACAACTGTGGTTTAGTGGGTTTATTAATATTTCCCTGCAACTCCCTTCACCAAAACCCCAGAACTGTCCCAATTAAGTCCAGCCACAAGCAGACCATGGCTAGTTCGCAGAACAAAAGCCAATGAGTTCACAGTCAACATAAACCCACCAGGCAAAATTAAATCCACAATACAAGAGGATTCATGAGGAAAGAAAAGTCCAGAGTTCACAAGGCACAATCCAAGTCAAGGCACAGTGTCAATCCAAAGCAAGGCAAGCATCACAAGAACCAGAAAACACCCAGCTAGGAAATGAACACATTGTTCCCAGCATCGCCTCAATCTGCCTGCTGTGCTAAAGAGCCAGCTTCTGGTGCAGCCCGTCAAGAAGGGTGAGGCTTTCTCCTCCGGAGTAATCTGGCTGTCCTTCTCTGCTCCTGTCTTTTCTTTGCCTGTTCTTGGATCAGGTGCAGCAGGCAAGTTCCTCTTCCTCATCACTGACTGGTTGTAGCTGTATGCCTTCCCTGCCTAAAGCCTCAGGGCTGTCCTGCTGTGGCTGTGTTTGAGCCAAATCTCTCCCAGACAGCTGCTTGGAGCCATTGACCAACTCCCCTCCAGACATTACTGGAACCGGTTCATCCTCCTCTGAGCTGACATCTGAGAAAGCATCCAGGGGAGTCATCACATTCCCTTAAGTCAGGCATGTCAAACTGCCGGCCTGTGGGCCGGATGCTTCACACCAAAACCACGCCCACCCCATGGCTGACAATGGGGAAAAAGCCGCAGTACGTCATGCGATATGTCATGTGACATCGCGGGTTTGACATACTTGCCTTAAGTTCACAGGCTGTAAAGGAGATAGAAAAGTTCTATTTTCAAACTTGCAAGATTGCATGTGGAGGTGGTGGTGCTGATGATGAGGAAGAGGAGGAGGATAATGATGATGTTATCCATTGAGTCATATCCGACTCTTGGCGATTCTAAGGACCAGATCTCTCCACATCTTCCAATTTTGTACTACCCCTTCCCAGAAAAACAAGACCCTAAGCTTTCTTCCTCCGTTTTTCCTTCTCCTTTAAAACATCAGTGAAAAAAAATACCTTGGGAGGCTCCGAGCAGACTTGTAAGTCATCCAAGAATAAAAGCCTTCCTTCTCCATGAGTGGCTGTTGCATCTGAATTGAGTTCTCTTGCTTTCCTCCTTGGAAGGGGGAGAAGCTGGAGGGGAGAGATCTAACCTTTCTTTGTGCGGTGACACTGCAAGTGTTCAGGTGTCCCTTGTTAGCTTTTTCATCAGGTCCTCCAGGCTGTCTCCGAATAGCTAAGAAGAATGCGCCAAGAAGTTCCCTCTTTTGCAATCACTAAAGCTGCGCCTGCTGAGCAACGCCCAAATCGAAAGACGCTCTCCCTGTAGGCGAGATCTTCACCTCTCCTGCAGAAGAACATCTTCAGATTTTATCTCCAAGTGATTTAGACCCTCACTTTCCTCCAGACTTTACTTGAACAAAATAGCTGTTAATGGACGGTTAGGCAGCCCTGAGGGCGCTAAAACCCATTTATGTGTGGTTCTGGCAATCACAAAGAAGTTGTGGAAGACACAGACGGCCTGAAGATGCGATGGAAGGCCAGTAGGGCAATTTGCTTAGAAGTTTCTTCTTTGCTCTTGGAGGGAAAGCTGAAACAGAAACAGAAACAAAAAAAACACAATCGGCTTTTAAATCAGGACGAAAAATGGGTGCAGGACCTCACCCCCCCCCCAAAAAAAAAATGTGATGCAGACAGTTGCGCGGAACAAAAGATACCACAATCATCTCCAGAGAGAAAAGCATTTACCAAGAAGAGACAATTTTTTTGAAGCTAGTGGACACATTCAGAGAACATTAGAGTCCTCACAAAATAGACGCTATGATAGGCAGGTCTACTGTAAAATAACCCATTCAACCATTGCTTCCCCCCCCCCACCTTTACTTCAGGTAGTCCTTAACTATGATCACAATTGAGCCCAAAATTCAAAGGGAGGGAGGGAGAGAAGAGGAATAAAGAGAAGGAAGGAAAGAAGGAAGGGAGGGAAGAGGAATAGAGGGAGGGAGGGAAGGAAGGGAGGGAGGGATGGAGGGAGGAAATAAATGGAGAGGAAGGGAAAAAAGAAAGAAAGAAAGAAAGAAAGAAAGAAAGAAAGAAAGAAAGAAAGAAAGAAAGAAAGAAAGAAAGAGGAAGGAAGGAAGGAGGGAAGGAGGGAGGGAAGAGGAATAGAGGAAAGGAAAGACAAAAGAGAAAGATTTGGAGATAACCCTGATCCTTGGAAAAACTGAAGGAAATGGGGAAAAAAATTATATCCTACACCTGATGCCCTAGGACAGATTTTTCCAACCTTTCTCAGGTGGCAGACTGGAGAGAAAGGGAGGTGGAAGCATTTTACGTGCACGCACACACACACACACACACACAAATGGGGCTGCGAGCATGCATGATGCAAACGGGGCGGTGCTAGCAAGTGTCATGCAGGCGCTAGCACCACACTGGTTTTGCCACGTGGCGCCCCTTTTTTGTAGCAGTGATGCTACTGGAAGTGGGGGTGAGTGTACACACACACGTGCACACCCTAGCCAGCCTGTCCTGCGGCCTGGTGGCCAGTAGGCCACGACCCGGTAGTGGGCCGCGGCTCATAGGTTGGAGACCCCTGCCCTAGGGACATGCTTGAAAGAACACAAAAAAGCAGTCACTGATAAACAAAGGCCCGTTAAGTCTCAATGAGTCAGAAGCGCCTGATTTATCGAACAGCAACAGCCGCGATCTTTACTCAGGGGTGTCTGCAAGGGATTGTCCAAACAGTCAAAAATGGCAACCTTGACGGAAGTTCTGCCTGTGTTTTATGTGTGTTGCAATCCACGTAAAAGACAGGCAAGAGTCTCATTGCAGCATCACCAGGCGGTGGCTTGATTTCTTTGGCCAGAGCCTGCAAAGACTTCGGTCTGGAATGCATCTGTTGAAGGAAAAAATCTTCATCAGGGTCCAGTCCAAGATGGGAATAAACAAAATGGAGACTGCTTTAGAAAGAAGGTTGCAGTTTATTGAAGAGCAGAGCCAGACAGAAAGATGGCTCTGGAAGAAAAGAGAGAGAGCACATGTAGGGAGTGGGGGGCTCTTGAGATTGTTTCCTGTTCCTGTTTGAGGCTTTGTATTTCCTATGTCATGTACTTTGACTTGAGTCTGAGTGTGCCCTTTTGGTATGGGTGGGTTAATCCTATTATGTCTCCTGTCCTTAGAATGTGGGTGGGGTATATAGATTTTAGGTGTCTTTTTCTAATTTCTAGCTTCCTGGCTCCATCCTTCCTGAATGGATTATTGATTTTGCATTTCTAAAAGCCGGCCTCTGCCTAGGGCAGGGGTAGGCAACTTTGGCTCTTTTATGACTCGTGGACTTCAACTCCCAGAATTCCTGAGCCAGCCATGCTGAGGGGAAAGGGAGAGGTTTTCAAGCTGAGCCATGCTGGCTCAGGAATTCTGGGAGTTGAAGTCCACGAGTCATAAAAGAGCCAAGGTTGCTTACCCCTGGCCTAGAGGCCGGGGCTGGTTTCTGTCTTTTTTTAAGATCTTCTCCATTATTCCTTTGGGGAAATATATTCTGCCTTTTTAAATATTTCCCAAAATATTTCTTTCTCTGGATTCTTTCCACAGATCTTCAAAGCAAAGAAGCTGGGATCTCATTAGGATCTTAAATCTGTAGAGTCCAGGTTCTGCAACAGACCCACAGGTAAATAGAACAAAGCCTTTTTCGTTTTGTTTTAATTTAAGCTGGAAACTACTTGCGGAGAAAGAACTGTGGTGCGCAGGAGACTGTAGAAATTTAGCAAACAATTAAGAGGTCTCTTTCTCTTCCCCCCCCCCCAACCTCCCCCCCAAAATCAATCAGGCTAAATTATCTGCCACAAGAGGAGCTGATCTTAATGGGATTTCTTTGTTTTATTTTATTTTATTTTTTTTTTTTGCTGTTGGCTGGCTCGCTTATTCCTTTTTGGAAACAGGCTATCTCTCCAGAATGGAAAGAGCGTGATCCAATAGGAACCTGTCGCAGAAATAAATGCAATTATAAAGCCGACACTGATTGCTGCAAGTAATCAATAGAAAAGACTCAAGTGGTCACCCCCCTACACTGCATGGCTCCAAAGCGATAAATTGGACTTGTGAGAAAAATCCTTCAGTACAGAAAAAACAAGTTCTCTTTCCCCCCTCGGAGAGTTTTTTTTTTCCCTTTTCCATATACAGGTAGTCTTCGAATTATGACCACCACTGAGACAGGGACTTCTGCTGGTAAATGAGACGGTTCTTAAGTGAGCCAAGTGCCCGGTTTTATGACCTTTTGGCCAAGGTTGTTAAATGAATTGCACGTTTTTTAAGGGAATCCATCTTCTGCCATTGCCCTTACTTGTCAGAAGCTGGCTGGAAAAGTTGCCCTTTGGTGATCACGTGACCTGGGACATTGAAACCACTATAAATACGGGAGGTCATCTAATAATAATAATAATAATAATAATAATAATAATAATAATAATAGTTGGAAGGGACCTTGGAGGTTGTTATGTCCCGAGCCTTGCAAACGGCTCGGGCGTTTGCAGGCAGTCCCGGGCAGGTGCAAAGCTGCCCGGGACCAGACAGGCTGTCGCCAGCGCCGTGCGCATGCGCGGGTGCTGGCGCGGGAAAAGTATCACATTTACCCGGGAAGCGTCTATATAAGAAGCTGGGAGGTTTTGGGAGCTGCAGAAGCCATCTACTTGTAAGCTGAACGCTGAATAAAGGAAACTGAGAACTACGGCTGCTTCTCGTGTCTGCTTTCCCGCCACGGACTCAACACTGGCGACGAGGATGGGATGCCTTGCACTACCTGGAAAGGAAGAAGTGTAAGCTTACCCAAGGAGTCCTGAGCGGTGGAAAGGAACGGCGTCGACTCGGCAGCTGCCCGCCAATCCGGTGCGCATTCGGGGGTAGGCTGGCTGATAGACCCGTCTCCTGAAGATCTGAAGATGGCGAAAATCGGAAGGCTTTCGGAATTCGACGTCTCACATCCAGAGCGGTGGGAGTCATACGTAGCCAGGGTGGAGAACTACTTCAAGGCAAACCAAGTGAGGGAAGAGAGCTTGAAGGCTGCCACCCTGCTTTGTGTTTGCGGTCAAGACGCCTTCAACATCGCAGAAAACCTTGCAGCACCTGTTCCAGTAGAGTCTGTCAGCTACGCAGATCTGAAGAAGCTACTGAAAGAGCACTTCCACCCCAAGATGTCCGTCATCGCATGGCGCCACACCTTCGAGCAGAGGGATCAACGGCCCAGTGAGTCGGCCAAAGAATTCATCGCCGCATTACGGAAGGCAGCCAAGCACTGCGAGTTCAAAGACCTCGAAGAACGACTGAGGGACCGATTCGTGTGCGGGTTAAGGCATCGAGATCTACAACAAAGACTTTTCGCTAAAGAAGAATTGTCCTACCAAGATGCCTTAAGGGAAGTCACCGCAGAAGAAGCAGCAGGCGGCGCTGTCAAGAACATGCGGCCGATCAGAAACAGTCCAGAGGTTGCATCCGTGCACCAGGAAGATGCCCAAAGAAACTCCGAGGAGGATCCGGACGAGGAAGTCGACCGTCTCCACCCCATGACGGAAGAAAAACAGAAGGGAAGCTCTTCAGCTCCGCTCAAGTGCATCGGCTGTGGAGGTCGCCACAGGAGAACCGACTGCAAGTTCCGCTCCGCTACCTGCCGGGCATGCGGCAAACAAGGACACATTGCAGCTGTGTGTCTGGGCCGACGAAAGGTACAACCTCAGGAAGAACTGCGCCTGAAAGGTACCAGATTCCCCAGCCAGAATAGGGTAGGGTTTTGCGCTTCGCGAAGAAGCATCCTTAGGACAGGCACACACAAGCCCATTAAGAAAAAGCTGTCACTCAAGGTGAAGCTACAAGGGGTTCCATTATCTATGGAACTAGACACAGGGTCTGCCTTTTCAATTATCTCCTTGCATACATTCAGGAAGATTTGTTCCAGTAGTGGAACTCAGGCCAAGTTAAGGCCTTCTGACATTGTGTTAACAGATTTTCAAAATTCAAGAGTGTGTGTTAAGGGGGAGGCCACCCTTAACGTGCAATACAAGAGTTTTGAAGGTCCACTAGACTTATTAGTAGTAGGGGGTGAACGAACGAGTCTCATAGGACTCGATTGGTTTGAGGCCCTGGGGATACACGTCACAGGACTCAACAGTTTACAAACACTCGACCTACAGGAAGTCTGCAAAGAATTTGCAGATGTCTTCAGCCCCCAGCTGGGCACATTCAAAGGATCCCCTGTGTCCTTA
This sequence comes from Crotalus adamanteus, assembly GCA_039797435.1. NCBI lineage: Eukaryota > Metazoa > Chordata > Lepidosauria > Squamata > Viperidae > Crotalus > Crotalus adamanteus. Next base: position 4,749,902 of record CM077924.1, read on the forward strand.
AAGCTAGACCCCACTGTCACTCCCATTAGAATTAAAGCAAGAAGGGTCCCTTTTGCTTTAAAGAGTAAAATTGACACTGAGTTAGACAAACTGATTCAACAGGGAATCCTAGAACCTGTTGATTCCAGTCCTTGGGAGACCCCCATTGTCACGCCTCTAAAGGCAAATGGGGACATTCGCATTTGTGCTGACTACAAATGCACTCTGAATAAGGCATTGCAGCAACATGCCTATCTTGTTCCTGTGGTCAGTCATATTCTGGCCTCCCTCAAGGGGGGGCGCGTTTTTGCAAAGCTTGACCTAGCTCAAGCGTATCAACAGCTGCCTGTTGATGATGATGCTGCTACAGCTCAGACTATTGTGACCCACAGGGGAGCCTTTAAGGTAAAAAGGCTGTAGTTTGGAGTGAATGTCGCTCCTGGGATTTTCCAAAGCGTAATGGAAAACACACTACGGGGTATACCAGGGGTTTGCCCCTACTTTGATGATGTCTTAATTGCAGGAGACTCCACACACATTCTAGCTGAAAGGCTAAGGGCTGTTCTGTTAAGATTCAGGAAGTCAGGCCTCAAGCTCAAAAAAGACAAATGCAAGATTGGGGTGCCTTCTACTGAATTTCTGGGGTTCAAAATTGATGCTGCTGGGATTCACCCTGCTGAATCCAAACTAACAGCTATTTTAGAAGCATCTAGGCCAAAGTCCAAGGCCGAACTTCAGACCTTCCTGGGCCTCCTGAATTTCTACAATTCTTTTCTTCCACATAAAGCTAGTGTAGCTGAGCCTCTTCACAGGCTACTAGACAAACAAGCAGTGTGGCAGTGGTCACATACACATGAGGCTTGCTTTAACAAAGTCAAGGCTTTGCTCACTTCTAACAGTGTACTTGCACATTTCAACGAATCTCTTCCTGTGTGCATCGCATGTGATGCGTCCCCTTACGGGGTAGGAGCTGTCCTGAGCCACCTCAGGTCTGATGGAACTCAGGTTCCTGTTGCATATTACTCCAGAACATTGTCTTCTGCTGAGTGCAACTACGCTCAGATAGACAGGGAGGCTCTGGTTGTTGTTGCTGGAATTAAAAAATTCCACGATTTTCTATATGGCAGGCATTTCACGGTCTTTACTGACCATAAGCCTCTGCTGGGACTGTTTACCACACGTAAGCAGACTCCCGAAATCATTTCCCCTAGAATGCTTAGGTGGTCTATTTTTCTGTCTGCATATGATTTTTCTTTACTCCACAAGCCTGGGAAAGAAATGGGCCATGCTGATGGCCTCAGTAGATTGCCTCTGCCAGTAGTAGAAGCTGACCCTGCGCCAGCTGTCAACAGTCTATCAATCCAAGCCTTGCCCGAGCTCCCTCTTTGTGCCAGGGATGTTGCCGCTGAAACAGGTACAGATCACACACTTTCACGTGTCCGTTCCTGGGTTTTGTCCGGTTGGCCTGAGCACTGCCCTAGTCCTGAGTTTCAGAGTTTCTGGTCCAAAAGAAACGAGTTGTCCCTTTCTCAGGGTTGTTTGCTTTGGGGAAACAGAGTTGTCATTCCCACCTCAATGAGGACTAGGGTCTTAGAATCCCTCCACGAGGGTCATCCTGGCATTGTTCGTATGAAGGCTCTTGCACGCAGCCACTTGTGGTGGCCTGTTTTAGATAAGGATATTGAGGCTAAGGTGCATGCATGCCACCTGTGCCAACGATCTCGCCCAGAGATGCCCCAAGCTCCCATGCATAAATGGGAGGAAACGCAGTCCCCATGGTCTAGGGTGCACATTGACTACGCTGGGCCCTTTCAGGGCCAGTTCTTCTTGGTCCTTGTTGACAGCCATTCAAAATGGCTTGAGGTTGTACCTGTCTCTTCCACCACCACTGCAAAGACTATTCAGGTACTGAGGGGGATTTTTGCTGCACACGGGCTTCCAGATGTCATCGTGTCTGACAACGGCCCTCAATTCACTTCCTCCGAATTCCAAGCTTTCTTACAGGCTAACATGATTCATCATGCCACGTCTGCACCCTTCCACCCGTCCACCAACGGTATGGCTGAACGTATGGTGCGCATCACAAAGGACGCCTTGAAAAGACTCACCTACGGGGACTGGCATCACAGGTTGGCTGACTTTCTCCTTTCTTATCGCACCACACCATCCACTTCTACAGGGAGAAGCCCAGCTGAACTTCGCTGGGGGCGTCAACTTACTACTAAACTTGACCGGTTGCATCCGGACAGACTGCCTTCATCTACCTCACATCCTAGGGCACCTAGACAACTACTTGTGGGTGCCCCGGTTTGGGCTCGCAATTACGGGCCTGGTCATACCTGGGTCCCCGCTTCTATTTCCAGGGTCACAGGTCCTCTCTCCTACGAGGTAGCCCTGGACAACGGTCGTGTCCTGCGTCGGCACATCGACCAACTCCGCCCTCGGCGGGACTTTTCAGATGAGACTCCTGGGTCTTTTCCAGGGGGGGAGGGGGACCCTTTGGAGCAAAGGGAAGGGCACGAGCTGCTGCCCATCTCCACTGATGGAGCCACAAACGGCCCATCCCAGGGTTCCGCAATTGCTCCGAAAAGGAATTCATGGAGTTTACCCACACAACAGGCACTCACGCCTACTCCAGCCAGGGAGTCACCCCGGGGGCATACTCACTTTCCACACACATCACACAGCACTCCAGTAACGGAGGATACCCGGGGGCATCCCAACAAATCATTCCCCGCAAGAGAGCTGGCACACAATCCCCAAAGTTGGCCTGACCTTACCCCAAATCCTACAGGGGGTCAAACATACAGGGAGGTGGTCGAGGAACCAAGTCCCGACTACAACACCTCTAGCCCAAATCAGGGAGTAACTGAGTTTTGGGAAAGTACAGAAACCCACACAAGCCCGGACACAGAACGGGGTTCAGGGAATAGACAGCCTCCTGACAGGTCTTGGACGGACCTAGGAGGTTCAACAGAGACGCCCAGCAGTGGCTATCACTTCAAGGGGCCCGAGGGTCTACAGCTAGGCAGGTCAACCAGGTCACAAAGTGACAGAAGCCCTGGCCTGACGAGCCCGGTGGGCAAGCAAGCAGGCCAGGCATCGGGGCACAGTCCTTGGAAGGCACCAAGGCAAAATAAGGAGAACAGACTCACATCTCCCTCCAGTCAGGGAACTCATGCTAGTAACCCAGAGCTGAGAAGGTCACGGAGAGCAAAGAAGTCTCCTAAATACTTAGAGGATTACATAACATTGCTGGCTAAACAAAAGCCAGGTAACGATAGGAGCACTGAGAAGCAGAACACTGCATAAAATAAATGATTATATGTTGGTAGTAGTTTTAGCCCGGGGGAAAGGGGAGTTATGTCCCGAGCCTTGCAAATGGCTCGGGCGTTTGCAGGCAGTCCCGGGCAGGTGCAAAGCTGCCCGGGACCAGACAGGCTGTCGCCAGCGCCGTGCGCATGCGCGGGTGCTGGCGCAGGAAAAGTATCACATTTACCCGGGAAGCGTCTATATAAGAAGCTGGGAGGTTTTGGGAGCTGCAGAAGCCATCTACTTGTAAGCTGAACGCTGAATAAAGGAAACTGAGAACTACGGCTGCTTCTCGTGTCTGCTTTCCCGCCACGGACTCAACAGAGGTCATCTAGTCTAACCCCCTGCTCAGGCAGGAAACCCTGTACCATTTCGGACAGATGGCTGTCCAGTCTCTTCTTACAAACTTCCAGTGTTGGAGCATTCACCGCTTCTGGAGGCAGGTTGTTCCACTGGTTAATTGTGCTCACTGTCAGGAAGTTTCTCCAACTTACCTCACAGGGATGTTGTTCTGGGGGAAAAAGGAGGAGGAAGGTGTGTTGGAATGTTCGCTGCCTTGAATTATTTAAAAAATAATAATAATAAAGTCAGGATACAAATAAATAAATTTAAAAACTTCTAGGAGTTGGAGTGGGCACCACATGGAACGTATCTCCACTGGGAAAAGTTCCTTTACTGCAATAATGTCCTGCCTTAATTTAATTTAAACGCCTTCCCATTTTTTTTTTTTAAGCTACATTCTCTCTTGCAGCATGTCCAGTTAAGAACTGCTTGGTATTTGATAAACATTTTTTAAAAGCCGAAAAGCACAGTGCCCTTGTGATCTATAAAAAATTTCAACTAGGTCAGGTTTTTCATATGTAATAATAATAATAATAATAATAATATTAATTATTATTAATTTTGTTGATGCAAAATCAACAAAAAAGAAAAACAAACAAACAGTGCACCAGAAAAATGGAAGGTTAGACTAGAAAATAAGATCAGCAAGTTAAGATCACATGCAAGCAAGCTAGAACAGATGAAAGAAAAGAAGCTGAAGAACAAGAAGACCAAAGAATACCTAATCAAGAAATACCACTTAGAAACAAGGAAGATCAAGGAAGCACTGGAAATAATAAAGCAACAAATAACAGCTATAGCCAGGAAAATCAGTAGATATGAAGCTCGAATTGCAAACTATAGGCAGAACCTCCAATTTCAATCCAATCAGAAACGTTTCTACCAATCCATCAATGGAGAAACTGCAAGGAATCAGTCAATACCTGACAAGGAAGAAACAGTGCAGTTCTGGAAGCAGATATGGGATAACCCAAAGAAATACAACAAGGATGCGGCTTGGTTAAAAGAGGTGGATAAAACAGAAGTTGAAATGAAAGAACTAGTAATAACAACAAAAATGGTAGAAAAAAGAGCAAAGAAAATCAAAAATTGGCCAGCACCAGGTGAAGATGAACTGCATGGGTTTTGGTTGAAACATCTAACTGTTATACACCCACTCATTGCCAAGCAGTTCAACAATATACTACAAGGAGGAGAAATTGAAAAATGGCTAACAACTGGGAAAACCTACCTAATAATGAAAAATCCAGCAAAAGGGGCAACACTAGGTAACTACAGGCCAATTACCTGCTTACCAACAACTTTCAAATTACTAACTGGTGTAGTAGCTGATGCAGTGCAACAGCATCTAGTTGAAAACAATCTCTTTCCACCTGAGCAGAAAGGAAACCGCCCCAATAGCAGAGGAACAAAAGATCAACTCCTAATAGACAAAATGATCTTGGAAAACTGCAAGAGAAGGAAGACCAACCTGAATGTGGCATGGATTGACTACAAAAAGGCATTTGACTCTCTGCCACATGATTGGATAATAAAGTGCCTAGAAATAACAGGAGTCAGTAGAAACATCAGAAAATTTGTGCAAAGATCGATGGCACAATGGAAGACACAGTTGCAGATCAATGGTGAGAGGCTGGGAGAGGTTAATATCAAGAGAGGAATATTTCAAGGAGATTCATTATCACCATTACTATTTGTTATTGCACTGTTTCCTCTGTCAGCAATACTGAATAACTCAGGACATAGCTATCAAACATCAAAAACATCTGCCAGACTATCCCACCTCCTTTATATGGATGATCTGAAGCTGTATGGAAAAACATCATCTGAAATAGAATCGCTGCTGAACACTGTCCGTATATATAGCCAAGATATTGTAATGGAGTTTGGCTTGGACAAATGTGCCACACTTACTATCAAAAAAGGAAAAATAATGAAAACTGAAGGAATCAAGATGCCCCACGAAAATAACATTAAGAGTCTGGATGAGGAAGAGTACTACAAATACTTGGGTATCCTTCAAGCTGACAACATCAAGCACACTGAAGTCAAGAAAAAGATTAGAGGTGAATACATCAAGAGAGTGAAGAAGATCTTAAAATCCAAACTCAATGGAGGAAATACCATAAAGGCAATCAACACCTGGGCAATCCCAGTCATTAGGTACACAGCCGGAATAGTGGACTGGACTCAAGCAGAGCTAAAAGCAATGGATAGGCAGACCAGAAAAATAATGACAATGAATCATGCCCTTCATCCACGCAGTGACATTGATAGACTTTATCTACCAAGGCAAATAGGTGGGCGTGGAATGCTACAAGTACATCAGATGGTTGAAGAAGAAAAAATGGCTTTGGAAGAATATCTGAAGAACAATGATGAAGATGCACTGAAATTAGTATATCAGGAAGGCTTACTAACCACTGGAGAGACCAAACTGGCCTACAAGAAAGACCAAATGAAGAACAGAATAAAGGCATGGGAAGACAAAGCACTACATGGCCAATACATGAAAAAAATAGCTGGGAAAGCAGATAATAACAAGATCTGGCAATGGCTAAGAGCAGGAAAATTGAAGAAAGAGACCGAGGGACTAATTCTGGCTGCACAAGACCAAGCCTTAAGGACAAATGCATACAAAGTCAAAATTGAGAAGACAGCAACAGACAGTAAGTGCCGCCTGTGCAAAGAAGCTGAAGAAACAGTGGACCACTTGGTAAGCTTTTGCAAGAAGCAATGGTGCATTGGAAGATCTGCAAAAAATATCATTTGCCTGTAAGCAAAAACTGGTGGGATCATAAAATAGAGAAAGTCATAGAAAATGATAAAATTAAACTGCTCTGGGACTTCAGAATTCAAACAGACAAGCACCTGCAACATAACACCCCAGACTTAGCAATTGTCGATAAGAAAGACAAAAAAGTCTGGATAGTGGACGTGGCAGTGCCTGGAGATAGCAGAATAGAAGAGAAAGAACTGGAGAAGATAACAAAATACAAAGACCTACAAATAGAAATAGAAAGACTGTGGCAAAAGCAAGCAAGGGTAGTACCAATAGTCATAGGCTCCTTGGGTGCAATCCCAAAACAACTGGAGCACCACTTGAACACAATTGGCATTGACAAATTCGCTATTAGTCAGTTGCAAAAGGCGGCCTTATTAGGAACTGCTTCCATCCTGCGACGATATCTGTAATACCATCAAACATCCACATCTGCCTATCCCAGGTCCTGGGTAAGGACTCGATAGGTAGACAAAATGCCAAATCCAGTCTGAACATCTGGCTGACTGTGCGATGATCAATAATAATAATAATAATAAAGAGGTAGATGCAAATAAAACAGAAGTTGAAATGAAAGAACTAGTAATAACAACAAAAATGGTAGAAAAAAGAGCAAAGAAAATCAAAAATTGGTCAGCACCAGGTGAAGATGAACTGCATGGGTTTTGGTTGAAACATCTAACTGTTATACACCCACTCATTGCCAAACAGTTCAACAATATACTACAAGGAGGAGAAATTGAAAAGTGGCTAACAACTGGGAAAACCTACCTAATAATGAAAAATCCAGCAAAAGGGGCAACACCAGGTAACTACAGGCCAATTACCTGCTTACCAACAACTTTCAAATTACTAACTGGTGTAGTAGCTGATGCAGTGCAACAGCATCTAGTTGAAAACAATCTCTTTCCACCTGAGCAGAAAGGAAACCGCCCCAATAGCAGAGGAACAAAAGATCAACTCCTAATAGACAAAATGATCTTGGAAAACTGCAAGAGAAGGAAGACCAACCTGAATGTGGCATGGATTGACTACAAAAAGGCATTTGACTCTCTGCCACATGATTGGATAATAAAGTGCCTAGAAATAACAGGAGTCAGTAGAAACATCAGAAAATTTGTGCAAAGATCGATGGCACAATGGAAGACACAGTTGCAGATCAATGGTGAGAGGCTGGGAGAGGTTAATATCAAGAGAGGAATATTTCAAGGAGATTCATTATCACCATTACTATTTGTTATTGCACTGTTTCCTCTGTCAACAATACTGAATAACTCAGGACATGGCTATCAAACATCAAAAACATCTGCTAGACTATCCCACCTCCTTTACATGGATGATCTGAAGCTGTATGGAAAAACATCATCTGAAATAGAATCGCTGCTCAACATTGTTCGTATATATAGCCAAGATATTGTAATGGAGTTTGGCTTGGACAAATGTGCCACACTTACTATCAAAAAAGGAAAAATAATGAAAACTGAAGGAATCAAGATGCCCCACGAAAATAACATTAAGAGTCTGGATGAGGAAGAGTACTACAAATACTTGGGTATCCTTCAAGCTGACAACATCAAGCACACTGAAGTCAAGAAAAAGATTAGAGGTGATTACATCAAGAGAGTGAAGAAGATCTTAAAATCCAAACTCAATGGAGGAAATACCATAAAGGCAATCAACACCTGGGCAATCCCAGTTATTAGGTACACAGCTGGAATAGTGGACTGGACTCAAGCAGAGCTAAAAGCAATGGATAGGCAGACCAGAAAAATAATGACAATGAATCACGCCCTTCATCCACGCAATGACATTGATAGACTTTATCTACCAAGGCAAATAGGTGGGCGTGGAATGCTACAAGTACATCAGATGGTTGAAGAAGAAAAAATGGCTTTGGAAGAATATCTGAAGAACAATGATGAAGATGCACTGAAATTAGTATATCAGGAAGGCTTACTAACCACTGGAGAGACCAAACTGGCCTACAAGAAAGACCAAATGAAGAACAGAATAAAGGCATGGGAAGACAAAGCACTACATGGCCAATACATGAAAAAAATAGCTGGGAAAGCAGATAATAACAAGACCTGGCAATGGCTAAGAGCAGGAAAATTGAAGAAAGAGACCGAGGGACTAATTCTGGCTGCACAAGACCAAGCCTTAAGGACAAATGCATACAAAGTCAAAATTGAGAAGACAGCAACAGACAGTAAGTGCCGCCTGTGCAAAGAAGCTGAAGAAACAGTGGACCACTTGGTAAGCTGTTGCAAGAATATTGCACAAACTGATTACAAGCAGCGGCATGACAAAGTAGCAACAATGGTGCATTGGAAGATCTGCAAAAAATATCATTTGCCTGTAAGCAAAAACTGGTGGGATCATAAAATAGAGAAAGTCATAGAAAATGATAAAATCAAACAGACAAGCACCTGCAACATAACACCCCAGACTTAACAATTGTCGATAAGAAAGACAAAAAAGTCTGGATAGTGGACGTGGCAGTGCCTGGAGATAGCAGAATAGAAGAGAAAGAACTGGAGAAGATAACAAAATACAAAGACCTACAAATAGAAATAGAAAGACTGTGGCAAAAGCAAGCAAGGGTAGTACCAATAGTCATAGGCTCCTTGGGTGCAATCCCAAACCAACTGGAGCACCACTTGAACACAATTGGCATTGACAAATTTGCTATTAGTCAATTGCAAAAGGCAGCCTTATTAGGAACTGCTTCCATCCTGCGACGATATCTGTAATACCATCAAACATCCACATCTGCCTATCCCAGGTCCTGGGTAAGGACTCGATAGGTAGACAAAATGCCAAATCCAGTCTGAACATCTGGCTGACTGTGCGATGATCGATAATAATAATAGTAAAGTTGGAAGGGAGACCTTGATTAAATTCCATTAAGATTCAAGATGAACTGCGGCAATTAATTAAATCTTACACATTGATTTTCCAGCTGATTTTTTTTCCTCTGTGGTGAGAAATACAGTAGTCCTCGCTTTACGACTGTAATTGAGCCCCAAATTTCTGTTGATAAGAGACAGTGAGTTTTGTCCCATTTTATGACTTTTCTTGGCACTTTTTGCTATAATAATAATAATAATAATAATAATAATAATAATAATAATAATAATAATAATAATAATAAAGTTAGAAGGGACGTTGGAGGTCATCTAGTCCAACCCCCTGCTCAGGCAGGAAACCCTATACCATTTCAGACAAATGGCTGTCCAGTCTCTTCTTAAAAACTTCCAGTGTTGGAGCATTCACTGCTTCTGGAGGCAGGTTGTTCCACTGGTTAATTGTTCTAACTGTCAGGAAGTTTCTCCTTAGTTCTAGGTTGCTTCTCTCCTTGGTTAGTTTCCATCCGTTGCTTCTTGTCCTGCCTTCAGGTGCTTTGGAGAATAGCTTGACTCCCTCTTCTTTGGGGCAGCCCCTGAGATACTGGAACGCTGCTATCCTGTCCCCCCTCATCCTTCTCTTCATTAAACTAGACATACCCAATTCCAGCAACCGTTCCTTACATGTTTTAGTCTCCAATCCTCTAATCATCTTTGTTGCTCTTCTCTGTACTCTTTCTAGAGTCTCGGCATCTTTTTTACATCGTGGTGACCAAAACTGGATGCAGCATTTCTTTCTTTCTAAGCTAGTTACATAGCTGTTGAGTGAAACCGACTTCCCCGTTGACTTTGCTTGTCAGAAAGTCACAAAAGGGGATCACAGGACTCTGGGACACTGCAACCGTCATAAATATAAATCAGTTGCCAAGTCTGAATTTCGATGTGACTGTGGGGATGCTGCAACGGTCCTAAGTTGTGAAAAACAAGCCACTTTTTTCAGTGCTGTTGTGACTTGTAAATGAACTGGATTACCTGTACAGGGAATTCTGGGAGTTGAAGTCCACCCATCTTAAAGTCTCCAAGTTTGGAAACCCAGTTATAGAACAATGCTGTGTCTCACTAAATAGCAATAGCAATAGCACTTAGACTTATATACCCCTTCATAGTGCTTTACAACCCTCTCTAAGTGGTTACAGAGTCAGCATCTTGCTGCCAATAATCTGGGTCCTTTACTGACTTTAGAAGGATAGAAGGGTGAGTCAACCTTGAGCTAGTCAAGATCGAACTGCTGGCAGTGAGCAGAATTAGCCTGCAATACTTCATTCTTATCACTGTGCCACCATGTTATCTAGTTGGATCATGAAATGTCTGCCAGAAAACAACCGAGCTCAGAGAGCACTAAAGACTCCACAGTACTCCTCCTCCTCCTCCTCCTCTTCCTCCATGCACACTCCACTCCCTTTTAGTACTGATGATATTAGTAATAGCAGTTAGACTTGTATACCTCTTCATAGTGCTTTACAGCCCTTTCTAAATGGTTTACAGAGTCAGCATCTTGCCGCCAACAATCTGGGTCCTTTACTGACTTTGGAAGGATGGAAGGTTGAGTCAACCTTGAGCTGGCCAGGATCGAACTGCTGGCAGTGGGCAGAGTTAGCCTGCAATGCTTCATTCTCATCACTGTACCACCATGTTACCTAGTTGGATCATGAAATGTCTGCAAGAAAACAACTGAGCTCAGAGACCACCAAGGACCCCACAGTCCTCCTCCTCCTCCTCCTCCTCCTCCTCCTTCTCCTCCTCCTCCTCCTCCTCCTCCTTCTCCTCCTCCTCCTCCTCCTCCTCCTCCTCCTCCACACACACTCCACTTTCTTTTAGTACCGATGATGTTAGCAATAGCACTTAGACCAGTGGTTCTCAACCTTTCTAATGCAGCGACCCCATAATACAGTTCCCCATGTTGTGGTGACCCCCAACCACTTATACATCACTGGATGCCAGGGGCGTGGCCAAAGAAAAGGGAGGAAAAATGGCGGACAGCCTTGTTTGGCGACCCCCGTGAAATGGTCGTTCGACCCCAAATGGGGTCCCGACCCATAGGTTGAGAACCACTGACTTAGACTTATATATCGCTCCACAGTGCTTTACAGCCCTCTCTAAGTGGTTTATAGAATCAGCCTATTGGCCCCAACAATCTGGGTCCTCGTTTTACCAGCCTCAGAAGGATGGAAGGCTGAATCAACCTTGAGCCAATCAGGATCGAACTCCTGGCAGTGGGCAGAGTCAGCCTGCAATACTGCCTTCCAACCACTTCCATCCGGCTCTTCCTAAAACTTTGATCCTGTTCAACCAGTGTCAAAATGAACCCGTTTGCCTAAATGCTGCCCTGGGGTACTCAAATGGTACTTCAGAAGCCCACGGATCACTGATTAGGAGTGGGAAAATTTTGCCCGCTTTGTTGTGCTGGTTGTTTTATAGCACTCATGACAATTCAAACGATTTGACATCTGATTGGCGTGCTTCCAGATTAAATTGCTTTGTTTCCCCAGAGACATTTGCATCATGCTGCGTTGCCCATCAGAGTTTGTATAGCACGAGGCACTCTTTTCTCAGCAGGGGTATATTGTGCAGACACATTTTCTGGGCCTGAAAGTCTATGGTAACTGCCTAAAAATTAATGCTAAATTACTTGGCATTGCTCTCTGCAGAGTTCCCACTTCTGGAAATGGCTACCTGATATAAAGGAGGCATGCAAAGAGAAATAAGGCAGGATTAGCACGACAGGAGCCTATGAATAAGTGGCAAGTTTTATTTTTCTTTCAACACAGCATGGTGTGATGGCCACATGGAACAGAATAAATGAAATATTTAGCGAGACAAAAAGAAAAGATCCAGTATTCCAAGGAATAAAACAAAAACAAAAACGGAGTCATCTACAACATATGGTATAAGGACAGTAACAGCCACTATGTAGGACAAACAGGCAGAAGAGTAACAGAGCGCATCCATGAACACCAATTAGCAATCAGAGGATACAATGAAAACTTCTTAATCTGATAACACATGAGCAGGTTCAATCATAGTTTCAACTGGGAAACTGTGAGCATCCTAGACCAGAGGCCACCAACCTTTGTCAGTTAACAGACCAGAGGAAAAGGGAGGGGAAGTAATTTAAGTGTGTGTGCGCGCACACACATGGGGCTGCGAGCACACACATGCTGCAAACAGAGAGGGGCTAGCGCCCACGTGATACTAGCCCTGCCTCATAATTGCATGGAGCAACACCTTGTTTCTGCACCACATGGCATGGTGGCGGCCCGTTTTTGCACCCTGCAGCGTAGCAGTGACCCATTTCTGTACCCCGAGGTGCAGCATCAGCGTCCAATTTTCACACCATGAGGCATGGTGGTGGCAGTAGCCCGTTTTCATGTGTCAAGGAACGTTTTTGCGCTCGGCTGTTGTCCTAGTGCAAATGAGTGGGTGTGCATGCACACATGTGCACACTGGCCTGTCTATCCCACGGTCCAGTGGCCAGGAGGCCATGGGTCACTATAGATTGGGTCCTAGACCAAGCCAAGTCTATAACTGCTAGTGTCAAAATCTCTTCCTTTCCCCTCAGCATGGCTGACTCAGGAATTCTGGGAGTTGGTCCACGAGTCATAAAAGAGCCAAGGTTGCCTAACACTGGCCTAGGCCTAGGCCGCTTTCTGACTCATGGACTTCAACTCCCAGAATTCCTGAGCCAGCATGGCTCAGCTTGGAAACCTCTCCCTTTCCCCTCAGCATGGCTGGCTCAGGAATTCTGGGAGTTGAAGTCCACGAGTCATAAAAGAGCCAAGGTTGCCTACCCCTGGACTAGATAGAAAAGGAATACTATATTGTTGTGATTATTATTTGTATATTAGAAAATTTTGATACTTAATTATCATTTATTAAAACAATAAGAAATGTATTAACTTGGTAAAAGAGAACACTATGGGGAAAAGAGGAAATCATGTAAAGTTATCATGCGGATTATGGATTATAGAATTTAATTGTTAGTGAATGTTTGCTAAATGTAAACCCAGACGACGCACTGTCCACCAAATATTTGGTGATTGTGTTAAAAAATTAATAAAACATATTTTTTTAAAAAAACTTTGAATGGTTGCCAAGGAACCAGTCTTAAATTGAGGACTGCTTGTAAACCTGAAGGCCAAGAAAAAAATAGACCCTGAAAATCCCCAGTCCAATGAAAACATACATATACAGGTAGTCTTTGACTTACAAGCACTTGCTTAATGGCTGTTTGAAATTACAACAGCGTGGAAAAAGTGACTTATGATGGTTTTTCACACTTAACGACCGTTGTAGCATCCCCACGATCACGTGATCAAGATTCAAATGCTTGGCAACTGGCTCATATTTATGACGGTTGCAGTGTCCCCCAGGGTTATGTGATCCTCTCTTGTGACTTTCTCACAAGCAAAGTCAGCAGGAAAGCTGGATTTGTTTAACAGCCATGTTATTAACTTAACAACTAGAATAGAACAGAGCTGGAAGGGACCTTGGAGGTCTTCTAGTCCAGCCCCCTGCTCAGGCAGGAGAACTTATATACCATCTCCGACAAGGGATTGTCCAGTGATTCACTTAAGAACCGTGGGAAGAAAATCTCCGCCTATTTGAAGGACCATTCACAAGAAAAATATATTTCGGTTTGGAGAAGATGGATTGATTACATTCAAAAGAAATATGAGACTGAAAAGTATTATCTTGCATATGAGTAGATTTTAGATTATTAATAGTTTAATATGGTTGAATTTATGTTATTTCTAGTATTGTGGTTTAATTATATTATTATTTTTGTTTTTAATTCGTTAATATTTGTTTTGAAAAGGAGTTAAAGTGTGTTATGGGTTTGATTGATAGTATAGTTGGGTAATGTTAGTTAGATTATGTTTGTTTATTTGTTACCCTGTAAACAGCTCTGGGAAGTGGGGGAGGGGGGAAGGAGTGGGAGGGGGTTGGGTTATAATGTATTAAATTTGTAAAACTTTTAATAATAATAATAATAAAAAAGAACCGTGGGAAGAAAGGCCATAAAAAGGGGGACAAAATTCACTTCACAACTGTGTCTCTTAGTGACAGAAATTTTGGGCCCAATTATGTTTGCAAGGACAGCCAAGGACTGGCCTGTCTTAGCTCTAAATTGAAGATAATTCATTCGCTAGCATTTTTTTTTTTTTTTGTATCGCTGCTGCTTTCCTTTTGCTAAACAAAATATTGCGAGAATCACGGCTGGGGGAGAAAAAAAGTCTTGTTCAGTTCAAGGAGCTTCCATTTGTTAATTGGATAATTAACGAATATCACTCGGCTGTCTGACTTCAGCAGGCCTCATCCCCAAGGATGAAGTTGTGCTGTCATGTTATCCGTAAATTAGACTCCGTAAGAAATTCTTTTCAAGAAGATCCTTTCCTGGAGCTTTGACAATTGGCAAGGACAGTGTAGAGGCCAGGCCTTTACATGGTCACTCGGCCTCCTTTTCTATGGATCTTGCCAATGAAATTCTGTTAAAATTCAAGGAGCCCAGCCAGCCTGACCTTCTCTCCTTGCGTCCAGTAAATCATTACCTTGAGTCAGGCTGACTTAAACCAGCACATTCTGCAATTTCGCACGTTCCCTCAACTCGATCCATTAAAAAATAAAAAAGAGAATGGCTAATATTGGACTGAGAGGAGTAATCGGTGGAATCCTTACAAGTTTCACTCTTTTGGCAAAGGGTTGGTGAATGAGGGAACGTGTCTGTCGGTTTTTTGCCAGGCTGTAAATTTCCTGGCTGCCTCAAAAAACGAAACAAGACAAAAAACAAAAACAAAACACAACTGCCCTTTCCTTCTAAGTTTATAGGGATGTTCCGCTTAATTTCAACAATGTAGTATCTATTTTTACAAAGTGAGGGTGACATACTGCAGGGTGTTTAACAGCTGTTTCAGACAAGGATGTCAGATCATTAGCCAAACCTTACTGATTTTTAAAAAAAAAAAGCAAATGAAAGCATGTTTCTTTGGGGATGTCGCTTAACTGAATTCAAGGAAGGAAGGAAAGAAGGAAAGAAAGAAAGGAGAGAGAGAGAAAGGAGAGAGAGAGAAGGAAAGAAACAGAGAAAGAAATAGAAGGAAGGAAGGAAGGAAGGAAGGAAGGAAGGAAGGAAGGAAGGAAGGAAGGAAGGAAGGAAGGAAGGAAGGAAGGAAAGAGAAAGAAAGGAGAAGGAAAAAGGGGAGAGAGAGAAAGAAAGAGAAATGGAGGAAGGAAAGAGAGAGAAGGAAAAAAGAGAGAGAAAGAAACAAAAAAAGGAAGGAAAGAAAAAGAAAGAAGAGAGAAGGAAAGAGAGAAAGAAAGAAAGAAAGAGAGAGAGAGAGAGAGAGAAGGAAAGAGAAAGAAGAAAGAAAGAAAGAGAGAGAGAGAAGGAAAGAAACAGAGAGAAAGAGAAAGGAAGGAAGGAAGGAAGGAAGGAAGGAAGGAAAGAGAAAGAATAGAAGGAAAGAAAGGGAAGAGAGAAAGAAAGAGGAAGGAAGGAAGGAGAGAGAAGGAAAAAGAGAGAGAAAAAAGAAAGAAAGAAGGAAGGAAGGAAGGAAGGAAAGAGAAAGAAAGAAAGAAAAAGAAAGAAGAGAGAAAAGGAAAGAGGAAAGAAAGAGAGAGAGGGAGGGAGGGAAGGAAGGAGAGTTGGGTCAGTGGTGTCCAGCTCGGTTGTCAGAGAGTTATCTCACCCTTTTTATACTTTCAATTATCTTGTTGGACTGGAAAGAATAAAAGCCACAGTAAAAGGTCTGAAAAAGAATTGTGAACTATTGTGGAACATCTAGAGGTTTGGATGAGGTCTGGATCAAGACAGCTTTCAAGGTGGCCATCACATTTTCTGCTTTTTCACAAAAAGACCACATCACTAGCTGGCTGGAAACCAGATGCTGTAGGTTGGATCTAGTGGTTAAGGCACCAGGCTAGAAAGCGGGAGACGGTGAGTTCTAGTCCCGCCTTAGGCATGAAAGCCAGCTGGGTGACTTTGGGCCAATCACCAGGAGACGGTGAGTTCTAGTCCCGCCTTAGGCATGAAAGCCAGCTGGGTGACTTTGGGCCAATCACCAGGAGACGGTGAGTTCTAGTCCCGCCTTAGGCATGAAAGCCAGGTGGGTGACTTTGGGCCAATCACCAGGAGACGGTGAGTTCTAGTCCCGCCTTAGGCATGAAAGCCAGCTGGGTGACTTTGGGCCAATCACCAGGAGACAGTGAGTTCTAGTCCCGCCTTAGGCATGAAAGCCAGGTGGGTGACTTTGGGCCAATCACCAGGAGACGGTGAGTTCTAGTCTTGCCTTTATGAAAGCCATCTGGATGACTTTGGGCCACTCATTCTCTTTCCGCCCAACTCACCTTACAGGGTTGTTGTTTTGGGGAAAATAGTAGGAGGAAGGTGTGTTGGATATTTTTGCTGCCCAGAGCGATTTGTAAAAATTCTATGATACAAATAGATAAATAAATAAAGGGGAGATTCTGCAACCCTCATGGCGAGATGGATGGCAAACCAATTTAAATATATCAATATTTTCTCTTCCAAATGACCTCAAATGTGATCATCACTAGAGTGACCTTGCATCAATTCTTCTTCCTCAGCCTGAAACTCATCACTCAAGGCTGTCTTGGGAATACAGAGTGGAGGAAAAACACCGCCAGCCAGCCCTTCAGTAGAAGGCTAAAATTAAATAAAATATCCGCTTTGTATTTCCGCTGCATGCCAATGGCACTCCCGCTGAGCTGCATTCGAGCAGAGTCATTTGTAAACACAGCTGAGAGAATCCTGAGCAGACTTTGACTTTGCTAAATAATCTTTGCGCTGTTTTGGTTCAACGGGAAAATAAGATGCAGAATTCCACAACTTCGAAAAAAGGAATCTTGTTTTCGTCGTGTGGGCTGTTAAGCTGCACTCCTGTGCACTCCCATTAGCGGTGGGGGGGAAGGTATGAACATTTAACACAGAGAGAAAGAGAGAGACACGCCACAACTAAGAGAAAAAAAAAAGTTGAGACTTTGGGGGAAAAAAAAAAGTGCAGAGAAGAGCAACTAAAATGATTAAGGAAGAGAATAATAATCATAGAATAGAGCTGGAAGGGACTTTGGAGGTCATCTAGACCAGTGGTTCTCAACTTGTGGGCCGGGACCCCATTTGGGGTCGAAGGACCATTTCACGGGGGTCACCAAACAACGCAGTCCGCCATTTTTTCTCCCCTTTTCCTTAGCTGTGCTCCTCCCTTTTATTCTGTTGGCTTTAGAATAGACTCTCTTGAATAGAGTCTAATACTATTGGCTTTCAAAAGCCAATAAGAATTGTCCAGGCTGTCTCTGCCCTGCTGAGCCCGCCAAAAGTCCCATTCTGCAAACGGTGCTGCACCAGTTGAGTAGTCCTCGACTTACGACCGGTTGAGTAGTCCTCAACTTACGACCGGTTGGGGGTCGCGGCATTAAAAAGGTTGAGAACCACTGATCTAGAAGCAACGGATGGACACTGATCAAGGAGAGAAGCAACCTGGAATTAAGGAGAATTTTGTTTGGTTGTTTGTTGACTTTATTTGCTACCCATCTTATTGCAAATGACTCTCAGCGGCTGCAAACGAGTCTTGTGTGTTTAGAATAGAATAGAGCTGGAAGGGACCTTGGAGGTCTTCTAGTCCAGCCTCCCTACTCAAGCAGGAGAACCTATACCATCTCAGACAAATGGCTGTCCAGTCTCTTCTTAAAAACCTTCAGTGATGGAGCATCCACGATTTCTGGAGGCAAGCTGTTCCACTGGTTAATTGTCCTCACCGTTAGGAAGTTTCTCCTTAATTCCAGGTTGCTTCTCTCCTTGATTAGTTTCCATCCATTGCTTCTCATCTTGCCCTCTGGTAAGGTGACCAACTTTTTTACAATGAGAAGGAGGACACAAATAAATTGAAGAAAAAAAAGTGAGTCTAATGTGCGCGTGTGTCGTGTCATGTTTTGGTAAGAAGTAAACAAAGCTACTTGCATGCGGCGCACTCTTGCGTGCGGTGCACTCTCTCAAAACAATTCTCCTGTACGGAGCACATGCGTCTCATTATCGCGTCTTGCCGCACTGTACCAAGCCTTGACAAATCGTCATGTCAAATACAAATACGTCATATCACACGCAACGGATCGGATCGGCATCGATCGAATACAGAGATTTACAGATTTTAGTCTTCAAATATCGAAAAGGAGGACATATAGGAGGACACTTTTCAAGAGAGGACAGAACTTACAAAAGGAGGACTGTCCTCCCTAAAAGAGGACGGTTGGTCACCTTACCTCTGGTGCTTTGGAGAATAGTTTGACCCCCTCTTCTTTGTGGCAGCCCCTCGGATACCGGAACACTGCTATCATGTCTCCCCTATTTCTTCTTTTCTTTAGACTAGCCAGACCCAAGTCCCGCAGCCGTTCTTCATATGTTTTAGTCTCCAGGCCTTGGATCATCTTAACTGCTCTTCTCTGAATTTTTCCCAACTCTCAACATCTTTTTTGTGATATGGTGACCAAAATTGGCTGCAGTATTCCAGGTGTGGTCTTACTAGGGTTTTATAAAGTGGTACAAAGACCTCACGTGATCTTGATTCTATGCCTCTGTTTATACAACCCAGGATTGTATTAGCTTTTTGGGCTGCTGCTGCACACTGCCGGCTCGTAGTCAAGTGATCGTCCACTAGTGATCAATTTGCACTAGTTGTTTGTGATTACCGGTGCAAATCATCAGTCTGAGAAGATTCCTGTGTTTAGGCTTGAGCAATAAAACATTGAATTAAACTCTTCGCATGTGGCTATGTTTGTTCGCATCTGACAATCTGGGACCAAGCTCAGGAGAAAATAAGAATTAACAATTTGCTTTTTTGTAAGGGCAGGGCGACAGTATGTCACCATGCATATCTACATTCGGGGAGATAAAATCCTCGTTTTTGAGAAAAACAAGCTGCTTTCCCATGGGGGGAGGGAATTGCATTTTGTGCATTTTGAAAAAAATAAGACCTTTTTTTAAAAAAATATATTTTATTAGATTTTATATGGGTAGGGAAAAAGTGGGGTCGGGGCAGCTACAGGGAAATCGGGATAAAGGGGACAGGCTATGGATAACTACAGTAAATACGTAATTCAGCAAACAAGCTGTCGTCCGGGTCTTCATATTGAGTATTATTGTTTATATAATACTAGACATTTATAAGAATAAATCGGTATAGTTACAACTGACATTTGGTAAAACAGTAATATTCCTTTAAATAATTAACATAGTTGATAGCATAACAACTATTTCCAATCATCAAGCTTGATACTTAATATAATAAAGCTCTAAAATCTCTTCTTATTCTAGCGTGTTTCAACCCACTGATAAAATTTTCCCCAGGTTTTATAGAAGATTGAATCCTCTTTCTTAAAAAAAATAAGACCTTCTTAAACCAAGCAATTCACACGATGCTCTGTCCTTTGTGGGGGAAAACGTGGTATTTTTTTTTTGCTGGGATTGATCCAAAAGCTATGTTTTTTTTTTCTCTCCCCTGTGGGTGGACGCTGCTGCCATTTCAAGCAGACAGCAGAGGAAAACTCACATTTTTTTGTAAGCCACGCTTGCGAGTGCCTAATTATGTTTTTCAAATGGTAACTCCAAAAGGAGAATGCTGATCGCTCATAATGTGAAACATTCAAGATATTCTTTATTGTGCGGGGCTGGAACTCGTGTGTGGATTTTTCCTGGGGTTGAAAATCTTTCCTGAGCATTGCAGTGTCTCTCTCTCTCTCTCTCTCTCTCTGTGTGTGTGTGTGTGTGTGTGTGTGATAACACATGGTGTCTTCCTTGGAGTAGAATAGGAAAAACTAAAATATGCATGCTGCAAACCCCCCAGAGTTCCATCAGGAACAACCAGTGTTGGATTCTGCCATCTCACACGCCCCTCAAGACTTGATTAAAAACACATTTTTCCCGGAAATGGGTTGACTTAATAGGCTGCATTGTGACTTAACTGCAATTTTTTGTGAGTAGCTATACAAATTAAAAAACAAAACAAAAACAGGTTTCCTGCTTTTACAAATGCAGACTTCTCAGCTTCGTGCTTTTGATAATATCTTGTTTTTTAAAAAAAGAGTGGGGGGCCCCTCAGTGGGGCAGTCCCAACTGCCACTTTTCATTTTTCTTGACACCCCATTGTAGCAACCCCTGAGATATTGGAAGACTGCTATCGTGTCGCCACCTAGTCCTTCTCTTAGACCGAGAACTAAGGAGAAACTTCCTGACAGTGAGAACAATTAACCAGTGGAACAACCTGCCTCCAGAAGCGGTGAATGCTCCAACACTGGAAGTTTTTAAGAAGAGACTGGACAGCCATTTGTCTGAAATGGTATAGGGTTTCCTGCCTGAGCAGGGGGTTGGACTAGATGACCTCCAAAGTCCCTTCCAGCTTTATTATTATTATTATTATTAATCATTGCATAGTCAGCCAGGTGTTCAGACTGGATTTGGCATTTTTGTCTACCTACTGAATCCTTACCCAGGACCTGGGAGAGGCAGATGTGGATGTTTGATGGTATTACAGATATCGTCGCAGGATGGAAGCAGTTCCTAATAAGGCCGCCTTTTGCAATTGACTAATAGCGAATTTGTCAATGCCAATGGTGTTCAAGTGGTGCTCCAGTTGTTTTGGGATTGCACCCAAGGAGACTATTACTATTGGTACTAACCTTGCTTACCTTGAACATGATTTACTTAAGAACTGCTAGTCCCATTTAGAGTTGTGTATATTATGTAATTGATAAATCTCAGGTTTAAAATCTGCTTTTGGTCTCTGTTTAATTCTTCCAATGCTTAGTTATGTTGCATTGCAGGTAATGATTGTAGTTTTTTTTTTTTCCAAACAACACTGGAAAATCCACATTATGTTGCTCTAGCCAACAATTCGTTAGTACCTACTTTTCAAAAACATAATAAATTCCTAGCACCACGAAGCAAACCTACCCGTATATCATTTTTAATTAAAAGAAATATTTTGACGTCCTTTCTTTTGGAATTCTTCAGTTTTGCAATTATACCTTTCCCAAATGCAAAGTCTATACTGAGGATTTTGCAAAAAAAGAATAATGGATTTGAGAGCACCTGAATTTCTTCCTGTTTGTTCTGCATAATGACTACTTCAATAAATCATATTCCTGTTGAAATCCATGGAGGATTTCCTGTATTAACCTTGAATGCGTAAGCTCGGCTTTTTTTTCCAACGTGCTGGGATAGGATGAGGTAACTGTGTGTCAGAAGCTCAATCTGTTTCTTTGTAATGTACATAATATTAATAGTTTTCGTATGGATTAATGTTGTTTTATTATTGATATAGTTTTAACTCTTGATTGGGAGTCCCCGACAGTTGAAAATAAGGTGGGTGGATATATAAATATTTAAAATATTTTTTAAAAAAATATTTTATTTATATCTATCCCGCCTTTATTATTTTCACAAATAACTCATTATGTGGGGAATATATCCAATTCACCTTCCTCCTATTATGTGCCCCCACAACAACAACCCTGTGAGGTGGGTTAGGATAAGAGAGAGAGACTGACCACAGTCATCCAGTCAGCTTTCATGCCTAAGTCGGGACTAGAACTCACGATTGCCTGGTCATTGGCCCAAAGTCACCTGGCTGATTTTCATGCCTAAGGCGGGAATAGAACTCACGTCTCCTGGTGATTGGCCCAAAGTTACCCAGTCAGTTTTCATGCCTAAGGTGGGACTAGAACTCACCGTCTCCTGGTGATTGGCTCAAAGTCACCCAGCTGCATTTCATGCCTAAGATGGGACTAGAACTCACCGTCTCCTGTTGATTGGCCCAAAGTCACCCAGTCAGTTTTCATGCCTAAGGTGGGACTAGAACTCACCGTCTCCTGTTGATTGGCCCAAAGTTACCCAGTCAGTTTTCGTGCCTAAGGTGGGACTAGAACTCACAGTCTCCTGGTGATTGGCTCAAAGTCACCCAGTCAGTTTTCATGCCTAAGGTGGGACTAGAACTTACCGTCTCCTGGTGATTGGCCCAAAGTCACCCAGTCAGTTTTCATGCCTAAGGTGGGACTAGAACTGACGGTCTCCTGGTGATTGGCTCAAAGTTACCCAGTCAGTTTTCATGCCTAAAGTGGGACTAGAACTCACCGTTTCCTGGTGATTGGCTCAAAGTCACCCAGCTGCATTTCATGCCTAAGGTGGGACTAGAACTCACCGTCTCCTGTTGATTGGCCCAAAGTTACCCAGTCAGCTTTCACGCCTAAGGTGGGACTAGAACTCACCGTCTCCCACTTTCTAGCCTAGTGCTTAACCAAACTTGCTCTAAAATAAAAAATAAAATAAAACATACCACAGATTTATCTAAAGCTTGGCAGATTTCACTAGTGGGCTCCAGAATATTTGGAACATTTTTTTTTTTTAAACTTTGGGATCCTGAGGACTCGGCCAAATACATTTCAAGAATTCTATTTCAAGCACCCGAGTTCAACAGATGCAAACATTAACAGCCAGCTGATGTTGGAATCGCAAAAGTGAGTCTCTTTTGGGCTGTCAGTAAAGAAACAGAACACCTGGCCATTTGAGAGATAGGAGATAATGATCTAATACAGTGTTTCTCAACCTTGACAATTTTAAGGCATGTGGACTTCAACTCCCAGAATTCCACAGCCAGCATTGGAAGAAGAAGAAGAAGCATTGCTGGCTGTGGAATTCTGGGAGTTGAAGTCCACATGCCTTAAAATTGTCAAGGTTGAGAAACACTGATCTAATAGGAAAAGACATATTCCAGATGGGCGACTCAGTTAAGAGATTTGAGGAAGAAAAAAAATAGCATAACAAGTTGCAAAGTCTGCTTCTCCTCTCTATTTGATAATGCAAAATAAAATAAAATAACTATTTTGTCCTGCGTCTTAATGACCACACTGCTTACAATTAATGGTCACCCTTTTATGGAAGGTGGAAAGCAAATTTCACCTGGAAAAGAGCTGGATTATGAGGCTAGGAAATCTGGTTCTTCTCCCAAAATTAAACTGAGTATAGCTGGTTCTCAACGGATGAATCAGAATTTCCACGGCTAAGCCAGGCAGTTCTTAAGTAGTAGTCATAGTAGTAGTAGTAGTCGTAGTCGTAGTCGTAGTCGTAGTAGTAGTAGTAGTAGTAGTAGTAGTAGTAGTAGTAGTAATAATAATAATAATAATAATAATATAAAAGTTGGAAGGGACCTTGGAGGTCATTTAGTCCAACCCCCTGCTCAGGCAGGAAACCCTATACCATTTCGGACAGATGGCTGTCCAGTCTCTTCTTAAAAACTTCCAGTGTTGGAGCATTCATAACTTCTGGTGGCAGGGTGTTCCACTGGTTAATTGTTCTCACTGTCAGGAAGTTTCTCCATAGTTCTAGGTTGCTTCTCTCCTTGATTAGTTTCCCTCCGTTGCTTCTTGTCCTGCCTTCAGGCGTTTTGGAAAATAGCTTGACTCCCTCTTCTTTGGGGCAGCCCCTGAGATACTGGAAGACTGCTATCCTGTCCCCCCTTGTCCTTCTCTTCGTTAAACTAGACATACCCAATTCTAGCAATCGTTCCTTATATGTTTTAGCCTCCAGTCCCCTGATCATCTTTGTTGCTCTTCTCTGCACTCTTTCTAGAGTCTCAACATCTTTTTTACATCGTGGTGACCAAAACTGGATGCAGGTGAATCACACCTGGTTTTATAACCTTTTTACCGCAGTCGTTGCAAATGGAGATCACATGTTCAGGGATGCTGCGACCATTGCAAATGCGTAGGGTGGCCGAGTGCCCAAATTTTGATCACATGGTACAAATATCTGTCCTCTTTGGGGGGTGATGATTTAGTCCAACAATTGCCTGCCAATTCAAAGGACTGGATTACAATGACCCTCTTCCTCCTCCTTTCTCCTTCTCCCCCTTTTCTCTCCTTTCTCCTTTCCTTCTCCTCCTCCTCCTCACCCCCCTTTCTCCTCCTACCCTTCTTCCTCCTTCTCCTCCTTTTCTCTCCTCCTCTTCGTTTCCTCCTCTTCCTCCTTCTCCTCCTCCTCCTTTCTCCTCTTTTCTCCCTCCTCTTTTCCTTCTTCTCCTTCTCCTTCTTCTCCTTCTCCTTCTTTTTCTTCTCCTCCTCCTCCTCCTCACCCCTTCTCCTTCTTCCTCCTCTTCCTTTCCTCCTCCTCCTCTTCCTCCTTCTCCTTTCTCCTTCTCCTTTTCTCTCCCTCTTTTTCTTCTTCTCCTCATCCCCCTTTCTTCTTCTCTTCTTCTTCTTCCTCCTTTTCTCTCCCTCCTTCTCTTCCTTTCCTCCTTTTCTTCCTCCTTCTTCTCCTCCTTTCTCCTTTTCCTTTTCTCTCCCTCCTCCATTTCCTCCTCTTCTTCTTTTTTCTCCTCCTCCTCCTTTTCTCTCCCCCCTTCTTTTCTTTTCCTCTTCTTCCTCATCTTCCTCCCCCTTTCTCCTCCTCCACCTCCTCCTCCACTTCCCCCTTGCCCTCTTCCTTTCTCTTTCTCTTTCTCTTTCTCTTTCTCTTTCTTCTCCTCTCTAGCCTGGTCTTTTACCTCTTCCAGCTGCATATTCATTATACTGTTGAAAGAAAAATCTTCATCAGGGTCCAGTCCAAGCTGGGAATAATCAAAATGGAGACTGCTTTAGAAAGAAGGTTGCAGTTGATTGAAGAGGAGAGCTAGACAGAAAGGTGGCTCTGGGGAAAACTGGCTACATGTAGTAGGGAGTGGGTTTTTATACCTTCTTGGGCTTTTGTTTGGAGTTGTTCCTGTGGCATGAACTTGGACCTGAGTCTGAGTGTGCCTTTCTGGTAGTCTGATGGTGGTGGGATTAATCCTATGATGTCCCAAAGGTCCTATCCTGCTTCCCTGGGGCTGTGGCTGACGAGTGTTGGATTTTTGGGGTGTGAGGGATGGTTAATTCTAGGGCTCTTTGTCTTTCTAATCCCATCAGCTCCAAGCTTCCTGGCTCTAGTCTTTCTGACAAGATGATCACACCTGCATTTCTGCAGACCTGGTTTCTGTTTGGGGGCAGAGAGACTTGGGGGGTGGAGGGTTTCTGCCTTTGAGATCCTTTCGGGGAAATATAATAATAATAATAATAATAATAATAATAGTAGTAGTAGTAGTAGTAGTAGTAGTAGTAGTAGTAGTAAAGTTGGAAGGGACCTTGGAGGTCATCTAGTCCAATCCCCTGCTTGGGCAGGAAACCCTACACCATTTCGGACAAAAGGCTGTCCAGTCTCTTCTTAAAAACTTCCAGTGTTGGAGCATTTACTGCTTCTGGAGGCAAGCTGTTCCACTGATTAATTGTTCTCACTGTCAGGAAGTTTCTCCTTAGTTCTAGGTTGCTTCTCTCCTTGATTAGTTTCCACCCGTTGCTTCTTGTCCTGCCTTCAGGTGCTTTGGAAAATAGCTTAATTCCCTCTTCTTTATGGCAGCCCCTGAGATATTGGAATACTGCTATCATGTCCCCCCTTGTCCTTCTCTTCGTCAAACTAGACATCCCCAATTCTAGCAACCGTTCCTTATATGTTTTAGCCTCCAGTCCCCTAATCATCTTTGTTGCTCTTCTCTGTACTCTTTCTAGAGTCTCAACATCTTTTTTACATCGTGGTGACCAAAACTGGATGCAGTATTCCAAGTGTGGCCTTACCAAGGCATTGAAGAGTGGTATTAATACTATAATATTCTGCATTTTTAATATTTCCTCAAATATTTCTTTCTCTGGATTCTTCCACAATACACATCGCTTTTTCTTCCTGTTGGAGAAAGTGGGCCGTTGCTAATAAAAAGACATTACTTAGACGCTCCTACACAGGTATGAAGCTCCTACTCTGTCTCTTGGCTAAATATAAAGAATCTTCTTGCAATGAGATTCTTTCCTTCGTGCCGCAGAAGAGGGAAAAGAAGAATTGGGCTACGTGACTGTTCTTCAGGTGCCCACCTCGAGCGGCTCCATTTTAACCTTGGAGGGCCACCCAAGACAGTCTTCGCGCATGACGAATCGCCAGGGAAACCCAAGAATGGAAGCCGTTGTGCCAGGCAGATCGAAATGAATTCAAAGTGTGGGGTTTGCTGATTTGCCTCCTGTTGCCTTCCTTTAATCAGCGGGAGGTACTTCGAAAAATATTTTTCAGGGCGCTCTCCTGCACACTAATGTATTTCTATGAGACTGTGGCTTCACGGAGTCACTCAGGTTTTAGTGGCAGTGTTAGGGACCTGAATCCTGAAGAAGACGGGGATCGGGATAAATTACATAAGCAAGTGCAGGCCACACAAGCTGGCTACATCACTCAGTAAACTGGAGGCTAAATCAGATGGTGATGGAGGAGGAGGAGGAGGAGGAGGGTGGAGGAAGATGAGGAGGAAGAGGAGGAGGAAGAGGAAGAGGGGGAGGAGGAGGAGGAAGAAGTGGGGAGGAAGAGGAGGAGGAAGAGGGGAAGGAAGAGGAGGAAGGGGGAGGAAGAGGGGAGGAGGAGGAGAGGAGGGGAGGAGGGGGAGGAGGAGGAGGAGGGGAGGAGGAAGAGGAAAAGGAGGAAAAGGAGGAGGGAGAAGAGGAGGGGGAGGAGAAGGAGAGGGGGGGAGCAAGAAGAGGAGGATGGAGGAGGAGGAGGAGAGGAGGAGGGGTAAGGAAGAAGAGGAGGATGGGGAAGAGGAAGGAGGAAGGAGGAAGAGGAGAAGGAGGAAGAGGAGGAGGAGGAGGAGGGGGAACAAGAAGAGGAGGATGGGGGAGGAAGAGGAGGAGGAGGAGAAGGGGAGGAGGAGGAAGAGGAAAAGGAGGAGGGGGAGGAGGAGGAGAGGAGGAGGGGTAAGGAAGAAGAGGAGGATGGGGAAGAGGAAGGAGGAAGAGGAGGAGGAGGAGGAGGAGGGGGAACAAGAAGAGGAAGATGGGGGTGGAAGAGGAGGAGGAGGAGGAGGAAGAGATAGTGAGAATGATTAGTCAATGGAACCCCTCGCCTCCTGGAGTTATGGGTGGTCCATCGCAGTGTCCCAAGGCCACGTGATCCCCTTCTGCAACCTTCCGACAAGCAAAGTCAACGGGGGAAGCCAGATTCACTTAACAACCCTGTTACTAGTTTAACAACTGCAGGGATTCCCTTAACAACTATTGGCAAGACAGATCATAAAATCGAGCAAAACTCACTCAACAACTGTCTGGCTTAGCCACAGAAATTTCGGGCTCTGTTGTGGCCGTAAGCCCAGGGCTACCTGCCTCCGCCAGGTTTCCTGAGATCCCTCGAGGCTCACTCGGCGTTGGGCGACGTCTTCAATCAAACAGCGGAAAAATTAAGGGCTCTCCTTTTTATCCAGTCTCCAAACGGCTACTGTCACAATCAACCAGCGCTCAGACAAATACATTCTGCGGCTTCCCCTCCGGTTTAAGTCCCTCCCAGAGAATTCGCCACAAGTGATCAACAGCAGTAATGATCGTTCCCGCCAAGACTTCGTGAAATTAAAGTGAAATCCAATTACGGCTTCCCATTCTCACCCGTCTCTTGCCACCCCTAAAGGCCTCGATGAAATTTGCCCAGGTTTCCTTCAGCATTTCGTGTCACTTGTTACTTCATGATTTATAGCACTGCACCATGAATCATCTTCGGGGGTGGCTTCCAGACGTTCGACAGCTGAGGGGGGAAAATTAAATTTGTGCACGGGCCTATGGAATAAGGTAGAAAATCATACTCACAAAGCAGGAAATTGTCTTGGTGCAGAATCCTCTAAACAGGTTAAGATTCTTCGCGGGTTCCTACTCAAGGGGAGTGAGAAGCTACCTCATAACCTGAGACTCCAGAATTTCGTAATTTCCCCCCCCCTCCAGCTGTCCAACTTCTAGAAGCCACCCTCGACGATAATTCATGATGCAGTGCTATAAATCATGAAGTAACAAGTGACATGAAATGCTGAAAGAAACCTAGGCAAATTTCATCTAGGTCAGTGGTTCTCAACCTTTTTAATGCCATGACCCCCAACCGGTCGTAAGTCGAGGACTACTCAACTGGTCGTAAGTCGAGGACTACTCAACTGGTGCAGCACCGTTTGCAGAATGGGACTTTTGGCGGGCTCAGCAGGGCAGAGACAGCCTGGACAATTCCTATTGGCTTTTGAAAGCCAATAGAATTAGACTCTATTCAAGAGAGTCTATTCTATTGGCTTTCAAAAGCCAATAGAATAAAAGGGAGTAGCACAGCTAAGGAAAAGGGGGGGGGGAAATGGTGGACTGTGTTGTTTGGCGACCCCCGTGAAATGGTCGTTCGACCCCAAATGGGGTCCTGACCCACAGGTTGAGAACCACTGATCTAGGTCTTTAGGAGTGGAAAGAGGCAGACGCTGGGGGTGAAGTCAAGAAAGGACTAAGCCTAGAGTCCTTAGGTGTCCACAAATGCTGCAAGACCAGCATCTCTTGAATTCTGTTAATTCTTATTTAGCACCAATTTAATGCTGACAATTAGTTAAGATTGTTGTATATAGTCTTGAGCAATAAATCTAAGATGATAAGATAAGGGAAGGGAAGGGAAGGGAAGGGAAGAGGAGAGGAGAGGAGAGGAGAAGAGAAGAGAAGAGAAGAGAAGAGAAGAGAAGAGAAGAGAAGAGAAGAGAAGAAGATAATAAGATAAGATAAGATAAGATGATACGATAAGATAAGATAAGATAAGATAAGATAAGATAAGATAAGATAAGATAAGATAAGATAAGATAACCTTTATTGTCATTTTTTTTTACTGTGGGCACAACGGCACACATCAAAAATGAAATTTAGTTGCCCGCTCTCAGAGTGAAACACATACATGACACACACCTAAACATACTATGTACAACATATGTACAGACCCACACCCCTACATATACATAGCAAATAAATATTAAATATTGCCCATCTTGAATATATAACGGAAGGAGGAAGCTTGAGAGTTCACGAGGTTAATGCTGTATGGAATGAAACTATGGCTGAATCTGGATGTTCTGCTGCGGATACCACGAAGCCCCCTCCCAGAAGGTAACAAGGAAAACAGGTCGTGAAGAGGATGTGTAGTGTCCCAGATAATCTTACGGACCCTGCTCAAACACTGCTTCTGTACCATTTACTGGATGGAGGGAGGGAACTGTCAATGATCTTTTCGGCCGTCCTCACCACTCTCTGCACCGCCTTCTTGTCTGAAGCAGGGATGCTTCCATACCAGACTGTGATGCTGTATGACAGGATGCTCTCGATCACCCCCCTGCAGAAAGTGATCAGGACAGGGGAAGGAAGATGTGCTTTTCTCATGGAACGCAGAAAATGCAGGCGCTGCTGTGCCCACTTCACTAGTTTCTCACTGTTGAGTGACCAAGCCAGCCTACTCATTAGCTGCACACCCAGGAATTTGATGCTGGTAACCATCTTAACTGGAACTTAATGTACGTCCTGATTCTTTGCGCCTGGCACATATGACCTAAAAAATATAAGTAAGCTCAGGACGCTTACTTCAACTAATCAAACTGAATTTCTTATTATGTCAAAATGGGGAAAAATTGAAATATGACTCATTTTGTATTAGAAAGGGACATGAAATGAAATTCAGCTAGGGCATGAGGCCTCCAGCACAATGTTCATCAGCAAGCATAACTCATGATCAAGAAGAAGCGTTCATCTCTGGACTGAGAAATGGGGAGTGTGACTCAGGAACATTTACTTTATTTAGAATCTCCTCCCTACCATTTGGCTCTCCCCTGTAATTTATATATTTAATAATGTAATATAAATATTTATATATAAATTATATTTATATATTCTTATTCATTTTTTCCCATGTTGGAAGTACTGAAATGCTTCTACGGCAAAAAGATTTGCCAATAATATTACCGTACACCAGGAGCCCTGATTGGGAGCTCCTTTTGATTCCCAGCGAACTGGTACTCATTAATCTACTCTTAGTTGCCCACTTGTCAACTGCTGGGTCAACAGGAGCTGGAGCATATGATGGGAACTCATCCCGCCCTGCGGTAGCGATGGGTCTCAAACCTGAGCCTACCAAATGGAAACTCAACGTTCTAACCTCATGATCCAATATCCCATCCTTATTCATTATTATTATTATGGATCATTGCACATTCAGCCAGATGTTCAGACTGGATTTGGCATTTTGTCTACCTATCGAGTCCTTACCCAGGATCTGGGATAGGCAGATGTGGATGTTTGATGGTATTACAGATATCATCACAGGATGGAAGCAGTTCCTAGCAAGGCCGCCTTTTGCAATTGACTAATAGCGAATTTGTCAATGCCAATGGTGTTCAAATGGTGTTCCAGTTGTTTTGGGATTGCATCCAAGGAGCCTATGACTATTGGTACTACCCTTGCTTGCTTTTGCCGCAGTCTTTCTATTTCAATTTGTAGGTCTTTGTATTTTGTTATCTTCTCCAGTTCTTTCTCTTCTATTATTATTATTATTATTATTATTATTATTATTATTATTATTATTATTATTATTATTATTATTATATATTTTTATGTATCCTTATTCTCCTATTAAAACAAAAGCTGGTCTTGGTAAACAAGTTGGAAATACCAATAAAGGAGAATATTTGTAGCTAAGCGTTGAAATCAATGATCCTTGGTGCCCTCTGAGCTAGGTAGTTTTCTTACAGACATTTCATTACCCAACTAGGTAACATCATCAGTGCTAAAAGATAGTAGGGTTTGCTCTCTGTTTACGTACAAATGTCAGTGTTGCTTTGAATGTTCATCGTGGTCCCTTGATTAGGCTACACCAGACCAACAATCAAGAAGTAAACAATGTCTCAATGAAAGAACTACCAACTCAATCACACAGTAAAACAGCCTAATAGTGAAATGGGCACAGCAGCACCTGCATTTTCTCTGTCGCATGGGAAAGGCACATCTTCTTTCTCCTATCCTTACCACTTTCTACAGGGGGACGATCAAGAGCATCCTGTCATACAGCATCAGAATCTGGTTTGGAAGCATTCTTGCTTCATACAGGAAGGCAGTATAGAGAGTGCTGAGGACAGCAGAACAGATCATTGGCAGTTCCCTCCCTTCCATCCTCCTGGACATAACACAAAGCGCTGCTTGAGCAGGGTCCATAAGATTATCTGGGACACTACACATCCTCTTCACGACCTGTTTTCCTTGTTCCCTTCTGGTATCCGTAGCAGAACATCCAGATTCAGCCATAGTTTCATTCCATACAGCATTAACCTTGTGAATTCTCAAGCTTCCGCCTTCCCTTATATATTCAAGATGGACAGTATTTAATATTCATTTTTTACGTATATGTAGAGGTGTGGGTCTATGCATATGTTGTATATAGTATGTTTGGGTGTGTGTCATGTATGTATTTCACTTTGAGAACGGGCAACTAAATTTCATTTTTTGATGTGTGCCGTTGTGCCCACAGTAAAAAAAAAAGCCAATAAAGGTTATCTTATCTAATCAAGGAACGACCAACAATACTGAAACCATATGTTTTGGTTGCCAACCACTTGAATTTTGATCACACGACTGTTGGGACTTTGTGACGGTCACAAGCCCAAGGATAATCATTGTACTTCATTTTTTTCAGCATCATCATAATTTTGAATGATCATTCAACCAACGGGTGTAAGGTGAGGACTATTCATTGTCCTTATTCCAATGCAATGTAGATTCAAATTGCTTATCCATCAAGTGTCTATGGAGATTCTCAGTCGTCTAGGTCATGGTTGTCCCTGTTCTGTCCCAGCCTACGTAAGTCCTTGTGAAGCTCACAAGGAGAAGCCCCTCTTCCAACAAGCAGGCTGGAACTGCAGGAAAAAAACAATCCCCTTTCATTATTCACAGACCTGAGTCAGTCCAAGGCAAACAAACACAGTCCACAGAAACTCGATCCTCAACACGAATGGTTGCCTTTGGCAACCAGCACTTCCCACACCTTCCCTTTTATAATTCAGCCAAGGCATGGCTTCCTAATGCCTTCTCCTTTGCCTTTGGAGCTGCCCCATTACATTCCTCATTCCCACTCGCTTCTCCTGCCTGCGCTTTCATGCATCCTGGATTTGACCCAGCTGTTCCTCATCACTGTCCAACTCAGACTCCCAGCACAGCTGTGTCTCAGCCTGAGCGGGATAGAGGAGCCAGGTTCCTTGTCCGACTGTAAGTCTTGGAGCTCCTCAGAGCCTTACTCTAATGTCACTCCAGGCCCCTCCTCCTCATCTGATTCCGCAGACTCAGCTGCCGGGTCCACAGGCTGGCGAGGAATCACAACAGTCCCAAAGCTGCTTTTTCAAAAAGCAACTGGACTTTGTTTTTCCTTGGAGATGTTTGGCTTCTCATCCAAGAAGCTTCTTCAGTTAATTTCTTCTTCAGAACTTAAAAAGAAGCTTCTCGGATGTCCCAAAGGTGCTGTTTCAGGCGGCAGTTGGGACTTTCCTGTTTTGAAGATGTTTCCCTTCTCATGCAAGAAGCTTCTTCAGTTCTGAAAAAACTTCTTGGAGGAGAAGCAAAAGGTCTTCAAAGAAAACAAGATAGTCCAGTTGCCTCCTGAAAAAGCACCTTTGGGACAACCATGACTTGGATGACTGAGAATTTCCATAGACCAGGGGTAGGCAACCTTGGCCCCTTTATGACTCGTGGACTTCAACTCCCAGAATTCCTGAGCCAGCCATGCTGAGGGGAAAGGGAGAGGTTTCCAAGCTGAGCCATGCTGGCTCAGGAATTCTGGGAGTTGAAGTCCACGAGTCATAAAAGAGCCAAGGTTACTTACCTCTGGCCTAGGTCTAGGCCGCTTTCTGACTCGTGGACTTCAACTCCCAGAATTCCTGAGCCAGATGGCTCAGCATGGAAACCTCTCCCTGTCCCCTCAGCATGGCTGGCTCAGGAATTCTGGGAGTTGAAGTCCACGAGTCATAAAAGAGCCAAGGTTGTCTACCCCTGCCATAGACATTAAGCTTCTTGAATGAGAAAAGAAACATCTTCAAGGACAAACAAAGTCAGTTGCCTTTTGAAAAAGCACCTTGGGACTCACCCATCAAGAGAAGTACAATTAGGTAATTCCTTCGACCCTATTCTCCATGGCAAGAATTATTTAGATTAATCCTAAACGTCATCTCTGGTTCTTCCTGGTGGAACATTTGCACGGATGTCTTTGAACTGCAGCTCTACTAATTTGTCACCGTTTGAGGGGAAATCCTTCCTGCAAGATAGAAAGAAGAACTTTGTGGTGGCCAATTAAACCCAATTAATGATTCCAAAGCTGGAGCAAATCCATCATCTGAAAAGGAGACTTTCCTGGAAGGAACGGGGGGGGGGGCAGTTGATGGCTGGACCCCTCATTAAACACAGGTTTAACAAGCCGAAGGCATCGGTTTCGTAATTCCATTAAACGGGATAAAAACACCATTTACTCTAAATAAAGGAGTGTTATTTAAAGATGCGAGACTCGTACTCGCTTTTCCAAATGGGCATGCTGGAAATTTTATTGCGTTGTAAGTAAGCAATGAACAGTGCCATGCCTTCAGTTTTCAAGCCTAAATCTACAGCGCGATGGAGATGTTCTTGTTGTTACATAACTTTTTTTAATTAATAAAAATTAAAATTGAACTTACACCACATTCAGCTTACGAGGGAAAAAGTCCAGGCTCCAAAAGGATATTCATGTTAGTTGACAGCAGTAAACCATAATGGTTTTGTGGCACGTCAAAGGTGATAAGAGTTTACCGGGTGATTGATTTTAATCAACTAAATGTTTTCTAGTTTGTATGAAACACCACACATTGTAGATAAGTCAAGGAACTTAAGTCAAGGATAGAATCAAGATCACGTGAAGTATTAATACCACTCTTCAATGCCTTGGTAAGGCCACACTTGGAATACTGCATCCAGTTTTGGTCACCACGATGTAAAAAAGATGTTGAGACTCTAGAAAGAGTACAGAGAAGAGCAACAAAGATGATTAGGGGACTGGAGGCTAAAACATATGCTAGAATTGGGTATGTCTAGTTTAACGAAGAGAAGGACAAGGGGGGACATGATAGCAGTATTCCAATATCTCAGGGGATGCCATAAAGAAGAGGGAATTAAGCTATTTTCCAAAGCACCTGAAGGCAGGACACGAAGCAACGGGTGGAAACTAATCAAGGAGAGAAGCAGCCTAGAACTAAGGAGAAACTTCCTGACAGTGAGAACAATTAACCAGTGGAACAACCTGCCTCCAGAAGCAGTGAATGCTCCAACACTGGAAGTTTTTAAGAAGAGACTGGACAGCCACTTGTCCGAAATGGTGTAGGGTTTCCTGCCCGAGCAGGGGGTTGGACTAGATGACCTCCAAGGTCCCTTCCAACTTTACTACTACTATTATTATTATTATAACAAGGAAATACCATAGTTATAGATAGATTAATGTATTAAACGGAAATAGACATAAAATCATATCGGAAACACAGGACTGCAGAATTGGCAGACAACATTTAGGCTGCTCACTTGTTCTGCACACACATACAAAGTATAAATTGCTGCTGCTGTTACTATTTCCATCGCTATCGCCTTAAAATCCAAACTTCTGTTTAGTGCACGAATCCAATTTATAGAATACAGGTAGGCCTCAACCTACAACAGTTCATTTAGTGACGTATGACCAGTGGTGGGATTCAAATAAGTGAATAGAATAGAATAGAATAGAATAGAATAGAATAGAATAGAATAGAATAGAATTAAGAATAAGAATAAGAATAGAATAGAATAGAATTAAAAATAAAAAGAATAGAATAGAATAGAATTAAGAATAAGAAGAATAGAATAGGATAGGATAGGATAGGATAGGATAGGATTAAAAATAAGAAGAATAGAATAGAATAGAATAGGATAGGATAGGATAGGATAGGATAGGATAGGATAGGATAGGATTAAAAATAAGAAGAATAGAATTGAATAGAATAGAACAGAACAGAACAGAACAGAACAGAATAGAATAGAATAGAATAGAATAGAATAGAGCTGGAAGGGACCTTGGAGGTCTTCTAGTCCAACCCCCTGCTCAAGCTGGAAATCCTTTATTCTGTGTCCTACACCATGGCTGCTGGAGAACAGGTCTTGATCTTACGTTCTATGGCACCCTTTTAGGAAAGCGACAAGTACTTCCAGTTGTATGTTGGTCGTTCAGTCACTATTGGGTAATCTTTGAAGGTTTTTTGATGTTTCTGCTGATGAGAGATGTCACTGCCCTTATTACAGGAGAAGTAGCCATTATGCTGACTTAATCCTGATGTCAATGCTGCTAACATCGGATGTTTTGCATTGATAACAGATGAAAATGTAGCCATCTTTTTCCCTTCCGCTTTTAGAGTTAGATGATTCTGGGAGGGGGGGATGTGTATGAGAGTCCAGCTAGACACAACAACACTAAACTTAGCATGAGAATCAAGGTTATTGTAACCAGAGCTGATAAAGAATTGGTGGCTGGAGAACTGGAGCGGAAGCCCACACTTCAAGCTAATTGGGGAATGTGATTTATGACTGTTAATTGGAGGAGGGAATTGTGCTTTGATACTATGTGCTCAGGGGAGGGGAATTCAGTTTTTGGCTTCAATTATGTAAGTGCCGATATTATGCTACTTGAATAAAAGATTCTTTAAGGTAAACAATGCCTCGAAGTTCTTTTGAAGAGTTTCATCTGTTGGAACCATGACATTAAGCCAACAACTGAATTCTCCTTTGACATCACCAAGCACCAAGGTGATAACTGTTATTATCACAGTGGGTCAATTACAATGGCCCCTTCTTCTTGGCTGTCTACCAGTTGCTCCAGGACAGAAGACCAGGGCTGAATTGAACGCCTTTGTCATCTACTACCAGCTCTGCCACTCCTTTGCAGGATCCATCTAGGATGGCGCTTTCTGAGTTCACTTTGGGAGTCCACCTGGGTGGAGTTGGCCAGCCATAGAAGTGCTTATAAACAAATCAATGAAAAGAGATTGTGCAATGGGTGAGTGAAAAGATATCTCTATGTACATGTAGCAGATTTGTCGTCGACATTTATTGTAGCCAAAGCCACTCCTGAAGAGTGAAAGTGAGCAATTTTATTGTCTACCACCTGTGTTACAAGAATCTTCCCAGACTGTTTGCTTTCCCCTGGGAAAGGCTCAAGGATCTTGGGGGAAGTCAAGCTTACGTTGTTTGCAGCTGCACAAGGATTCCAAGCTAGCTCCCTGCTTAACTCCTCCTTCCAGCCTAGCTGGCAGTTTCCCAACGTTGATAGTCATTATTGCCTTATCAAAAAAGAGATTCTTAATCTGCCAAGCAAGCAGTCTAGGACAGTGGTGGCGAATCTATGGCACGCGTGCCAGAGGTGGCATTCAGAGCCCTCTCTGTGGGCACATGTGCCATGCACCAGAGATGGCAACCATCCCTCTTCAACCAGCTGCCTGCTCACTCGCTGAGGTCCCACATGGCCAGATGCATCTCAGCACCCATGTGCTCGCTGGTCTCTGTGTGCAGGGGCTGATGGTGTCAGGCAGCAGCCACCCTGACCCCTGCCTCACCTTGCCCTGTGACAATGGCACCCCCGCTCTGCCTCACCTCACCCCACAGGACGAGCTTCCTGCCCACCACCCCACCTGCCAGAGACCCCCTGGATCTCCCCCAACCCAGCCCCCACAGGCGTCCCTCCCCACGAGCAACATCGAGGTGACCATGCCCACCTTGGCCACACCCACTCAATCTGCCATGACCCCCACAGCCACGCCCACCCAGTGGGCCACGCCCACCTGGCACCCGGCGATAAATAAGTGGGTTTTGGGTTGCAGTTTGGGCCCTCGGTCTCTAAAAGGCTCGCCAACACTGGTGTGAAGTATTAAAATCCCAATTGTACACATCACTCCCACAGATTCCTATTCAGTTCTAATTGTGCTTCGATTTCTCATTTTCTGGATAAGAAACTCCACCTTAATGAACTCCTCAATAAGTGAAGGCTGGAGAGGTCCTATCTTAGTGCTCAAGAGTTTGCACTATAGTTGTTAATTTATGACATTCAAATCTACCAAAGAAAGTCTACACAAATGGTGTTTCCTCGGTTGTGTTCTAAAATAAAGGGACTAGACCAGATGCTTGTTATCATTACTTCTTATTTTCTTCCACACTCCCCTGGGCTGGTAGGTAGTCAATCAGGCGATTTCTGAATAATAGTTCAATATTCTTTCAGAAGAACATTAAACCTGTGTTCAGAAATAATTTCCGATGCGAGCACTAAGCAGACCTGAAGACGGAGGAGGCACCGAGGCAATTAAGGGTGGAAACTGGGTCATTACAAGAGTGATTCTTGACTCCAGCAGGGGGGAGGAGTATGAGAAAGAGACTCAGAGCAACTCCACCTTAATTACATTAGATATAAATTGTGTGGGAGAATTACTTGGGGAGTCTTTCAAGAATCTCTTACAGTATTTGACTGGGAATAAAGGATGCTCCAGAAACTCAACCAGTTTCCTGTCAAGCCTCATGACTCGATCTAACCCAGTGGTTCTCAACCGGTGGGTCGGGGCCCCTATTTGGGGTCAAACGACCATTTCACGGGGGTCGCCAAACAACGCAGTCCGCCATTTTTTCCCCCCTTTTCCTTAGCTGTGCCACTCCCTTTTATTCTATTGGCTTTGGAAAGCCAATAGAATAGACTCTCTTGAATAGAGTCTAATTCTATTGGCTTTCCAAAGCCAATAGGAATTGTCCAGGCTGTCTCTGCCCTGCTGAGCCCGCCAAAAGTCCCAGTCTGCAAACGGTGCTGCACCAGTTGAGTAGTCCTCGACTTACGACCGGTTGAGTAGTCCTCGACTTACGACCGGTTGGGGGGGTTGCGGCATTAAAAAGGTTGAGAACCACTGATCTAACCAAAGGGGCAGATCACAAGCATTGGCAAGAGGTTGTCCCAAACTCATGGAACTTCATGAGAACTTCCTCACAATTCATTCCCTGCTGTCTTCGGTTCCTTTCATCCAGATATAACAGAATAACAGAGTTGGAGGGGACCTTGGAGATCTTCTAGTCCACCCCCTGCTGCTTCAGGGACTCCATCCAGCCACCTCCTTCTCTGTCGTCCCCTTCTTCTCTTGCCTTCCATCTTTCCCAGCATCAGGCTCTTCTCCAGGGAGTCCTTCCTTTTCATTAGGTGGCCAAAAGACTTGAGTTTCAACTTCAAGATCTGGCCTTCTAAAGAGCAGTCAGGGTTGATCTCCTCTAGGACTGACCGGTTGGATCGCCTTGCAGTCCAGGGACTCGCAGGAGTCTTCTCCAGCACCAGAGTTCAAAGGCCTCCATTCTTTGTCGCTCAGCCCTTCTTATGGTCCAACTTTCATAGCCGTACATTGCAACTGGGAAAACCATGGCCTTGACTACACGTACTTTTGTTGGCAGGGTGATATCTCTGCTTTTTAGTATGCTGGAAGGCAGGGGGAGTCACATTTTAGCAGGTTAAATCGCGGGGGAGTGATGCTCTTGAATAAATGTCCTTTCAGTGATGGAGCACTGGCTGTGGAGACCTGTGTCATTTGCACGATGAGGTCATCAAAAGTAGTTAATCGCTGCAGGAAATTGACCTGCTTCCCGGAATCGGTTGCCCTGAGGGAAGACTGTGGACGTTCCCCATAAAATTTATGGACCGTGGGTTTTTACTTTGGTTTGTTTTTGTACAAGAGGGAAATCTGGTGTGGTTAAATGCTGCCTTGCTGGAAATCGTAAAACACAGTTTGCTCCCACTTATCACTTTGCAAAGTCCCTCGTCGAGGTGTAAAAACCTTCAAAGGTGTGTGCTTGCAGGGCAGGTGCGAGCGGCAAAAGACCGGGATGGAGTTAAATAAATAATACATCGTGATTATTTTACCATTTTTAGACCAGCTGCTTCCCTTCTGGTAGCCTTTGGGTTAGCAAACCCTGATTGCTTCCGTCATTAAATGACCATTAGACTCAGGGCTGGTGGTGCACAAAATATTCTTCTCCAGAGCTATTCCTCTTGAGGGGGATGTCCTATTTCTTTTTAATGCCACCTTATAGCTCAGTCTCATTACATGGAAGTGGGGCCTGAATCATTCAAGAGGACTTTCTGCACTAGCCCAATTTGATGCCTGGATACCATTGAGATATCCCCAAGGTACCATCTAGATACTATGAGATACCACCTAGCGCTGATGATGTTACTTAGTTGGGTAATAAAATGTCTGCAAGAAAACAATCCAGCTCAGAGATCACCAAGAATCCCACAGTCCTCCTCCTCCTCCTCCACCACCACCACCACCTCCTCCTCCTCCTTGCAAACCCTACCCCCTTCTAGCATTGCTGATGTTACCTAGTTGGGTAATAAAATATCTGCAGAAAAACAACAAAGCTCACAGAGCACCAAGGATCCCACAGTTGTCCTCCGCTTCCTCCTCCCTCCTCCTCTTCCTCCTCCTCCTCCTCTTCCTTGCAAACCCTACCCCCTTCTAGCATTGATGATGTTACCTAGTTGGGTAATAAAATATCTGCAGAAAAACAACAAAGCTCAGAGACCCCATAGTTGTCCTCCTCTTCCTCCTCCCTATTCCTCCTCCTCCTCTTCCTCCTCCTCCTCCACCTCCTCCTCCTCCGCCTCCTCCTCTTCCTTGCAAACCCTACCCCCTTCTAGCATTGATGATGTTACCTAGTTGGGTAATAAAACATCTGCAAGAAAACAACAAAGCTCAGAGAGCACCAAGGACCCCACAGTTGTCCTTCTCTTTCTCCTCCTCCTCCTCCTCCTTGCAAACCCTATCCCCTTCTAGCACTGATGATATTACCTAATTGGATAATAAAATATCTGCAAGAAAACAACCAAGCTCAGAGAGCACCAAGGATCCTACAGATACCATTAATTCTGGGGGAATCACCTGTAGACATTTGACATTTCCCTCTTTGAGTCATTTTAGAGATATTAGTGTCGACTGTGAACATGACGCCAGGTCCATAGTGCTGATATATCTATATCCCCTTCTACCTGCAGCCCAACCTACAGAGGACTTGATCCTACCACAACATCAAGCTTTCTCCCATTGCTCCTCTTCTGTTAAGATCTATTTCAGAACCTTCTAGCAATCTTCTTCTATGAGGTCCTTGGTGCTCTCCGAACTTGACAGTTCTCTTGCAGATGTTTCATTGCCAAAGTCGGCAACATCATCAGTGTTAGAAGCCACCAGGAAATCCTTCAAGAAGCACTGCAGAGCTGCAGAGGAGGTGAATTACAGTTTTGGAACTGATGATGTTGCCTAGTTGGGTAATGAAACATCTGCAAGAAAACCACCAAACTCAGAGAGCACTAAAGATCCCACATTCGTCGTCATTGTTCTCCTCCTCCTCCTCCCTGCAAACCTCACTCCCTTCTAGCACTGATGATGTTACCTAGTTGGGTCATGAAACGTCTGCAAGAAAACCATTGAGTTCAGAGAGCACCAAAGACCCCACTGTTGAACCCTGAGCTACCAGTATTCTCTTCTATCAATATTCTTCTATGTCTTACGTGCAGCCCATATCCAGTCTTGATGGCACAATCAAAACAGCATTAATGAAGAGAAGGACGAGGGGGGACATGATAGCAGTCTTCCAATATCTCAGGGGCTGCTCCAAAGAAGAGGGAGTCAAGCTATTCTCCAAAGCGCCTGAAGGCAGGACAAGAAGCAACGGATGGAAACTCATCAAGGAGAGAAGCAACCTGGAATCAAGGAGAAACTTCCTGACAGTTAGAACAATTAACCAGTGGAACAACCTGCCTCCAGAAGCAGTGAATGCTCCAACACTGGAAGTTTTTAAGAAGAGACTGGACAGCCATTTGTCTGAAATGGTATAGGGTTTCCTGCCTGAGCAGGGGATTGGACTAGATGACCTCCAAGGTCCCTTCCATCATCATCATCATCATCATCATCATTATGGATCATCGCACAGTCAGCCAGATGTTCAGACTGGATTTGGCATTCTGTCTACCTATCGAGTCCTTACCCAGGACCTGGGATAGGCAGATGTGGATGTTTGTTGTTGTTGTTGTTGTTGTTATCAGAAATCCATCTGAAATAGCAATGATCAGAAGCTAATAAAAGTGCATTTTAATGTCCCCAGGCCAGTTATCTTTCAGTTTAAGGTGGCTGTTCTTAAACGACGACATTTCAAAAGGAAGCTTCAGGAAAAGAAAAAAGAAAAAAAGAAATAAGCCTTACGAGAAGATAAAATAACAGAGAACATTTCCCTTCTTATATTTGCTACAAGAACATGCCACGGCAATGTTCCTTTGTTTTTGCTGAGTCCTCATGCGGTGACTTTCATCTATTTCATTTATTTAACGAGTTAATTTGATTTGTTAGCTGGCCCTCCTTAAGTGACTGCTCGTAAATTAAGAACTATCTTCGGTAGATGCAGGTAGACCTCAACTTATGATTGGTCACTTAGTGATCGTTTAAAGTTACTACAGATTTCGCCGAGGGGTAGTTACTGCCCAGTTCTGAGGTTCTGATGGGGGATGGGGGGTCTGTTTTGCTACATTCAAATGACCACATTTGGGGTGCTGGGCAACCAGCAAATATTTATGTCCATTTACAGTGTCCTGTAGTCATACGACTGCATTTTACAACTTTGTTAGGATATTAAATTTTATTAAGCTAAATATTTAATTTAATCTATTTTATTGTTAAATTAAATTAAATATTAAATTAGTAGCTGGAACAGTCAAGTGTACAATAGGCCAGAACACAGTTGCAGTTGATTAGTTAGAGAGTGCTGACTCATGCCTGAGGCAATCTACGCTGTGATTGGTTGCCTTAAGCGTAAAGGGGGCGTTTCCCCTTTTCCCGCCTTTCTCTCTTCAGTGTGTTCTATATACTGTTTTAGATTTACCTCATGATATTCCTGTGTTCCTGATTATCTTGTGTTTTTTTTCCTTATGGATAATGACAAAAGACTGCTATTAATTTGAATATTAAATTATATTTATAGAGTTAATCCTCAACTGACAACAGTTCATTTAGTGACCATTCGAAAACAGTGACAGGACCATTTTTCATCCTTACAACCGTTGCAACATCCCCACGGGCACGGGATCAGTATTCAGATACCTGGCAACCGACTCGTATTGATGACGGTTGCACTGTCCCGGGATCATGTGATCCCTTTTTTGCGACCTTGTCTAGAATTGTCTCGGAAAATGAAATGATACACAGCCAAGCTAATATATCTCCAAGAAATGTGAATCTGACTTTTTTTATTTTATCATGACGAACATTTTTTTTTAAACAGTCTAGTTTCAAAATAGGAGAGGGCAACAGCCCTTGACTTCTTCGAAGAAATGCATATTAGCAAAGAGAGAGAGAGAGAGAGAGAGAGAGAGAGAGAGAAGGGTCATTGCAGACACACTGTTTTATTAGACAAAACAACATGCCAGGATTCCTAAGAAGCCCCATTTGTCATTTATGCATTCAGCTAGAAAACATGTTTATCTCTGAACTGGGATTCCTCACGTCATATTTCCAGTTAAGCTGAGATCAGAAGCTGAGGACATGTTTTACATATAGATGCAAACCTGTTAGAATTACAAGCCAGATCATTGCTTGCAGGTCAGAGTGACTGCAAACAAGGAGAAACATGCAATTTAGAATAATGAAGAGAAAGCATTGATGTCAGCCTTCCCAGATATACCAGACAGGAAACAGACCAGATGAACGACTT
This sequence comes from Crotalus adamanteus, assembly GCA_039797435.1. Classification (NCBI taxonomy): domain Eukaryota; kingdom Metazoa; phylum Chordata; class Lepidosauria; order Squamata; family Viperidae; genus Crotalus; species Crotalus adamanteus. The sequence goes on from CM077924.1 coordinate 4,792,898, forward strand.
CTATTTTATTATAAAGCTACATTAACAGAATACGTTTTATTTACTGACAAGACTTAAACATTGAATACATTTACTTCTATTTTATTGTAAGGCTACATTAACAGAAGAGGCGGCAGGGTGGCTGAGTGGTTAAGACCCTGGTTTGTTGGCTGGAAAGCCAGCAGCCCAGGTCTGAGACCTGAACGCCACATGACGGGGTGAGCTCCCGTCTTTGCCCCAGCTCCTACCAACCTAGCAGTTTACAAACCTGCAAGTGCAAGTAGATAAATAGGTACCACCAGTGCTTTTTTGTAAGAAAAAAGGTGCCAGAACTCATGTTAATCTTTTATTTAAAAAATTATATATTCAGTTCTTAACATAAATTTAATTTTTTGCATTTAAGACAAGTGTTCGTAGCAAATTTTACACTAAAATTTTAAAAAAGATTTTCAATTCTCCAAAGATTGTTTAAAATAAAGAAATTATTTACCTTTCTCATGTAGTCAATCACTGTACACCCCCTCACACACATATGTCAGTTGTGTAACGAAACATAATGGTCGCCGCTCACAGTAAGCACTCAACGCGATCACACGGCCAATCACAAGCTGAGCAGTGTCACAAGCCGAGCGGCGCTGTCACAAGCCGAGTGGCGCCATCACAAGCAGCATGGATGAAGTACCCATGAATTGGACTCAACACACAAGCAGCCCACATGCACCGTTTTAATGATTTTGCCGACGACCTGCTATGCTCCACAGGGCGATTCAAGTCCACGTGGACCAAACAGCCGCGAGAGCGATTGTGGATGCGCCAAGGTACGCCCACGTGTCACCTATCCTCCACGAGCTGCACTGGCTTCCTGTGGGTCTCCGGACGCAATTCAAGGTGTTGGTTATCACCTTTAAAGCCCTTCATGGCATAGGGCCAGGTTACTTACAGGACCGCATTCTGCCGCACAGTTCCCAGAGACCGGTGAGGTCCCATAGATTGGGCCTCCTTCAGGTCCCGTCGGCCAGACAATGTCGGCTGGCAGGCCCTCGGGGAAGGGCCTTTTCTGTGGTGTCCCCGACCTAGTGGAATCAACTTCCCCCCAAGGTTTGAACTACTCCCACCCTGCCGGCCTTTAAGAAAGCCGTTAAAACTCTCCTGTTCCGGCAGGCCTGGGGCTGATGTCCCTGGGGGGGGGGGGGCGGCATGATTGTATTATTTTATTGTATTATTGTTAGATGATTGTTTTAATTTTGTACGCCGCCCTGAGTCCTTTGGGATTGGGCGGCATATAAATAAAATAAAATAAAAAAAAAACATCACATTTTCAAAAGTTACTTTTAAAACTTGGAAAATCCGTCAAAAAAAAGGTGCCGGAACTCGGTTCCGGTGTGTTCTATGACAAAAAAAAAAAAAGCACAGTACCACTTTGGTGGGAAGGTAACAGTGCTCCGTGACCTCATGCTGGCCACATGACTGCAGAAATGTCTTCGGACAGCGCTGGCTCAATGGCCTTAAAACGGAGATGAGCACCGTGCCCTAGAGTCTCACGAAGTGGTTTCATGTGGCCCACGAAGCCATCCTGGAAACAGTGAGGGAACGGCTCCCGCTGCCTTGGTCCTTGCCCAGGCCAGCCAGGAGCCAATGTACAATTTTGTGGTGGCCATCTATGCTGAAACGCATTCAGTCTTAGCTCCACAAGGCCATCTGGAAGCAGCGAGGAACCAGCCCCTGCTGCGTTGGCCCCACCCCGTGGGTGCATGCTGGGGAGGTGTCACCCTTTGTGAGGAATGAAGAAAGGCACCATGCTTTGGCGCTTGCCCCGGTCCCACCCCCTTCTGCCAGAGACCCTCAGATCTGTCCCACTCCTGCCCAGGCCCCCACAGGCACCCTTGACGTGAATGATGCAGAGCTGGCCACGCCCACCCAGTAGGCCACACCCACTCCATCCACACCCACCCATTAGGCTGCACCCACCCTGGCCACACCCACCCAGCCCCCCAAGGGCAACCGCAATGCTGATGCGGGCCTCAGTGAAATTGAGTTTAACACCCCTGCATTATGCAACTGAGAGCTATGCCCTCTCTTATCTAATTGCTCCCTAGACAGCATCTCTTCACCCCATTTCTCAAGGTCTTTACACATACCATTACAACAGCACTTCCAGTGTAGTAGTAGTAGTAATAATAGAGTTGGAAGGGACTTTGGAGGTCTTCTAGTCCAATCCCCTGCTCAGGCAGGAAACCCTATACCATTTCAGAGAATAGAATAGAGTAGAGTAGAGTAGAGTAGAGTAGAGTAGAGTAAAGTAGAGTAGAGTGTAGAGTAGAGTCGAGTCGAGTAGAGTAGAGGAGGAGAGGAGAGAAATAGAAAATGGATAGAATAATAGAACAGAACAGAACAGAATAGAATAGAATAGAATAGAATAGAATAGAATAGAATAGAATAGAATAGGACCTTGGAGGTCTTCTAGTCCAACCCCCTGCTCAGGCAGGAAACCCCATATTATTTTAGACAAATGGTTGTCAGCCTTATTACAGATAATTCTTGACTTACAATCACAACTGAGCCCAAGTTTCTGTTGTTAAATGAGTTTTGCCCCATTTTAAAACCTTTCTTGCAATAGTTGTTAAGTGTTAAGTTAGTAACATGGTTGTAAAGTGAGTCTCGTTTCCTCATTGACTTTGCTTGTCAGAAGTTTGCAAAAGGGGGATCACATGACCTCGGGACACTGCCACCCGTCATAAATAGGAGTCAGTTGCCAAGCATCCAAATTTCGATCCCATGATCCTGGGGATGCTGCAACAGTTGTAACTGTGAAAAACGGTCATAAGTCACTTTTTTCATCACTGTTGTAACTTTGAACGGTCACTAAATGAATGGTTGTAAGTCAAGGACCCTCTGTGCAGCAATTCGCATGGTCCTCCTCTGAATTTACAGAAGCCTGTTTTTTAAAAAAGTTGTGTTGAAGGAAAAGTCTTCATCATGGTTCAGTCCAAGCCGGGAATAAACAACATGGCAACTGCTTTAGAAATAAGGTTGCAGTTTATTGAAGAGGAGAGCCAGACAGAGAGATGGCTCTGGAAGAAAAGAAGAGAGCAAGCATATGTAGGGAGTGGGTTTTTATACCCTCTGGAGCCTTTTGCTTGGAGTTGTTCCTGTGGCATGAACTTTGACCTGAGTCTGAGTGTGTCCTTTGGTATCTGGGGGTTAATCCTATTATGTCCTGTCTTAGTGTTTGTGTTGGGCATATAGATTATTGGTGTCTTTGTCTTCTTAATCTTCTAGCTTCAACCTTCCTGAATGAATTACCACATCTGCATTTCTACAGAGCTGGTTTCTGCTTGGGGGAGGGAGACTTGGGGCTATTAAGAAAAACTGGGCATGCTTTTCTGCCTCTTTAAGATCCTTTGAGGAAATATATTTTTCTGCCCTTTTAATATTTCCTTCTCTGGGTGGGGGCTGACTTCCCACAGTTGGTTTCAAAGTTTGTGGGTCCCAGCAGTTAAGTGTTCTTCTTTCCTCCTGCTGAAGGTATAAAGTTCTCCTTTCCGAACAGTGATTGTCGTCGTAAGTCCAGGACAATCTGTACTCCATTTGTTTTGCTCTGGACGAGAGGTAAGAAACTCACTTAACCTTGATGAATCCACTCCTCTCCAACAAAAGGAGGATTTTTAACTTCACAGTGATTCAACTATGCTGCACAATGATTTTTTCACCAGATCTGATCCTGGCTACTTTCTCTGTACTCCTGGAGTTGCTGTGATGTGTTAAAAGGAGGTGTGCCAATTTTCAGCGGTGAAGGAGGCAGCAAACAAGTTCTACTCTTCTCAACCTGCTGTTTTTATCCCAATTAATTTCCTTCCAAGAGAAATGTGTCTCTTTCTACAGGCTTGGTCACCACTGTTTCGAGTATATCTCTGCATTTTTTTCTTTTATTTTTAAAAAAGAATGCAGGCAGCTCTCTGATCAAATGTACACACCTTAAACTGGTTCCTTTTTATTCCCACACTCTGTTCTTGTTGACGAGACGTTTGATCTAATCTTGTTTAAAATTCCTCCACGTGCATTTTAAAGACAGTTAAAAACGGTGAAAGGGACTATTTTTTTAGTAGTAGTAGTAATAGTAGTAGTAGTAGTAGTAGTAGTAATAATAATAATAATAATAATAATAATAATAATAATAATAATAATAATAATAATAATAATAATAAAGTTGGAAGGGACCTTGGAGGTCATCGAGTCCAACCCCCTGCTCAGGCAGGAAACCCTACAACATTTCGGACAAATAGCTGTCCACTCTCTTCTTAAAAACTTCCAGTGTTGGAGCATTCACCGCTTCTAGAGGCAGGCTGTTCCATTGGTTAATTGTTCTAACTGTCAGGAAGTTTCTCCTTAGTTCCAGGTTGCTTCTCTCCTTGATCAGTTTCCATCCGTTGCTTCTTGTCCTGCCCTCAGGCGCCTTGGAAAATATCTTGACTTCCTCTTCTTTGTGGCAGCCCCTGAGATATTGGAAGACTGCTATCATGTCCCCCCTCATCCTTCTCTTCATTAAACTGGACATACCCAGTTCCAGCAGCCGTTCCTTATATGCTTTAGCCTCCAGTACCCTAATCATCTTTGTTGCTCTTCTCTGTACTCTTTCTAGAGTCCCAGCATCCTTTTTTCATCATGGTGACCAAAACTGGATGCAGTATTCCAAGTGTAGCCTTAACAAGGCCTTATAAAGTGGTATTAATACTTCATGTGATCTTGATTCTATCCCTCTGTTAATGCAGCCCAGCACTGTGTTGGCCTTTTTGGCAGCTGCAGCACATGGCTGGCTCATATCTAAATGATTGTCCACTAGGACTCTGAGATCCCTCTCACAGTTACTACTATTGAGCATAGTACTACTTATGTACTATTTATGATCATACTACTATTGAGCATAATCATCATCATCATCATCATCATCATCAAAGTCTCAAGAATGCCAGCAGAAGATGCAAACATAAATCGACAATTGTTAGAATATCAAGTTTGCTCCAAAAGAGACTGTTGTCATGACATCCAGAGCTGCTATTTAGCTGATGACACTTTGATCACCTTGTGTGAATTAAGTGCACATAGCTAGTGTCAAAGCAAAAACCTCCGATGTTAAAGGGAAATTGCAGTACTTAGTACAATGGAAAGGATATTCACTGTCTGAAGCCACTTGGATAAAGTCTAGCGATGTGAAAGCTGACAGACTCATTAACAGGTTTTATAGGAAACACCCTAATAAACCGAAAGGCAATCCCTAACATGTTCTTTTGTTTGCGTTACAGGATCTGTCCTTTTTGTAAGGGTGGGGGCGGATTTCAATGCTGCTAACATCGGAGGTTTTTGCTTTGACAACAGTTGGAGATGCAACCATTTTCTTCTTATGTTTTACTTTTAGAGCTAGAGCTAGAGTTAGATGATGCTGGGAGAGGGAGGAATGTGCATGAGAATTCAGCTAGACATAACAATACTGGACCTAGCGTGAGAATCAAGGTTGTTGAAATAAGAGATGATAAGAATTGGCGCTGGGGAACTGGAAGGGAAGCCTGCATTTCAAACTAATTGGAGAATGTGATTTATGACTGTTAATTGGAGGAGAGAATTGTGCTTTAACACTATGTGCTCAGGGGAGGGGAATTCAGTTTTTGGCTTCGGCTGTGTTAATGCCGATGCTATGCTTCTCAAATAAAGATTCTTTAAGGTAAACAATGCCTCGAAGTTCTTTGAAGAGTTTCATTTGTCGGAACCATGACAGTTTATGTTCTAGTTCTAGTAGTTGGTAAAAACCACAAAATTAGATGAATTAAAACAACAACACGCATACTATGGAAGGGGCCCTCAACCATTCAGAACCAGGCCACAGAAATGGCGGCCTGCAGCTCAATGTGCACAAGTTGAGCTGTGCGCACGTGTGTGTGCGCGCTGGCCCGCCACTCACATGGCCGGTTCCCCTCTCACCCCCCCCCCACCAGCCGGGTTGCCAGGCTGCAAAGGTTGGGGGCCGCTGTACTATGCTGTACTCAACATTTTATTTGGGCACAGCCATATGTAGAGGGATAAAAATTACATCTTTATTTATTTATTTGTGTCCCACCTTTTATTATTTTTACAAATAACTCAAGGTGACAAACCTATCAAACACACCATCATCCTATTTTCCCCACAACAGCCCTGTGAGGTGGGTTGGGCTGGGAGAGGGACAGGCCCAAAGTCACCTGGCTGGCTTTTATGCCAAAACGGAACTAGAACTCAATGTCTCCTGGTGATTGGCCCAAAGTCACCCAGTTGATTTTTCATGCCTAAGGCGGAACTAGAACTCACTGTCTCCTGGTGATTGGCCCAAAGTCACCTAGCTGATTTTTCATGCCTAAGGCGGAACTAGAACTCACTGTCTCCTGGTGATTGGGCCAAAGTCACCCAGTTGATTTTTCATGCCTAAGGCGGAACTAGAACTCACTGTATCTTGGTGATTGACCCAAAGTCACCCAGCAGTCTTTCATGCTTGACGCAGGACTAGAACTCAACACCTCCACTTTCTAGCCTGGGGCCTTAACCACTCATAGTCACATGATCAAAAGTCAGATGCTTGGCAACTGACTCATATTTGTGATAGTTGCAGTTTCCTGGCTTCTTTTGCAACCTTCTGACAAGCAAAGTCAATGGGGACTCACTTAACAATCTGTTACTAACTTAACAACTTTAATGATTCACTTAACAACCGGGACAAGAAAAGTTGTGAAATGGGGCAAAACTCACTGAAAAAAAATGTCTCACTCGGCAACAGAAACTTTGGGCTCAATTGTGTTTGTAAGTTGAGGACTACCGGTAGCAGAGTTGGAAGGAACCTTGGAGGTTATCTAGTCCAACCCCTTCCTCTCGTGGGAGACCTGTAGCATTTCTGGGTGTAAAGATTAAAAGCTCCACCATTGCATTAGGAATACAGGTGAATTTGGGAAAGGAACAAATGGAGGCATAATTAAATGAAGACATGAGATATTTGGAGACAGTTGTAGATGAGTTTTCTGAAATATTTGCTAAAAAGAAAATGTAATTGCATTGTGAAAAGCATCCGCTCTGCATCCCGATCGCCAGACACGGCCGGTATAATTGTGTTATAATGAAAAGTGTTCTGCTGATTATTCCACAGACGACTTCTTTGTAGATAATATTCACATTTGCTTTTATTTGAAAGAAAAGGAAGTGCAAATACAGTGGGCTGTAATCCTCAGAACATCTGAAGCAAGCTCCTTATCTGTTATCTCTGCAAGGTCCCTTTTTAACGGTCTATATACGCATGGCACAGATCGTAGCTTGCTTGGGTATATGCTTCAAATGATAGCTTATTATGCAACTTGTACGGATGTCCAAGTGGAAGCCAGCTGCAGTGCTTTTCCTTTTTTTTTTCATTCTTATTTTTATTCTTATTTTTTTCTGATCAACATATGTTAATTTTTCCAATCAACAAGTTGTCTGGAGTTTGCTAAGCTAATACATGTTCAGTTCCTAATCCTTCATTCTTTTCTCTAACCAAGAATAAAATAAATTCCAAATTTGATAGTAGTCTGTATCTTCTTTGTCTTTCAACCTCATAGTTAATCTGTCCATCTCTGCACATTTTCCTGATTATTTCTTCCTCTGATGGCAATCCTTCATTCTTCCAGTATTATGCAAAAATTATTCTCACTGCTGTGGTGATGTGTAAAATTAAATATAATTTCTGCTTATTAGTCTTTTCAGGCATAATGCCTAGTAGAAAAAGTTCAGGTTGAAAATCCACTTGTTCGCCCAATATTTTTTCTAACCACATATGTATATTTTTCCAATAAGCCTTTGCCTTCCCACATGTCCATCAAATATGATAATACGTGTCTATTGCAATGTTTTTCCTCTACCCCTTTTCTCCGAAATCTTCCAAAACACCCTTTGCTCGTCCCAAAGATGAACTGTGATGCTGGAGAAGACTCCTGCGAGTCCCCTGGACTGCAAGGCGATCCAACTGGTCAGTCCTAGAAGAGATCAACCCCGACTGCTCTTTAGAAGGCCAGATCCTGAAGCTGAAACTCAAGTACTTTGGCCACCTAATGAGAAGGAAGGACTCCCTGGAGAAGGGCATAATGCTGGGAAAGATGGAGGGCAATAGAAGAAGGGGACGACAGAGAAGGAGGTGGCTGGATGGAGTCCCTGAAGCAGGAGGCGTGAGCTTCAATGGACTCCAGAAGATGGCAGAGGACAGGAAGGCCTGGAGGAACATGGTCCATGGGGTTGCAATGGGTCAGACACGACTTCGCAACTAACAACAAAGTCCCAAAGATGCTTTTTCATGAGGCAACTGGACTTTCCTGTTTTTCCTTTGAAGACGTTTCTCTTCTCATGCAAGAAGCTTCTTCAGCTCTGACTGGAGGGTGGGAAAGCTTCTTGGATGAAAAGCAAAACATCTTCAAGAAAGTCCACTGGTCTCTTGAAAAAGCACCTTTGGGACAACCATGTCCTGGATGACTGAGAATCTCCATAGACCAATCCCATGCTAAATTTAAAAGAGGGAATAAAGAATTTTTCTGGGGGAAAAAAAATGTGCACCCGTGAGTTAAATTCTGCACCGCCATGAATTAGGCAGCAGAAATAACTGAAGGGCGTCCTTAATGTTATTACGGATGTTATGTTATATTCTTACGTTCTTTCTACCTCAACTCAGAAAGGATCTGCTGATACCGTTCTAAATTATTGAGTCTGCCATTTGTACCCCAATAACTGTCTGGCTTGGCCCAGGAATCAAATAGGACAGAGACAGACTTCAACGGAGAGTTAGGACGGCAGAAAACACCATTGCAACCAGCCTGCCTTCCATTGAGGACCTGTATGCTGCACCAGCCAGAAAGAGGTCAGAGAAAATAACTACAGACCCCTCACGGCCTGGACGTAAACGGTTTCAACTTCTCCCCTCAGGATGGCGCTATAAGGCATTGCATGCCAAAACCACTGGACATATAGTTTTTTCCGCTGTGCCATCACTCTGCTGAACACTTAATTCCTACAGCATTATCTCATTTCTCATCCTTTCTCACCTTTTCATCTTTCCATGACTATCTTCTCCTCTTGGTTTCTTAGGATTTATCAATGGTTGTTTGTAACTTATGATTAATGATTGTAACTATGATTATGATTATGATCTATTACTTGCTGTTTACATAAGCTTCTGCACTGAAAATAAATTCCTTGTGTGTCCGATCACACTTGATCAATACAGGATTCTATTCTATTCTATTCTATTCTATTCTATTCTATTCTATTCTATTCTATTCTGTTCTGTTCTGTTCTGTTCTGTTCCGTTCCGTTCTATTCTATTCTATTATGGCTACTTCTCCTGTAATAAGGGCAGTGACATCTCTCACTTATGATTAATGATTGTAACTATGATTATGATCTATGATCTCTTACTTGCTGTTTATATGAGCTTCTGCACTGGAGGTAAATTCCTTGTGTGTCCGATCACACTTGGTCAATACAGGATTCTATTCTATTCTATTCTATTCTATTCTATTCTATTCTATTCTATTCTATTCTATTCTATTCTATTCCATTCCATTCCATTCCACTCCACTCCACTCCACTCCACTCCACTCTACTCTACTCTACTCTATTGTGTTCTGTTCTATTCTGTTCTATTTTGTTCCATTCTATTCTCTATTTTCCATTCCATTCCATATATTCTATTCTATTCTATTCTATTCCATTCCATTCCATTCCATTCCGCTCCGCTCTGCTCTGCTCTACTCTACTCTACTCTACTCTACTCTACTCTACTCTACTGTGTTCTGTTCTATTCTGTTCTATTCTCTATTTTCCATTCCATTCCATATATTCTATTCTATTCTATTCTATTCTATTCTATTCTATTCTATTCTATTCTATCCTTAAATCAGAAGAACTGTTTAACATTAACCTACTGTGATGTACCCCGTGAAGTAAAATGGACAGGCCAAATAATAGTACATATTGATGAAAAGATCCCTGTGGTGTTTTTCACTGGGAACAGAGCATTGATCATGCAGAGGGAACGATCAAATTTGAGAGTCAGCTATTTGCAGCATTCTGGGGCATCGATTTATTTTATGGATTCTTTTATGTCTAGGAAATTGCTTAAGTATTAGTCTAAAATGGTCACACATGCAACGCGGTATTGACGCTTCTATCTCACCAGAAGGGCGTACCTACCACACAGGTTTAGCTGCCAGATGATTGCTGCAAAATCGCTACGGAGGAACTACTTTTTTATTCATTTCATTTAAGTCCTTTATCAAATGGAGCCCCCCCCCCATCTCCCTCACTGGGGGTGGTGCGGTTAAAAGCTTTGCCCCTGTTTTCTATTCGCTGTTTTATTCCTGCAACTCATCCAAGCAACTGCATTTTTCTCACCAGCCGGTATCCCGGATCAAAACTCCACCGTAAAAGTCAGGGGTCTTCCAACTTGGCCCTTTTCTGACTTGTGGACTTCAACTCCCAGAATTCCTCAGCCAGCGATGCTGGCTGAGGAATTCTGGGAGTTGAAGTCCACAAGTTATAAAAGGCCCAAGTTTCAAGACCCCTGGTGAAAGTGTATCTATGGTGGTTAGGGATAAAGATAGTAGCATTAGCCTACCGCAGTGATGGCAAATCTTTTAGAGACCGAGTGCCCAAAAACTGGCCTCGTCCCTGCTCCACCCCCCTGCCCTGCCCCCGCTCTGCCCCCCCATCTCCTGCCCCACTTGCCCACAGGACCACTCACCACCTCCAGGGCCTGCCGCAGATCACCCAGGCAGCCCAGCAGCGCTATGGTGGCCACACCTCTGCCTGCGCCCTGCAGCATCAACTGCATGATGGGGTGTGAGGGCAGAGTCTTGTTTACGCTGCCTGGCTGCCATGTCCTTGGCTGCGCTGCTCCATGTGGGCCACCCTCGGGGGTGAGTCTCCTTCAGGGGGGCTGCTGGAGAGGAGGGGTCATGGGGGAGGCGAGGTTGGGGCAACAGCATGTGTACCCACAGAGCGGGCTCCGAGTGCCGCCTCTGGCACCCGTGCCATAGGTTTGCCACCACTTGGCTACCGTCTGGTAGTGTGATCCAGGGGTTTACAGCCCTGGAATTCCTGATGATTGCGATGCAGCTGTCTTTTTTCTTTAAGCGCTGCAGGAATCTGGACGAGTTCAGGAAAAGAGCAGTTATGTATCACAATATAGGTTTTGTGGGACTTTGATGTTCTCTGAGCTGGCTGATTTTCTTGCAGACGTTTCATTACCCAGCTAGGCAACATCATCCGTGCTAGAAGGGGCGTGGGCTTTGCATGTATATAAACAGAGAGCCCCCTTTATGGATTACTGCCTTGTCGTGGCGAAGGGGCTTGCGTAACTCAATGAAGCTATAAGCTATGCCGTGCAGGGCCACCCAAGACGGACAGGTTATAGCAGAGAGTTCTGACAAAATGTGATCCACTGGAGAAGGAAATGGCAAACCACTCCAGTATCTTTGCCATGAAAACCCCATGGACAGTACTAAAAGGAAAAAAGATATGATGCTGGAAGATGAGCCCCTCAGGTCGGAAGGTGTCCAATATGCTACTGGGGAAGAGCAGAGGGCTAGTACTAGTAGCGCCAGAAAGAATGAAGCGACTGGGCCAAAGCCGAAAGGACGCTCAGCTGTGGATATATCTGGTGGTGAAAGGAAAGTCCAATGCTGTAAAGATTTATTCTCCATAGGAACCTGGAATGTAAGATCCATGAATCAAGGCAAGCTAGACGTAGTCAAAAAAGAGATGACAAGACTGAACATCGACATCTTAGGAATCAGCGAACTAAAATGGACAGGAATGGGTGAATTTAACTCAGATGACCATCAGGTATACTACTGTGGGCAAGAATCCCTCAGAAGAAATGGAGTAGCCTTCATAGTCAATAAAAGAATAGAAAAAGCAATACTGGGATACAATCCTCAAAATGACAGAATGATCTCTATTCGAATCCAAGGCAAACCATTCAATATCACAGTAGTCCAAATCTATGCCCCAACCACTGGTGCTGAAGAGGATGAAATTGACCGGTTCTATGAAGCCCTACAGCACCTTATAGAATTAACACCAAAAAATGATGTCCTTATCATCATGGGGGATTGGAATGCTAAGGTAGGAAGCCAAAAGATAACCGGAATAACAGGCAAGTTTGGACTTGGAGTACAAAATGAAGCAGGGCACAGGCTAATAGAATTTTGTCAAGAGAATACGATGGTCATAACAAACACTCTTTTCCAACAACCCAAGAGACGGCTCTACACATGGACATCACCAGACGGTCAACACAGAAATCAGATTGACTATGTGCTCTGCAGCCAAAGATGGAGAAGCTCTATACAGTCAGTAAAAACAAGACCAGGAGCTGACTGTGGCTCAGATCATGAGCTTCTCGTTGCAAAATTTAGGCTTAAATTGAAAAAAGTAGGGAAAAGCACTAGGCCACTCAGGTATGAACTAAATCATATTCCTGATGAATATACAGTAGAGGTGACAAATAGCTTTAAGAAATTAGATCTGATAGACAGAGTGCCTGAAGAACTATGGATGGAAGTTCGCAACATTGTACAAGAGGTAGCAACTAAAACCATCCCAAAGAAAAAGAAATGCAAGAAAGCAAAATGGCTGTCTGAGGAAGCTTTGCAAATAGCTGAGGAAAGAAGGGAAGCGAAAGGCAAAGGAGAAAGAGAAAGATACACCCAATTGAATGCAGAATTCCAGAGAGTAGCTAGAAGAGATAAGAATGCCTTCTTAAATGAACAGTGCAAAGAAATAGAAGAAAACAACAGAATAGGGAGGACCAGAGATCTCTTCAAGAAAATTGGAGATATGAAGGGAACGTTTCATGCAAAGATGGGCATGATAAAGGACCAAAATGGCAGGGACCTAACAGGGGCAGAAGAGATTAAGAAGAGATGGCAAAACTACACAGAAGAACTATACAAGAATGAGCTTAACGTCCCAGATAATCACAATGAGATGGTCACTGACCTCGAACCAGACATCCTAGAATGTGAAGTGAAATGGGCCTTAGAAAATCTGAGCAACAACAAAGCTAGTGGAGGTGACAGTATTCCAGCTGAGCTATTCAAAATCTTAAAAGACGATGCAGTAAAAGTGCTACATTCAATTTGCCAGCAAATTTGGAAAACTCAACAGTGGCCACAGGATTGGAAAAGGTCAGTTTACATTCCAATTCCAAAGAAAGGCAATGCCAAAGAATGTTCAAACTATCGCACCATTGCACTCATTTCACATGCTAGTAAAGTTATGCTTAAAATCCTACAAGCTAGACTCCAGCAGTATGTGGATCGAGAACTACCAGAAGTACAGGCAGGATTTCGAAGAGGCAGAGGAACTAGAGATCAAATTGCCAACATACGCTGGATCATGGAGAAAGCTAGGGAGTTCCAGAAAAACATCTACTTCTGCTTCATTGACTATGCAAAAGCCTTTGATTGTGTGGATCACAACAAATTGTGGCAAGTCCTTAAAGAGATGGGAGTACCAGACCATCTCATTTGTCTCTTTAGAAACCTATATGTGGGTCAAGAAGCAACAGTGAGAACCGAACACGGAACCACTGATTGGTTCAAAATTGGAAAAGGAGTCCGGCAAGGCTGTATACTGTCGCCCTGCCTATTTAACTTATATGCAGAGCACATCATGAGAAAGGCAGGGCTAGATGAATCAAAAGTTGGAATTAAGATTGCTGGGAGAAATATCAACAACCTAAGATATGCAGATGATACCACTCTGATGGCAGAAAGTGAAGAGGAACTAAAGAGCCTCTTGATGCGGGTGAAGAAGGAGAGTGCAAAAGTTGGCTTGAAACTCAACATTAAGAAAACCAAAATCATGGCATCCGGCCCTCTCAATTCCTGGCAAATAGATGGGGAAGAAATGGAGGTAGTGACAGATTTTATTTTTCTGGGCTCCAAGATCACCTCAGATGGGGACTGCAGCCAAGAAATTAAAAGACGCTTGCTCCTGGGGAGGAAAGCTATGGCAAATCTAGGCAGCATTCTAAAAAGCAGAGACATCACCCTGCCAACAAAAGTGCGTATAGTCCAGGCCATGGTTTTCCCAGTTGCAATGTATGGCTGTGAAAGTTGGACCATAAGAAAGGCTGAGCGCCAAAGAATTGAGGCCTTTGAACTATGGTGCTGGAGAAGACTCCTGCGAGTCCCTTGGACTGCAAGGCGTTCAAACCGGTCAGTCCTAGAGGAGATCAACCCCGACTGCTCTTTAGAAGGCCAGATCCTGAAGTTGAAACTCAAGTACTTTGGCCACCTAATGAGAAGGAAGGATTCACTGGAGAAGAGCCTAATGCTGGGAAAGATTGAGGGCAATAGAAGAAGGGGACGACAGAGAATGAGATGGCTGGATGGAGTCACTGAAGCAGTAGGTGTGAATTTAAATGGACTCCAGAAGATGGTAGAGGACAGGAAGACCTGGAGGAACGTTGTCCATGGGGTCGCGATGGGTCGGACACGACTTCGCAATTAACAACAAAAACAGAGAGCAAATGTCACTCCCTTCTAGCATGGATGATGTTACCTAGTTGGGTAATAAAACGTCTACAAGAAAACAACCAAGCTCAGAGAGCACTAGGAATCCACAGTTCAGCCCTAAGCTATACTTATTCTCTTCTGCCAAGGCAAGTTGTGTCAGGTAGCCAAATTTTTCTGGAAAGTCGTCAACCTGAGAGTACTATTTACCTTCTAGCATTGTTCCTGTTAATCCCAGAAGCCCACACCTTGTCAAGATGTCTTGGTCACAAGGTTGCTCTTTGTCAATATTCAGAAGTGGAACTAGCACTTGAGAGTTGGCCCAAAGTCACCCAGTTAGCTTTCATGGCTAAGGCGGGACTAGAACTCACAGTTTCCTGGTGATTGGCCCAAAGTCACCCAGCTGGCTTTCATGGCTAAGGCGGGACTAGAACTCACAGTCTCCTAGTGACTGGTCCAAAGTCACCCAGCTGACTTTCATGGCTAAGGCAGGACTAGAACTCACGGTCTCCTGGCGATTGGCCCAAAGTCACCCAGCCAGCTTTCATGGCTAAGGCGGGACTAGAACTCACAGTCTCCTAGTGACTGGTCCAAAGTCACCCAGCTGACTTTCATGGCTAAGGCAGGACTAGAACTCCCCATCTCCTGGCGATTGGCCCAAAGTCACCCAGCCAACTTTCATGGCTAAGGCAGGACTAGAACTCACAATCTCCTGGTGATTGGCCCAAAGTCACCCAGCTGACTTTCATGGCTAAGGCAGGACTAGAACTCACGGTCTCCTGGCGATTGGCCCAAAGTCACCCAGCCAGCTTTCATGGCTAAAGCGGGACTAGAACTCACAGTCTCCTGGTGAGAGGCCCAAAGTCACCCAGCTAGCTTTCATGCTAGCTTTTTAGCCTGGTGCCTTAACTACTAGACCAAACTGCCTCTCTGGTTACAGGCAGGAAATCAGAAATAAAATCTGCCCTGTCTTTCCTGAAACCTGTTAAGAGGGTCCCAGAACGGAGCTGTAACAGCTCAATGATTTAATGATAGGGTAAGCTGAGGGAATTCAGCTCTGATTTGCCAACTGTTATGATTTTACAGGATATTTTTTCTTTCTTTCTTTCTTTTTTTGAAGGAAAATATATGACTGCGGTGCAGGCGGATTCTGAGTCTGATTTGTGACAATTTCTTTGGGCAAAAACACACATGGGGGCGGCTTTTGTTCTTTCTTCGCTAAGAAGCAGTCAGAGTTTGACAGCCCGAAAGGCGAGATGGATAGATGCCACCATGCCTTTTGCCTCACTTGCAAAAACTTTTTGCTGGCTTCCCACGCCACCGTTTTGCATCGTTAGGGGCTTGTTATTT
Organism: Crotalus adamanteus; assembly: GCA_039797435.1. Lineage (NCBI taxonomy): Eukaryota > Metazoa > Chordata > Lepidosauria > Squamata > Viperidae > Crotalus > Crotalus adamanteus. The sequence goes on from CM077924.1 coordinate 4,808,785, forward strand.
TGTCAAGCAAAACCTGAAAAGAAAGTTGTGTGGTTTCTCCTAGGTGTGGATTATAAACAATTCCCTCCCCCCCCTCTATGAAATTGAATGTAAAAATGCCAACAAGCTCTTTGGGTCCTTATTTTAATAAATAAAGATGACACAGAGAATACAGACAATCCTCGACTTAACAATAGTTCGCCCAAATGTACAGGTATAGTATAGGGGGTACCTTGCTCAATAGTAGTAACTGTCAGAGGGATCTCGGAGTCCTAGTGGACAATCACTTAAATAGGAGCCAGCCGTGTGCTGCAGCTGCCAAAAAAGCCAACACAGTGCTGGGCTGCATTAACAGAGGGATAGAATCAAGATCATGTGAAGTATTAATACCACTCTACAATGCCTTGGTAAGGCCACACTTGGAATACTGCATCCAGTTTTGATCACCACGATATAAAAAAGAGGTTGAGACTCTAGAAAGAGTGCAGAGAAGAGCAACAAAGATGATTAGGGGACTGGAGGCTAAAACATATAAGAAACGGTTGCTGGAATTGGGTATGTCTAGTTTAATGAAGAGAAGGACTAGGGATGACATGATAGCAGTCTTCCAATATCTCAGGGGCTGCCCCAAGAAGAGGGAGTCAAGCTATTCTCCAAAGCGCCTGAAGGCAAGACAAGAAGTAACGGATGGAAACTCATCAAGGAGAGAAGCAACCTAGAACTAAGGAGAAACTTCATGACAGTTAGAAGAACTAACCAATGGAACAACCTGCCTCCAGAAGCGGTTAATGCTCCAACACTGGAAGTTTTGAAGAATAGACTGGACAGCCATTTGTCTGAAATGGTATAGGGTTTCCTGCCTGAGCAGGGGATTGGACTAGATGACCTCCAAGGTCCCTTCCAACTTTATTATTATTATTATTATTATTATCAATCATCGCACAGTCAGCCAGATGTTCAGACTGGATTTGGCATTTTGTCTACCTATCGAGTCCTTACCCAGGACCTGGGATAGGCAGATGTGGATGTTTGATGGTATTACAGATATCGTCGCAGGATGGAAGCAGTTCCTAATAAGGCCACCTTTTGCAATTGACTAATAGCGAATTTGTCAATGCCAATGGTGTTCAAGTGGTGCTCCAGTTGTTTTGGGATTGCACCCAAGGAGCCTAGGACTATTGGTACTACCCTTGCTTGCTTTTGCCACAGTCTTTCTATTTCTATTTGTAGGTCTTTGTATTTTGTTATCTTCTCCAGTTCTTTCTCTTCTATTCTGCTGTCTCCAGGCACTGCCACGTCCACTATCCAGACTTTTTTGTCTTTCTTATCGACAATTGTTAAGTCTGGGGTGTTATGTTGCAGGTGCTTGTCTGTTTGAATTCTGAAGTCCCAGAGCAGTTTAATTTTATCATTTTCTATGACTTTCTCTATTTTATGATCCCACCAGTTTTTGCTTACAGGCAAATGATATTTTTTGCAGATCTTCCAATGCACCATTGTTGTTACTTTGTCATGCCGCTGCTTGTAATCAGTTTGTGCAATCTTCTTGCAACAGCTTACCAAGTGGTCCACTGTTTCTTCAGCTTCTTTGCATAGGCGGCACTTACTGTCTGTTGCTGTCTTCTCAATTTTGACTTTGTATGCATTTGTCCTTAAGGCTTGGTCTTGTGCAGCCAGAATTAGTCCCTCGGTCTCTTTCTTCAATTTTCCTGCTCTTAGCCATTGCCAGGTTTTATTATTATCTGCTTTCCCAGCTAATTTTTTCATGTATTGGCCATGTAGTGCTTTGTCTTCCCATGCCTCTATTCTGTTCTTCATTTGGTCTTTCTTGTAGGCCAGTTTGGTCTCTCCAGTAGTTAGTAAGCCTTCCTGATATACTAATTTCAGTGCATCTTCATCATTGTTCTTCAGATATTCTTCCAAAGCCATTTTTTCTTCTTCAACCATCTGATGTACTTGTAGCATTCCACGCCCACCTATTTGCCTTGGTAGATAAAGTCTATCAATGTCACTGCGTGGATGAAGGGCATGATTCATTGTCATTATTTTTCTGGTCTGCCTATCCATTGCTTTTAGTTCTGCTTGAGTCCAGTCCACTATTCCAGCTGTGTACCTGATGACTGGGATTGCCCAGGTGTTGATTGCCTTTATGGTATTTCCTCCATTGAGTTTGGATTTTAAGATCTTCTTCACTCTCTTGATGTATTCACCTCTAATCTTTTTCTTGACTTCAGTGTGCTTGATGTTGTCAGCTTGAAGGATACCCAAGTATTTGTAGTACTCTTCCTCATCCAGACTCTTAATGTTATTTTCGTGGGGGATCTTGATTCCTTCAGTTTTCACTATTTTTCCTTGTTTGATAGTAAGTGTGGCACATTTGTCCAAGCCAAACTCCATTACAATATCTTGGCTATATATACGGACAGTGTTCAGCAGCGATTCTATTTCAGATGATGTTTTTCCATACAGCTTCAGATCATCCATATAAAGGAGGTGGGATAGTCTGGCAGATGTTTTTGATGTTTGATAGCCATGTCCTGAGTTATTCAGTATTGTTGACAGAGGAAACAGTGCAATAACAAATAGTAATGGTGATAATGAATCTCCTTGAAATATTCCTCTCTTGATATTAACCTCTCCCAGCCTCTCACCATTGATCTGCAACTGTGTCTTCCATTGTGCCATCAATCTTTGCACAAATTTTCTGATGTTTCTACTGACTCCTGTTATTTCTAGGCACTTTATTATCCAATCATGTGGCAGAGAGTCAAATGCCTTTTTGTAGTCAATCCATGCCACATTCAGGTTAGTCTTCCTTCTCTTGCAGTTTTCCAAGATCATTTTGTCTATTAGGAGTTGATCTTTTGTTCCTCTGCTATTGGGGTGGTTTCCTTTCTGCTCAGGTGGAAAGAGATTGTTTTGAACTAGATGCTGTTGCACTGCATCAGCTACTATTATTATTATTATTATTATTATTATTATTATTAATTATGACTGTTTTTTTCAGAGTTACGACTGTTGCATGGATCCCCACCGTCATGTGAATATCAAAGAGGCAGGTCAGACATGTGAGACCTGTTCCCACTGTCCTCATGCTAAGAACTTCTCGTCAGATCTAACCGTTCAGCGCTGTCATCTTATTAAACTTTCCAGTTATGTGTAGACTTCCAAAGAAGAGTGGCAGCCACAGTCAGCTAGAAAAGCTCTTCAAAGGATGAATATCTAAAGGAGAACCAACAACGTAGATGGAGATCTTGGGGCAGAAGTTTATATGTTCTTACACGAATAATTTGCCTGAAGAGAACTTGTGTTTCCACACGATTTCAGAGTTCCTACCTTATCTCTGCTCTGACTTTATGTTTCTGCTTAATATTTTAAGGTGCAATGCTATCTTGATTTGAAAATTGCAGGAGGAGGGGAAGGAGAAGGAGAAGGAGGAGGAGAAGAAGAAGGAGGAGGAGGAGGAGGAGGAGGAGGAGGAGGAGGAGGAGGAGGAGGAAAAGGAGGAGGAGGAAGAGAATGAGAATGAGAAGGAGAAGGAGGAGGAGGAGGAGGAGGAGAAGGAGAAGGAGGAGGAGGAGGAAGAGAATGAGAATGAGGAGGAGGAGGAGGAGGAGCAGGAGAAGGAGGAGGAGGAGGAGGAGGAAAAGGAGGAGGAGGAAGAGAATGAGAATGAGAAGGAGAAGGAGGAGGAGGAGGAGGAGGAGAAGGAGGAGGAGGAGGAGGAGGAGGAGGAGGAGGAAAAGGAGGAGGAGGAAGAGAATGAGAAGGAGAAGGAGGAGGAGGAGGAGGAGGAGGAGGAAAAGGGGGAGGGGAGGAGGAGGAGGAAAAGAGGGAGGGGAGGAGGAGGAGGAGGAGGAGGAGGGGGAGGGGAGGAGGAGGAGGAGGAGGAGGAGGAAGAGGGGGGAGGGGAGGAGGAGGAGGAGGAGGAGGAGGAGGAAGAGGGGGAGGGGAGGAGGAGGAGGAGGAGAAGGAGGAGGAAGAAGAGAATGAGAAGGAGAAGGAGGAGGAGGAGGAGGAAAGCAAAACCCTAGATAAATCAATTTCATTTTAAACAGCATTGAATGTAAAATAAGGAAGGGGCTTCAATTGCAAAATTCACCGTTACTCTTTGACACAATTTCCTTGATACCTCTGGTTAGATCCATTTTTTTCTTCAGATTGCACAACTGTGTGTTAAATCAAGGTTTTAACTGTTAAGATGAGGTTTACCACAAAAGTACACCATTTACCTCAACTATGCAACTACACACAGGCTGCAAATGGATCTTTGCCTAGTAGTTATATAGCTATTCAATGCAACTTCATTAAATTCAGATGTAACACATTTACCCTCCCCCAAATAGTCTATGGAGCTGACGATTTAAGATAATTTTGTTGTTGTTCCATCATTCTGTTCTTTCTAAGTCATTCTGGATCCGGCAGTCATCATTCCCTTAGAATTATCTCTTTTCTCTAAATTCCGGTAAGCTGATCCTTCCATCACAGGGATAAATTTATAGCTGCATTATCTCGCCTGCAATTTGTCCAAGCATCAGGGTTGTTTTTTTCTCTAATGATTCTTGCCTTTGTGTGTCCAAAATATTTGAGCTTTAGGTTTTGTTATCTGTCCTTTTCTGTGAGCAGTCTGGTTTCCCTTCCTGAATGATTTACTGTGCTGGCAAGAACTTTTGAAGTATTGTGTTTTTCTTCCATCTGGCAAGGTGGAAAAATGTCTTCACTCGCATATATTCCATTCTAGCTTGTATCCAGGCCACTGTCAATTCTTCAACAAGCAGATGAAGTAACTAGATACAGCCAGATTTTTAGGACTATCCATAATTATGACTATCACATGTGATTTTTGATTGTATTTTATAATTTATGACTTATCACTTTTAGATAGTATGTGTACTGAGAGCTTGGGCACCGGAGACAAATTCCTTGTCTGCGCAATCACATTTGGCCAATAAAGAATATTCTATTCTATTCTATTCTATTCTGTTCTGTTCTGTTCTGTTCTGTTCTATTCTATTCATTATCTTATCTATTCTATTCTATCCTGTTCATTATTCTATTCTATTCTATTCTTTATTCCTTATCCTATCCTATCCTATCCTCTCCTATCCTCTCCTCTCCTATCCTATCCTATCCTATTCCTTATTCCTTATTCCTTATTCTGTTCTGTTCTGTTCTGTTCTGTTCTGTTCTGTTCCTTATTCCTTATTCCTTATTCTATTCTATTCTATTCTATTCTATTCTATTCTATTCTATTCTATTCTATTCTATTCTGGTCTATTCTATTCTGGTCTAGTCTAGTCTAGTCTAATCTAGTCTTTTTGTCTTTTACAAAATTCATCAGATTCCCATTATTTCTGTGACTTTCTTTCTTTGCTTCCCATCTGGTTGCCATCCTTAATGTTTTTGCTTAATTTGCTTACATATACAATGACGCCTTGTCCTCTAGAAATCAACATTCACCAATAGAAGAGAATATTTGTAACTGGGGGTTGAACTATAGGGTCCTTGGTGCTCTCTGAGCTTGGCTGTTTTCTTGCAAATGTTTCATTACACAACTAGGTAACATCAGCAGTGCTAGAAGGGAGTGTGGGAGGAAGAGGAGGAGGAGGAGGAGGAGGAGGAGGACTGCATGGGTTGGTGTTCTCTGAACTAGGTTGTTTTCTTGCAGATGTTTCATTACCCAACTAGATAACATCATCAGTGCTAGAAGGGAGAGTGGTATAATGATGATGATGATGAGGAGGAGGAGGAGGAGGAGGAGGACTGCAGGATTCTTGGTGTTCTCTGAGCTTGTTTTCTTGCAGACATTTCATTACCCAACTAGGTAACATCATCAGTGCTAGAAGGGAGTGTGGGAGGAGGAGGAGGACTGTGGGGTCCTTGGTGTTCTCTGAGTTGGTTGTTTTCTTGCAGTTATTTCATTACCCAACTAGGTAACATCATCAGTGCTAGAATGGAGTGTGGTATGATGATGATGATGAAGAAGAGGAGGAGGAGGAGGAGGAGGAAGAAGAAGAAGAAGACGACGATGACGACAATGACAACGACTGTGGAGTCATTGGTGCTCTTTGAGCTTGGTCGTTTTCTTGCAGACATTTCATCACCCAACTAGGTAACATCATCAGTGCTAGTGTGGGTTTGCTCTTATACATGCAAATTCCCTCCCTTCTAGCACTGGAGATGTTACCTAGTTGGGTAATGAAATGTCTGACGAAAACAACCCAGAGTCCACAAATAACCTTTAGCTGGGCCAATTTTCCTTGCTCTTCATAGCATTTCGTTTTCTGTGTTTTGTTTTGTTTTCCAGTGATTTTCAGTGTTCAGGCTAATAGTCCTTTTTGCCTTTTTGCTATTGGCATCCTGGGGCTTTTAATGACGCCATAAATTTCAGCCCAGTGTACTTTAGGCTGTTTGTTTATCCCATCTAATTTATGACAGCTATTTGTTAATGTCATCGCCTAAATATATGGCTATTGCCAGAGAGAAACTTATCCGTTGGGTCTGACTCTTTCATTTGTTTCCTTTCACTGAAGCTATTATTTTGTGAGAATGGGGTTGTGATCAAGCCACGGTCGACACAATATCTCGCTTCCCTTAACTGAATACAGATAGTCCTTGACTTACAAGAGTTTGTTTAGCGACCGTCTGAAGTTCAAACGGCACTTTAAAAAAAGACGACTTATGACTATTTTTCTCACTTGCAACCTTTGCAGTGTTCAAAATTCAGACGCTTGGCAACTGACTCATATTTATGACGGTCGCAGCATCTCGAGTTGCGTGATTCCCTTTTGCGACTTTTTGACAACACAAAATGTAAGCTCAACTGTGGTGGTACATCACGGACAACCTGTAGACCAGTGGTTCTCAACCTGTGGGTCGGGACCCCATTTGGGGTCGAACGACCATTTCACGGGGGTCGCCAAACAACGCAGTCCGCCATTTTTTCCCCTTTTCCTTAGCTGTGCTATTCCCTCTTATTCTATTGGCTTTTGAAAGCCAATAGAATAGTCTCTCTTGAATAGAGTCTAATTCTATTGGCTTTCAAAAGCCAATAGGAATTGTCCAGGCTGTCTCTGCCCTGCTGAGCCTGCCAAAAGCCCCATTCTGCAAACGGTGCTGCACCAGTTGAGTAGTCCTCAACTTACGACCGGTTGGGGGTCGTGGCATTAAAAAGGTTGAGAACCACTGCTGTAGATCTTCTCCCCCTATTTATTTATTTCTTTATTTCCAACTGTGTAAGCCAGTTTGGTATTGCTGCTGTCCATCTTGCGAGGCCCTTGTGCAGAATTATCTTTTAGTGGAGATTTAAAAAAAAAATTTCGCTTGGTTGGGAGCAACTATTTGTTATAAACATTCTCCTCTTTTGCCAAGACTCTCTTAATCTCTCTTCTGCTTCATCTTGGTATACAGAGGCCAACTTTTTTTTGTTATCCTCCGAATATTTTATTGCCAATGTTAACTTTCCAGTCTCCTATGATTGGTGTTGTGGCCTTTTTTTGTGTTGTGTCAACAAGAGAATGAAAGTTGGCTGTTCAAACAGTCGAAATAGAGCTGGAAGGGACCTTTGAGGTCTTCTAGTCCAGCCTCCTGCTTAAGCCTATACCTTCTCTGACAGGTGACTGTCCAGTCTTTTCTTAAAAACCTCCAGTGATGGAGCACCCACAACTTCTGGTGGCAAGCTCTACCTCTGGTTAATTGTCCTCACTGTTAGGAAGTTTCTCCTTAATTCCAGGTTGCTTTTCTCCTGGATTAATCTCCAGCCATTGTTTCTTGTTCTGCCTTCTGGTGCTTTGGAAAATAAGTTGGCCCCCTCCTCTTCTTTGTGGCAGCCCCTTAAATATTGGAAGACTGCTATCATGTCGTCACCCCCCCTAGTCCTTCATTTCTCTAGACTGGCCGTATCCAATTCCTGCCATCGTTCTTCATATAATTTAATCTCAAGGCCTTTAAACCATCTTTGTTGCTCTTCTCTGCACTTTTTCCAAAGTCTCCACATTTTTTTTTGTACAGTAATGTGGTGACCAAAACTGGATGCAGTATTCCAGGTGTGGCCTTACTAAGGTTTTAAATGTCCACTTGCTCTTCATCTGCGTTTAGAGTCTTGACTCAAAGGATATTTTTGAACTCCAAAATAGTGATTGCTTTAGTCTAGATTTCCGTTGACGTGGCTGACTTTGGTGATCTTTGTTTGATTATGACTTCTTTCCTGTGTCTTCTCATGTTCTTATCTGTAGAAGTGACCGCCCAATTTATAGTCTTCCGTAATGTCAAGTTTCTGTCTCAGTGACTATGGAGATTTTCAATCATCCAGGTCATAGATGTCCCCAAGATGCTCCATTCCACGCCCTTGTAGAATTGATGATGTGACCTAGTTGGGTCATGAAACATCTGCAAAAAAATCACCAAGCTCAGAGAGCATCAAGGACCCCAGACTCTTCTTCCTCCTCCTCCTCCTCCTCCTCCTCCTCCTCCTCCTCCTCCTCCTCCTCCTCCTCCTCTTCCTTCTCCTCCCCCAAACCCCACACCTCTCTGTCACTGATGATGTGGCCTAGTTGGGTAATGAAACATCTGCAGGAAAATGAACAAGCTCAGAGAGCAACAAGGACCTCACAGTCCTCCTTCTCTTCCTCTTCCTCTTCCTTCTCTTCCTCCTCCTCCTCCTCTCTGCAAACCCAAGACCCCTCTATCACTGATGATGTTACCTAGTTGGTTCATGAAATGGCTGCAAGAAAACCACCAAGATCAGAGAGCACCAAGGATCCCACAATCTTCCTTCTCCTTCTCCTTCTCCTTCTCCTTCCAGCAATTTCCCTCCCTTCTAGCACTGATAATGTTACCTAGTTGGGTCATGAAACATCTGCAAGAAAACCACCCAGAGAGCATCAAGGACCCCCACAGTCCTCCTTCTCCTCCTCCTTCCAGCAAATTCCCTCCCTTCTAGCACTGATGATGTTACCTAATTGGGTCACGAAACGTCTGCAAGAAAACCACCCAGCTCAGAGAGCATCAAGGACCCCACAGTTCAACGCTGAACTACAAATATTCTCTTCTGTCAATATAATGATAATGACTTAGCAAGGAGATAAATCATATCTGCTTCATATTACATGACAATTGTAAGCAAAAGTGGAATGTATGATCAGAAAGCACGCCTTGGGGAAAATCAAGCATTTTTTCATCACCCCCTCCATTCAGGGTGTCAACCGTCTCTTCTGAACCAAAGAAATTGCTAAATTGCTATTATTCTAGATCTCCCGCGCTGCCCAAATAAATTGAAATAAAAAGAGAATGCATGAAACTTGGATTTTAAACTCCCCAATGAAGCCAGGAAGCTAATACAAATACTAAAGACATGGACAATCTCATTAGGAGAACAATTAGCGTGAAATTACAAAGACTTTCTTCATCTCACCATAATTAAAGACCTTTCAGTGCTTCTAATTTAAGCTGGAAAAAAAAAACCTACAGTCTGGGCTAAAATATGTACTACAAGGATGCGGTCCAGAAACCATTACAACGAGGCTGTGCGTGTGTGTGTTTTCCTTTCTCCAATTCCGTTTTTACAAGTATGACTTTCTAATTAAAATTGACTGCGTGTTTAAATGGAAGCGAGGTGGAAAGTTATTCCATTATATGAAATAATTGCTGGTTTATTTCAGTCCTCCCTTTAAACCGAGCAAGCTTTGCGGCCTGTTCTCCATAGCTAAAGCTCACACGGAGTTGTAATTATCCGACCGGGATGCCAATCTGTTTTACGTGAATTTTTGGGAAGGTATCATATTATACCTCTGAAGAATCTTCCCTGTTCTGTTCCCACTAGTTTTGAAGGAAAATAACAATAATTTAGGGAGGACACAAACTTGGGGAGTTGTTTTTACTGAAAAGCTTTGAAAGAAAGCCAACACGTTTTCAGAAAAATCAATTTTTTTTTTCAACCCAAGATGTGATTAGGTGCATTGCAATAAGAGCCACCTTAATGGATGTTCACAGAAAAATGCAGCGTAGATAAAATAGTGAGGTATCCCATAAGTTAATAGTTCCGGGGAGGGGGAGGAAACATTATTTCTCTTTTTCTATAATATTCTTCACTTTCCTACCTAAGGCGGGACTAGAATTCACTGTCACCTGGTGATTGGCCCAAAGTCACCCAGCCGGCTTTCATACCTAAGGCGGGACTAGAATTCACTGTCACCCGGTGATTGGCCCAAAGTCACCCAGCCGGCTTTCATACCTAAGGCGGGACTAGAATTCACTGTCACCCGGTGATTGGCCCAAAGTCACCCAGCCAGCTTTCATACCTAAGGCGGGACTAGAATTCACTGTCACCCGGTGATTGGCCCAAAGTCACCCAGCCGGCTTTCATACCTAAGGCGGGACTAGAATTCACTGTCACCCGGTGATTGCCCCAAAGTCACCCAGCCGGCTTTCATACCTAAGGCGGGACTAGAATTCACTGTCACCCGGTGATTGGCTCAAAGTCACCCAGCCGGCTTTCATAACTAAGGCGGGACTAGAATTCACTGTCACCCGGTGATTGGCCCAAAGTCACCCAGCCGGCTTTCATACCTAAGGCGGGACTAGAATTCACTGTCACCCGGTGATTGGCCCAAAGTCACCCAGCCGGCTTTCATACCTAAGGCGGGACTAGAATTCACTGTCACCCGGTGATTGGCCCAAAGTCACCCAGCCGGCTTTATACCTAAGGCGGGACTAGAATTCACTGTCACCCAGTGATTGGCCCAAAGTCACCCAGCCAGCTTTCATACCTAAGGCGGGACTAGAATTCACTGTCACCCGGTGATTGGCCCAAAGTCACCCAGCCGGCTTTCATACCTAAGGCGGGACTAGAATTCACTGTCACCCGGTGATTGCCCCAAAGTCACCCAGCCGGCTTTCATACCTAAGGCGGGACTAGAATTCACTGTCATCCGGTGATTGGCCCAAAGTCACCCAGCCAGCTTTCATACCTAAGGCGGGACTAGAATTCACTGTCACCCGGTGATTGGCCCAAAGTCACCCAGCCGGCTTTATACCTAAGGCGGGACTAGAATTCACTGTCACCCGGTGATTGGCCCAAAGTCACCCAGCCAGCTTTCATACCTAAGGCGGGACTAGAATTCACTGTCACCCGGTGATTGGCCCAAAGTCACCCAGCCGGCTTTCATACCTAAGGCGGGACTAGAATTCACTGTCACCCGGTGATTGCCCCAAAGTCACCCAGCCGGCTTTCATACCTAAGGCGGGACTAGAATTCACTGTCATCCAGTGATTGGCCCAAAGTCACCCAGCCAGCTTTCATACCTAAGGCGGGACTAGAATTCACTGTCACCCGGTGATTGGCCCAAAGTCACCCAGCCGGCTTTCATACCTAAGGCGGGACTAGAATTCACTGTCACCCGGTGATTGGCCCAAAGTCACCCAGCCGGCTTTATACCTAAGGCGGGACTAGAATTCACTGTCACCCGGTGATTGGCCCAAAGTCACCCAGCCAGCTTTCATACCTAAGGCGGGACTAGAATTCACTGTCACCCGGTGATTGGCCCAAAGTCACCCAGCCGGCTTTCATACCTAAGGCGGGACTAGAATTCACTGTCACCCGGTGATTGGCCCAAAGTCACCCAGCCGGCTTTATACCTAAGGCGGGACTAGAATTCACTGTCACCCAGTGATTGGCCCAAAGTCACCCAGCCAGCTTTCATACCTAAGGCGGGACTAGAATTCACTGTCACCCGGTGATTGGCCCAAAGTCACCCAGCCGGCTTTCATACCTAAGGCGGGACTAGAATTCACTGTCACCCGGTGATTGCCCCAAAGTCACCCAGCCGGCTTTCATACCTAAGGCGGGACTAGAATTCACTGTCACCCGGTGATTGGCCCAAAGTCACCCAGCCGGCTTTCATACCTAAGGCGGGACTAGAATTCACTGTCACCCGGTGATTGGCCCAAAGTCACCCAGCCGGCTTTCATACCTAAGGCGGGACTAGAATTCACTGTTACCCGGTGATTGGCCCAAAGTCACCCAGCCGGCTTTCATGCCTAAGGCAGGACTAGAATTCACTGTCACCCGGTGATTGGCCCAAAGTCACCCAGCCGGCTTTCATACCTAAGGCGGGACTAGAATTCACTGTCACCCGGTGATTGGCCCAAAGTCACCCAGCCGGCTTTCATACCTAAGGCAAAAGTAGAACTCACAGTCTCTCAGTGTTTAGCCTGCTGCCTTAATCACTAGTCCAGAAACATGAGGAAATATGTTGTCTTAAGCCGCAGTCACTAAATCCTGAACACAACACTTTTGAAGGAAGATTCCTATTTTTATCATCTTTGGCTTTATATTTCTAATCCCAGATATGACCTAGAAGGATTCTTTTACTGTACAGACACACTTAACTTTATCCCTCATCGACCGCTTGTCTGATCCGGAGAAATGGTTTAAAGAAAATGCCTTTTGCTTTTTCTCTGATAAGGTTTGATCCAGAATTTCTACCCATCGCTTAGGGTCATATAGTCACTAACAAAGCTACTCTTGGTATCCAGCAGAAGACCGGCAGAGCTTATCAGCAAGGTTCTTTTTTGTTACATTTGAGATAGCAAGAGCTTGTTTTTCATTCATTCTCCATCGTTTAATTGCAAAGTCATTGCCTTCAAAAGCTGAACAATAAGGGAAATCTGTTGTAGTGAACACGGCAGCCCTCGTTTGTAAGTCCAGACATGTAATATTTCTTATCATGAGCTTGCTGGATGTGGTGACTTTGAACTCTAATAAATTGGAATACCAATATATCGGATAATATCAGAGAGAAGGAAAACTGTCTTACAGAATGCAAATGATTTTCTTCATCAGGGTTCACTCCAAGCCGGGAATAAACAACATGGCAACTGCTTTAGGAAGAAGGTTGCAGTTTATTGAAGAGGAGAGCCAGACAGAAAGATGGCTCTGGCAGAAAAGGGAGCGAGCACATGTAGGGAGTGGGTTTTTATACCCTCCGGAGCCTTTTGTTTGGAGTTGTTCCTGTGGCATGAACTTTGACCTGAGTCTGAGCATGCCCTTTGGCATCTGTGGGTTAATCCTATTATGTCCTGTCTTAGAGCTTGGGTGGAATATGTAGATTTTAGGTGTCTTTGTCTTCTTAATCTTCTAGCTTCAACCATTTCTACAGAGTTGGTCATTTGCATTCTTTTAGCGAGTCAATTCTATGAGGGGTCTGTCTATCTGTTCTGTCTGGTAAACGTTTATCGCATTGATCTTTGGAAAGCTTAAGGTGATCAGCTCTGGTGGGGAATGGAAGGATTTATATTCCTTGCAAATAGCTGGTCATTTGCATCCATTTAGAGAGTCATTGAGGCCTCCTGGAGGTTTGTCTGTGTCCTCAAGGCCATCTATGTCGAAACTGAACAGCCCTCTCTCAACTTAGGGGGAGGGATACGACATCACCTATCTCCTGTCTACAACACAGTCCTTTCAACAGTTCCAAGAAGGCTCCCCACCAATTTGGACCACTCAGGTGACCCTGAGCACACAGGTAAACCTCCAAGTGACCTCAACGACTCTTTAAAAGAATGCAAATGACCATCTATCTGCAAGGCATATAAATCCTTCCATTCCCCACCATCCATTCAGAGCTGAAGAAGCTTGTTGCACGAGAAGCAAAAGATCTTCAAAGAAAAGCAAGGAAGTCCAGTTGCCTCCTGCAAAAGCACCTTTGGGACAGCCACCACCTGGATGATTGAGAATCTCCACAGACAGGTTGATGTTCTCCTTGAGAGAAATAGAAACCACAACACACATCTGTGGGTCACAAACAAATACGGAGCTCCTCTCTCTGGCAATTGTTTTATTCGAAGCCATGAAAGCTAACAACCCAGATTGGAAGGGTTTGCTGATGGCTTAACTCTGGCGTTGTCTTTGCAAGCCATCAGGATGGGGAAGAGCGCCGAGCTAAAAGCCCTGGCCAGAAATAGCATCATGTTAGGGATTATTTCCACTTTAAAGGATTTGTGCATCTCCGTTGGCTAGTCCAACTGCAGTTTAAGCTATCGGCCAAAACGCTCCAGGCAGATGAGCTCAAATGTTAGTCCAGAACTTGGAGAGAAACCAAAGAAGAGATGAAATAATCTCTCTCCCCCCCCCACCCCGAGGCAATTAATGTATTATTTTCATGGAAATGCGATCCATCCAAATTCTGCTCCTTGTTGTGGAGTCTAGAGATAGCAGCTGCTAATGGTGACGAATTAGATGTTGTTTTCTGCCTTATAAATCAGTGCTACATGTACGCAAGGTTAGTCTGGCATCTAACCTTGATATTAAATGTCCCACCACACGGGGTGGGTAAATATTTATTTTTTTAAAATGCAAATAGCAGCTCTTGGTGCGTGGGGGAGAGTGGGGGTGGACTGCATTCATCCAGGAAAAGGAGACTCTCTCTGCCCAATCCACAGAAGGTGATTGTTGCACGGGATGGGCTCCGTTTTCTCTCTGCTGCAGAGAGAGGAGAGAGTTTAAATGCGATGTGCAGCTCCAGACGATCCCAAGACTGCGATCACATTTAAATGAGAGGAAACGTGGGTTTATTAGAACAGAATGACAGAGTCAGGAGGAACCTTGCAGGTCTTCTAGTCCAAGGCTTTTCAACCTTTTCACCTATTGTACCACTTTTAGGATATGGCAACATCCGAGTACCAACAGTCGCCTAGCAAGGTGTCAAAAACTTGATGACCCAAAAAAAAACAAAAACGAAAAAAAGTGATAAAAGTACAGGTAGTCCTCGACTTACAACAGTTTGCTTAGTGACTGTTCGAAGTTACAGTGGCCACGGAAAAAAGTGCCCCCCAAGCCACAGCTGAGCAAGACACCTGCCTGCCTGCCCACCCAATGGCGCTCTTCCTCCTGTCTGAGGTTTCCATTATTGTGAACATTTCTGTTGAGGATTGGCAGCGGGGGTGGGGTGGGGGGTGTTTGGTTTTTATTCCCCCCGTCTGCTGGGTGGTTGCAGCAGGTTTTGGTCACTTGACATGATCCTGGGACACTGTGACCGTCATAAATATGAATCGGTTGCCAAGCATCTGAATGTAAATCACAAGACCCTGGAGAGGCTGCAACATTCCAGCTGATCGGCGCTTCTTCTGGGCTCAGCAGAAGCACCAGGATCAGCGCCGAGCTCCAGCTGGAGCCTGACGCTGATCCTGGCGCTTCCGCTGAGCCCTGACAGCCCTGCAGCTCCAGCCGTCTCTCGCTCAGGCTTGCGCGGTGCTGCCACCGGTTCAGCTCATTCCCCTCCCCCGCTACCACTTTTCTAGGATGGTCGTGTACCACCTGCCAGGTGCCAATGTACCACAGGTGGTACCCGTACCACTGGTTGAAAAGCTCTGTTCTAGTCCAACCCCCTGCTCAAGCAGGAAACCCTATACCATTTCAGACAAATCATTTTCCAATCTTTTCCTTAAAAGTTCCACTGTTGGAGCACCACAACTTCTGGAGGCAGGTTGTTCCACTGGTTAATTGTTCTAACTGTCAGGAAGTTAATCCTTAGTTCTAGGTTGCTTCTCTCTTTGATTAGTTTCCACCCGTTGCTTCTTGTCCTGCCTTCAGGCACTTTGGAAAATAGCTTGACTCCCTCTTCTTTGTGGCAGCCCCTGAGATATTGGAAGACTGCTATCGTGTCCCCCCTCGTCCTTCTCTTCATTAAACTAGACATACCCAATTCTAGCAACCGTTCCTTATATGTTTTAGCCTCCAGTCCCCTAATCATCTTTGTTGCTCTTCTCTGTACTCTTTCTAGAGTCTCAACATCTTTTTTACATCATGGTGACCAAAACTGGAGGCAGTACTCCAAGTGTGGCCTTACCAAGGCCTTGTAAAGAGGTATTAATTCTTCACGTGATCTTGATTCTATCCTTCTGTTAATGCAGCCTACCACTGTGTTGGCTTTTTTGGCAGCTGCAGCAGACGGCTGGCTCCTATTTGATGAAATCTTATGTTTCAGTTTGTGAAGGCACAACATTACTTAGCCAAAGGACTCCCGGTGAATTGCAGTGAAGCCCATTGGAGAGTATTGATTGATTGATTGATTGATCGATCAATACATTGATTACTGATTTATGTATTAAATGCAGCCCGTCCACCTCGCCAATAAGACCCCTCTGGGCAACTTACAAATGATAAAATAAATATAGTGTGTTCCACAGATTTAAACCTTATGTTTTACACAGCAGTGACGTTCGCCTTTTAGTAGGTTGTGCAAATCTAGCAATGGTGAAATAAACCAGCGCTAAGCACATGGTGGTTTAATTTGCAAAGCAGGCCATTATCTGTTGCCTCTTTTAACTGCTCAAAAATAAGTTACATCATGCTCGGCATAAAAAGGTTCTCCTTGACTTGCAATCAGAACTGAGCTGAAAATTTATGTTGCTAAGCGAGACAGTTGTTAAGTGAGCTTTGCCCCATTTTACGACCTGTCTTGCCACAGTTGTTAAGTGAATCACTGGCGTTGTTAAGTCAGAAACTGGTTTTCCCGTTGATTTTGCTTGTCAGAAGGTCGCAAAAGGGGGTCACGCAACCCCGGGATGCTGCAACCGTCGTAAATACAAGTCAGTTCCCGAGGGTCTGAATTTTGATCATGTGACCCTGCGGAAGGCTGCTACGGTCGTAAGTGTGAAAAACGGTCCTATGTCACTTTTTTCAGTGCCGTTGTAACTTTGAACGGTCACTAAATGAACTGTTGTAAGTCGAACAAATCAGAATTAAACAAACCGTGGTTTAGTCATGCAATACATGGATCTAGCTATAGTGGAAGTTCATTCCTGCATTTCGTCATGATAATGGCTTGTTTGGACTGCAGCCCACACCGGCATTTTTATTTAGATTGAGGTAGGAGTTTGTTCTTAAATCAGGCTTATATTTAGGTTGTTTGCAGGTACAAACACTTTAGCAAGAACAGTGAAATGTTCAAGCTGCAAAGAAATTGGCAGTTTAGTACAGGAATCTTTTCCAGATCCTTTTTTGACATGTACATAATTTTGTAAGTAATATTTAAAGCGGTTAACGATAAAAAAGGATATAGATTATTTTTAATCTATATCCTGTAACACCACTGTTTGCATAACAGGTGTTTTTATCTTTAGGTATTTCTACTTTCTGTTTATCCAAAGAAGCTTCCCACCTGTCGCAGGACAGCAATTTGCCAAGTTTTTCTGGCCGATTTCTGGAAAAAAATTGTAACTGTAGCATTTTAATTTTCATACATTGTTTTATGCAGGCGGCCCTTGACTTACGACTATGGTTGAGCCCACAAATGTCTCTTGCTAGACATTGAGACATTTGTTAAGTGAGTTTTGCCCCATTTTACGACCTTTCCTGCCACCGTTGTTAAGTGAATCATTGTGGCTGTTACATTAGTCAAACCGTTGTTATGCGAATCTGGTTTTCCCGTTGACTTTGCTTGTCAGAAGGTTGCAAAAGGGGATCACGTGACCCTGGGACACTGCGACCGTCGTAAATATGAGTCAGCTGCCAAGCATCCGAATTTTAATAACGTGACCGTGGGGATGTTGCAACGGTCATAAGTGTGAAAACTGTCCAAAGACCCTTTTCTTCGGTGCAGTTCAAACTTTTCTTCGGTGCAGTTCAAACGGTCATTAAACGTACTGGCGTTGTCATGGTTCCAGCAGATGAAACTCTTCGAAGAACTTCAAGGCATTGTTTACCTTAAAGAATCTTTATTTGAGAAGCATAATATCGGCACTTACATAGTCAAAGCCAAAAACTGGATTCCCCTCCCCTGAGCACATAGTATCAAAGCACAATTCCCTCCTCCGATTAACGGTCATAAATCACATTCTCCAATTAGTTTGAAATGCAGGTTTTCCCTCCAGTGCTTCAACCCGCCATTTCTTGTCATCTCTTATTTCAAAAACCTTGGTTCTCACACTAGTTACAGTATTGTTATGTGTAACTAAACTCCCAGGCACATTCCTCCTCCCCCCCCCAGTATCATCTAATTCTAGCTCTAAGAGTAAAATATAAGGAGGAAAATGGTTACATCTCCATATGCTGTCAAAGCAAATACATCCGATGTTAGCAGCGTTGACAGGTGCAAGCCGAACACTCCCTGTATTTTGATGTTTTGTTGTACACCTCCCAGGATCCCACTTTGAGAGAGATGGACAGGTTGGAAATGTGACATATAAATAATAAACAAACAAATAGACATATAAACAAAGAAATAAATTAAGGGTTGATATAAATGAAGGGTTAATATGGAGGACATTGAAATAGAATTAGGCACTTGGGCAGTTCATAATCCTTTAAAAATGATTTGGGAAGGGATGCAGAAAAAATGAAGATGGACTTTGAACCAATCTCTATTAAAAGGGAAAGAATTTATAGAATTAGCAGCAAAAGAAATGGATTTTTTCTTCAAAGAAAACAAAAAAGAACATACAACACAAATAAATAAAATCCACCCATTTGGAAATATATATATATTTCCTCTTATGACTACTAAGCAGGTGCTTAGCAACCATCACAAAAAATGTTGCAAAATCCCGGGGGTGCCTCAACTTACGACTGGAAATCCATTCCCAGTTGCCGTTGTAGGTTGAGGACTACTGCACTGCTGTGAATTATTAGTTTTTATTAGGGCTGTCAGTGGTGTGCTGGAGCAGAAGAACCCAGCACACCACACAAAGCATGTGCGTTTGTGTAATGAGGCATTTGTTAATCATAGTGTAAAATGCACAAGCCAACGGGAGTGCTTTGATTCTGGATTAGAGACGGTTGGCAAAAGCCCGGCGCTCCACCTTTCTTGATTAGGTTTAGGTTATAGAAGAGAAGGCAAAATAAAAAATTGTGTTTACGGCACAGGTTTATAACATCGGGATGCTGAAAATGTGGGACAGGAGGGTAAATTGAATGGCTTATCAAAGCATTCCAAGGAAAGGTGATGGTGATTGCATTGCTTATGGAGAGGAGAGGGGAGGAGAGGGGAGGGGAGGGGGAGGGGAGGGGAGGGGAGGAGAGGGGATAGGATGGGAGAGGAGAGGAGAAGAGAGGAGAGGAGGGATGGAATGGAATGGAATGGAATGGAAGGGGAGGGGAGGGGAGAAGAGGAGAGGAGGAGAGGAGAGGAGAGAAGAGAGAGGGAAGAGGAGAGGAGGAATGGAATGGAAGGGGAGGGGAGGGGAGAGGAGTCGAGGGGAGGAGAGGAGAGGAGAAGAGAGGAGAGGAGGAATAGAATGGAAGAGGAGAGGAGAGGCGGAATGGAATGGAATGGAATGGAGTGGAAGGGGAGGGGAGGGGAGGGGAGGGGAGAGGAAAGAGACAAGGGGAGGAGAGGAGAAGAGAGGAGAGGAGGAATGGAATGGAATGGGAGCGGAGGGAAGAGGAGAGGAGAGGAGAGGAGAGGAGAGGAGAGGAGAGGAGAGGAGGAATAGAATGGAAGAGGAGAGGAGAGGCGGAATGGAATGGAATGGAATGGAGTGGAAGGGGAGGGGAGGGGAGGGGAGAGGAAAGAGACAAGGGGAGGAGAGGAGAAGAGAGGAGAGGAGAGGAGGAATGGAATGGAATGGGAGCGGAGGGAAGAGGAGAGGAGAGGAGAGGAGGAATAGAATGGAAGAGGAGAGGAGAGCCGGAATGGAATGGAATGGAATGGAATGGAGTGGAAGGGGAGGGGAGGGGAGGGGAGAGGAAAGAGACAAGGGGAGGAGAGGAGAAGAGAGGAGAGGAGAGGAGGAATGGAATGGAATGGGAGCGGAGGGAAGAGGAGAGGAGAGGAGAGGAGAGGAGAGGAGAGGAGAGGAGGAATAGAATGGAAGAGGAGAGGAGAGGCGGAATGGAATGGAATGGGAGCGGAGGGAAGAGGAGAGGAGAGGAGAGGAGAGGAGAGGAGAGGAGAGGAGGAATAGAATGGAAGAGGAGAGGAGAGGCGGAATGGAATGGAATGGAATGGAGTGGAAGGGGAGGGGAGGGGAGGGGAGGGGAGAGGAAAGAGACAAGGGGAGGAGAGGAGAAGAGAGGAGAGGAGAGGAGGAATGGAATGGAAGGGGAGCGGAGGGAAGAGGAGAGGAGAGGAGAGGAGGACTGGAATGGAAGAGGAGAGGAGAGGATGAATGGAATGGAATGGAAGGGGAGGGGAGAGGAGACGAGAGGAGGAGAGGAGAGAAGAGGGGAGAGGAAAGGAGAGGAGAGGCAGAATGGAATGGAAGGGGAGAGGAGAGGAGAGGAGAGGAGAGGAGAGGAGAAAAGGAATGGACTAGACTAGAATAGAACAGAAATAAGAATAGGAAAGAATGGAATGGAATGGAATGGAATGGAATGGGAGGGAGGAGAGGGGAGGAGAGGGCACACTGGCTGAGGAATTCTAGGAGTTGAAGTCCACAAGTCATAAAAGGACCACGTTTGAAGACCCCTGCTCTGGACCCCCTTTTCATCTTTGCTGCTCTTCTCTGCACTTTTCTGTTATCTGTCTATTCTAAGGTTCTTATCAATACAGGTAACCCTCGACTTACGACCACAATTGATCCCCAAATTCCTGTTGTTAAGCGAGACCTTTGTTCAGTGGGTTTTGCCCCATTTTACGACCTTTCTTGCCACAATTGTTAAGTGAATCGCCACAGCCTCAGTTACACGGTTATTAAGTGAATCGCTGCAGTCATTAACTGAGTAACGCGGTGGTTAAATGAATCCGGGTTCCCCATTGACCTTGCTCGTCAGAAAGTCGCAAAAGGAGATCACGTGATCCCAGGATGCTGTGACCATCATAAACATGAGTCAATTGATAAATGGCTGGATTTTGATCGTGTGACCTTGGGGATACCACGAGGGTCATAAATGTGAAAAACGGCCATCGATCACTTTTTTTCCAGTGCCGTTGTAACTTTGAACAGCCACCGCTTCTGGAGGCAGATTGTTCCACTGATTAGAACAATTAACCAGTGGAACTCCTTGCCTCCAGAAGCTGTGAAAGCTCCAATACTGGATGTTTTTAAGAACAGACTGGACAACCATTTGTCTGAAATGGTATAGGGTTTCCTGCCTAAGCAGGGGGTTGGATTAGATGACCTCCAAGGTCCCTTCCAACAGGTAGCCAACTCTTCCTCCTCCTCTTCTTCTTCTTCTTCTTCTTCTTCTTCTTCTTCTTCTTCTTCTTCTTCTTCTTCTTCTTCTTATTATTATTATTATTATTATTATATGAACTGTTGTGAGTTGAGGACTAATAACAGAGAGGACTAGCATGTTTGGATTTTATATCTGGAGTCTTCCCACCCAGAGCCCAATGACTACCTAGAATTATTTCTAATAAAATGTACTTTGTGGTTTCTGACTCTAAAGGTTTTGATTTTATTTCTGGCCAGCGATTTCTCCACAACAGCACGCAAAATGGTTTCATGTTTTAGTGGGCAGCAAGCAAGAGCTACTGCAATTTCAGTAAGGTCGATGTAATGCTTGGCTGGAGTAGATACAGAAACCTGGACATTATAAGTGGAATTACCTCATGGATGGTGAGTGAATTAAGCAGGAGACCTTTTCCACAATGTGATATGTTTCTCCCTGGGTTTTTCGACACCTTGGCTAAGTTGCGGATAATGAGAGAAGCTGACTGGCCTTCTGCCTGTTCTTTGTTGATGTCCATAATAATAATAGTAATAATAATAATAATAATAATAATAATGATGATGATGATGATATGATGATGATGATATGAAGAAGAAGAAGAAGAAGAAGAAGAAGAAGAAGAAGAAGAAGAAGAAGAAGAAGAAATTGTTGTTGAAAGGGACCTTGGAGGTCATCTAGTCCAACCCCCCTGCTCATGCAGGAAACCCTATACCATTTTAGACAAATGGCTGTCTAGTCTCTTCTTAAAGACTTCCAGTGTTGGAGCATTTACCGCTTCTTGAGGCAGATTGTTCCACTGGTTAATTGTTCTCACTGTCAGGAAGTTTCTCCCAGGTTGCTTCTCTCCTTGGTTAGTTTCCATCCGTTGCTTCTCATCCTGCCTTCAGGTGCTTTGAAGAATAGCTTGACTCCCTCCTCTTTGGGGCAGCCCCTGAGATATTGGAAGACTGCTATCATGTCCCCCCTCGTCCTTCTCTTCATTAAACTAGACATACCCAATTCTAGCAACCGTTCCTTATATGTTTTAGCCTCCAGTCCCCTGATCATCTTTGTTGCTCTTCTCTGTATTCTTTCCAGAGTCCCAACACCTTTTTTACATCATGGTGACCAAAACTGGATGCCGTATTCCAAGTGTGGCCTTACCAAGGCCTTATAAAGTGGTATTAACTCTTCACCTGATCTTGATTCTGTCCTTCTGTTAATGCAGCCTAGCCCTGTGTTGGCTTTTTTGGCAGCTGCAGCACACGGCTGGCTCCTATTTAAGAGATCGTCCACTAGGACTCCGAGATCCCTCTCACAGTTGCTACTATTGAGCAAGGTACCACCTATCCTATACTCTAGGTCTACAGGTAGTCATCGACTTATGATCACGATTGAGGCCAAAATTTCTGTTGCTAAGTGAGACATCAGTTAAGTCAAATTTCCCGTTTCATGACTTATCTTGTCACGGTTGTCACCTAGCTGGCTTTCATGCCTAAGGCAGGACTAGAACTCACCATCTCCTGGTGATTGGTCCAAAGTCACCCAGCTGGCTTTCATGCCTAAGGCAGGACTAGAACTCACCATCTCCTGGTGATTGGTCCAAAGTCACCCAGCTGGCTTTCATGCCTAAGGCAGGACTAGAACTCACCATCTCCTGGTGATTGGTCCAAAGTCACCCAGCTGGCTTTCATGCCTAAGGCAGGACTAGAACTCACCATCTCCTGGTGATTGGTCCAAAGTCACCCAGCTGGCTTTCATGCCTAAGGCAGGACTAGAACTCACCATCTCCTGGTGATTGGTCCAAAGTCACCCAGCTGGCTTTCATGCCTAAGGCAGGACTAGAACTCACCATCTCCTGGTGATTGGTCCAAAGTCACCCAGCTGGCTTTCATGCCTAAGGCAGGACTAGAACTCACCATCTCCTGGTGATTGGTCCAAAGTCACCCAGCTGGCTTTCATGCCTAAGGCAGGACTAGAACTCACCATCTCCTGGTGATTGGTCCAAAGTCACCCAGCTGGCTTTCATGCCTAAGGCAGGACTAGAACTCACCATCTCCTGGTGATTGCTTCAAAGTCACCCTGCCAGTTGTCCTGGCTTTGGTGGCACTAAAACGATTTCCAGCCTGGCACCTTAACCAAAAGACCAAACTGGCTCTATACTAGGGGTGTCAAACTCAATTTCATTGAGGGCCACATCAGCATTGCGGTTGCCCTCAGGGGGGCCGGGGGGGGTGTGGGTGCGGCCAGGATGGGTGTGGCCTACTGGGTGGTCGAGGCCAGCTCTACATCGTTCGCGTCAAGGGTGCCTGTGGGGGCCTGGGCAGGAGTGGGACAGATCTGGGGGTCTCTGGCAGAAGGGGGTTTGGACCGGGGCAGAGCCCATCAAGCCGGATAGGTGAAGCAGGCGAGGGCCATTTGCTGGCCACTTCCAGGCGATGGTGCATTTCTTCATTCCTCACAAAGGGTGACACCTCCCCAGCATGCACCCAGGGGGCGGGGCCGACGCGGCAGGGGCCGGTTCCTCGCTGTTTCCAGACAGCCTTGTGGAGCTAAGACTGAATGCGTTTCAGCATAGATGGCCATCCCAAAATTGTACAATGGCTCCCGGTTGGCTTGGGCCAGGGCCAAGGCAGCGGGGGCCGTTCCCTCACTGTTTCCAGGATGGCTTCGCGGGCCACATGAAACCACTTTGTGGGCCGCATCCGGCCCCCGGGCCTTGTGTTTGACATATCTGCTCTAGATGCTTTATAAAAAATAATGTTTTAAAAATGTGACCAAAAAAATCCCATATTAATTTGACCTTTTTCTCTGTCAAAGGGGGTCAGGCTTCACACTTTTAAGGTGCCAACTGTTATTTTATTTCAGTTAACATGCTGCTCTCACTCTGGAATCTCATTATAATTTATAATGATGCCCGTTAGAGATAAAGAGACTGCATGAGGGGGCTGGCTTCTGTAATGATGTTTTTCAACAGCTACCAACTGCCACCAATTGTCTTTGAGAAATAGGAAAATGAATGGCATCATTTTCTGTTTTCTATTATTCCGTTATTCCGCAGACCCCAAAGAAACGAGACATACAAATGAGGAATGCATCTAGCAATTAGCCTGTGAAGTACCCTTGCATTTTTTTTTAATTAATCGGAACAAGCTCCCATGCAACATTAAATTTTCCAAGGGGGTACATGTATGTTTGTTCCTGCATCCAGCTGCTTTAAAATGCAACATAGATCTTGGCTTGAGAGAAATTGCTAGAATTGCTAGAAATTGCTAGAATTGGGTATGTCTAGTTTAACGAAGAGAAGGACAAGGGGGGACATGATAGCAGTCTTCCAATATCTCAGGGGCTGCCATAAAGAAGAGGGAATTAAGCTATTTTCCAAAGCACCTGAAGGCAGGACAAGAAGCAACGGGTGGAAACTAATCAAGGAGAGAAGCAACCTAGAACTAAGGAGAAACTTCCTGACAGTTAGAACAATTAACCAGTGGAACAACCTGCCTCCAGAAGCGGTGAATGCTCCAACACTGGAGGTTTTTAAGAAGAGACTGGACAGCCATTTGTCCGAAATGGTGTAGGGTTTCCTGCCTGAGCAGGGGGTTGGACTAGATGACCTCCAAGGTCCCTTCCAACTTTACTATTACTATTACTAAATGGATCGTCCAGCCTTATTTTGTTGCAGGAATGGGGCTGGTGAAGGGCGTGTCCCGTGCAAGTCTAACTTCTTTCTATAAGCATTGCAACATCATCTACATGTTGATAGTCCATCGTACAGGGTGTATCTGAGATGGATGACCTATACATCTACTCAATCAATCGACTCATCGACAGGTGCCTCAAAGGCAAAAATTGCAGTGGCGTTGCAAAGCATTTTTGGTCTCCTTGAACAGGATAACAGAAGAAGAAGAAGAAGAAATGTGGGTTTATTAGAACAGAATGACAGACCTGGAAGGGACCTTGGAGGTCTTCTAGCCCAACCCCCTGCTCAGGCAGAAAACCCTATACCATTTCAGACAAAGGGTTGTCTATAACAGGGCTTTTCAACCAGTGGTACGCGTACCACCTGTGGTACTTTGCCATGTGGCAGGTGGTACGCGACCATCCCAGAGAAGTGTAGCAGGGGAAGGAAATGAGCCAAAGCGAGCCAAGCCTGAGGGAGAGGCAGCTGCAGCTGCAGGACTGTCTGGGCTCCGCAGAAACCCCAGGAGCTGGCAGGGCTACAGCTGAATGGCGCTTCCAGAAGGAGTGTAGAGCTGGAGGCGAACTGAAGAAAAAGTGGGGGAGGAGAGGAGAGGAAATAAAAGGAGGTGGTTTTGGCGGGAAAGGGGAAAAAAAGACAACAGGGAAATAGGAGGAGAGCTCAGCAGGCAGGGAGGAAACAGGGACAGGGGAAAAGCAGCAGCTGTTGCTGGAAGAAAAGGTCCCCTGGTTCGTTTTCTCCTGGTGGGAGAATGCAATAAGCACTAAAGCCAGCAGATGAGCATGTCAGAAAGGAGGTGGATTTATTTAGTTCTGGGTCAGCTGGCAGCTTGAGTGGGTTACCATAAGGATTTTTGTACAGTTCTTACAGCATTTTGTAGTTCAGAGGCTCGGTTTGTGTGCTTTGGTTATTGGAATATTTTAGTCTGTATTTTAGGCTAGCAAAGAGTCCAAAGAGTTGACTTCCGTAGGTTTAATTCCTTTAAACAAATGTAATTAGTTTTACCCCCTTATCTTAAGTCTGCCTATGGCTTTTAGAACGTTTTCTTTGAAAAACAGGCTTAATTTAAGGCTAAAGCTTTTCTCAATTGCCAGAGCCTTTCAGTCTCGGTTGCAACATTGTAACACGTGACATGCCGCAGCTTAAAGAAGAAGAAAAAAAACCCGGAGTTTATGTGTTTCTTTATTTTGTGAGCCTTTCTTGCTTTGCACTTGATTCCTGTGTCTTTAAGGGTACAGGGATTGGGGAGGGTGCATTCTTACTACACTGTGGAAAGAGCTCAGAAGGGAGAGAGGAAGAAGGGCCAGTTAGCTAGCTCAGGGGTCTACAAATTTAGCAACTTTGAGACTGTGGACTTCAACTCCCAGAATTCCACAACCAGCCATGATGGCTGAGAAATTCTGGGAGTTGAAGTCCACAAGTATTAAAAGTGCCAGGTTTGAAGACCCCTGGTGCATATTAATAAAAATAGACAAATTCATCATACATTTGTCAGTGCAAAGGGAAAGTGATTCAGCAAAGGAACAGCCACCGAAGAAATTAAAACTTGTACTTTTTTCCTTCAGTTTGTAATATTTTATTAGATTATAGAATAAAATACAAAAATACAAAAGCAAATAATAGGACACAGTGGAGAGGAAAAAGGGGGGGGGAAAGTGAGAGGGAGAAGGGAAAAGGAACAGACTTCCTCTGCTGCAGTAGAAGGAAGCATTAACATGGAACCTCAACTTTTTACTTTTCCATAATATTATAAACTAGCTATTTCTATAAGAACAAATGAATCTAATCAGTAAAACCCAAAATCCCTCCTTTTTTTTAGTCATCAAGTTTTTGACATCTTGCTAAGCACTGGTGGTACTCAAATATTGTCATGTTCTAAAAGTGGTACAATCTAGGAAAAGATTGAAAAGCTCTGGACTAGATGACCTCCAAGGTCCCTTCCAACTTTATTATTATTATTATTATTATTATTATTATTATTATTATTATTATTATTATTATTATTATTATTATCATTATTGTTGTTGTTGTTGTTGTTGTTGCTGCTGCTGTTGTTGTTTTGTTGTTGTTGTTACTACTACTACTACTACTACTACTACTATTACTATTACGTGATCAAAATTCAGACACTTGGCAACTGGCTCGTATTTATGACGGTTGCAGTGCCCCCCAAGTCACGCGATCCCCTTTGGTGACCTTTTGACAAGCAAAATCAATGGGGGGGAAGCCGGATTCACTTAACAACCTGGTTGCTAACTTAACAATGGCAGTGATTCACTTAACAACTGTGGCAAGAAAGATGGTCAAATGGAGGCAAAATTTTCTTAACAACTATCTCACTTAGCAACAGAAACTTTGGGCTCAGTTGCGGTCATAAGTTGAGGACTGCCTGTAGACGTTTTTTTTTTTTTTTTTTTAATTTTTTTTTTTTTTCGATGAGACTATCCTTTATTATTAGGAGTAGCAGTAATTGTATTTGTAGTACTCTTAGTTAAAATGGTATTTATTGAATTATTATTTTTTTTTTTATTGAAAATTTTTAAATTTTTACAAAAACAAATCCCCTTCCCATACCCCTCCCAACCCTACCTCACCCCCCTCCTCCCCAACCTCCCAACCCCTCCCCTGGACTTCCCAGAGCTAAGTACAGGCTTAATTAAGAAAAAAAACTTAAAACACTTTTAAAACTTAAACAAATTTGAATACAATCATCATTCTATATAAACTCCCTCCAAAAACACAAATTTAAACATTACTTTCTTTGAATATCTATGCCTATAATATAAAATCTAATTTCTCCCTCTTTCTTTATCCTAATACAAAAAAATAAACATATAAACCTTTGTTATACCATTAAAACTAAATACTCTTAGAAAACTTAAGATAAATACATATTTCCTTCAATCTTCATAATCTTCTCACCTATCCCAAAAAAAAAAAAAAACAAAAAAACTTTAAAATCCTAAACAAATCTAGACACATTTAGTTAAGCAAATTATTTTCTCTTAAAAATATTAATAATAATATTTAAAAACTTAAAACACTTTTGAATCCTAAACAAATCTAAATACAATCATCTTTAAACATTACTTTCTTTCCTAAACAAATCTAGACATTTAATTAAACAAATTATTTTCTCTTAGAAATATTAATGATAATATTTAAAAACCAAATTTAAACATTACTTGAAACTTAAACAAGTTATACTCCCTTCGAAACACAAATTTATTAGAATCCCCTCACTGAAATAAACAAATTGTAATCCCTTCAAGACACAAGTTTAAACAATATTATCATTAAAGGTTTAAAACTTAAAGCTGAAATATATTATTATCCCAAAACACATGTTTAGACATTACATAAGACATTTTCCAAAAACGATATAAGTTTTACCTCTCCCACAATCTCAATAGTAAACTTCTTATCTAAAGTTCTCATTCAATGTCCATAATTTTCTGTCCAATAACCAGTTACACCCACTATAAACACGAACTTCTTATCTAAAATTTTCATTCAATATCCATAATCTTCTGTCTAATAGCCAGTTGCATCTACTATAAGCACAATCCATATCAGTCTCTCTTGCCCGCAAGCATCGCAAAGAATGCGTGGAATTCTGCCCTTGAAGATCGCTCCAAAGAGTTTGTAAATCCTGGTTGACCCACAAGCTCAGGAATCAGTACCTGTGAAACTTCCTCAACCTCCTTCTTCTGTTGGTCTCTCTCTTTACATTTATATGTTACTTTTTCTTTACATTTGTATGTTGCACAAGTCTCAGGGACCGATACCTGTAAAACTTCCTCAGTGAATTCCTCCTTGTGTTGATCTTCACAATTAAAAGTTGTACAAGTTATCCTCTGCCCATTCCTCTCTTGTTGGTGCCCCTCAAGCTGAAATTTCCCAATTTCCATTTCTGAAGATTGCTCCAAAGACTTTGTAGGTCTAACTTCCGAAGCCAATACAGGTAAGGATTCCTTAAATTCCTCCTTGTGTTGATCTTTACAATTATAAGTTATACAAGTTATCCTCTGCCCGTTCCTCTCTTGTTGATGCCCCTCAAACTGAGATTTCCCAATTTCCATTTCAGGCAGCAATTCCACCCTTGAAGATTGCTCCAAAGACTTTGTAGGTCCAACATCTCCCAGAGATTCAGAAACCACTGAATATGAAACTTCCTTAAGCTTCTTCTGTTGCTGCTTTTCTTTGGAATGATGTGCTACACAAGTTGTCTTCTGCTCCTCAATCTGGACTTGTTGAGACCTAATAGATGGCGATGCACATACCCCCAGGACCGAAGTATAAAAATCTTTTGCCTGAGAAACAGTATTAAGTCTATGACATGTCCCCAGGTAGTTCACCACCATTCCAGTCGGAACATCCCATCTGAATAGAATTTTTCTCTTTTTAAGTTCATTTACTAGAAAAGCAAACTCCTTTCTTCTTCTTAAAATTTTAGATGGGATCTCCTTAAAAATTATGACATCTTGTGAAGCAATTTGAAATCTCTTCTTATAATAGGCTTGCACAATTTCATTGCGTAAAGATCTTTTACCAAAGTAAATTACCACATCTCTTGGCAGATTCTTCTGTACTGCCACCACAGAATTAACCCTAAATAATTTTTCAATTTCACTAAGTATTCCCTCTTTTTCTTTATTCAAAATCAATGCAAAATCCTTTGCAACCATCTCTTTCAAATCTCCTTGCAAAGACTCCGCCAGGCCTCTGATTCTTAAGGCATATTCCATTTGTCCATATTGAAGCATAAGAATCTCATTTTCCATTTCTTTTTCCATACTTTCAATTTTCCCCTCCATTATATCCACTTTTTCAGCTACCTCTTCCACATGGGAGTTCACCTTTTCAAGAACAGAAGCAACTCCTTCTAAAGCCAAAACAAAATCTTGTCTCAAGATCTTATTATTTTCCTCTAAAATCTTTTTCATTTCTGCCCTAATTTGAATTATAACATCTCCCATCATGTTTTGCAAATCCTTCATAGTTATTAGCTGACCCCCAGAAGAGGGTGAAACTGTTGATTTAGAAGCTGTAGAAATCCCTGGACGCTTTGGAGCCATCTTAAAAAAAAAACCTTTAGCCCTTCTTAAAAAATTATAAAAATTCCTTCAAAAATCATAACTCCCTCCAAAGAAGGTCATTATAATAAAAAGAAAAAAGGGAAAAAAAAGGAAGAGAAAAAGAGTTTAAAAAAAAGCTTTACTCCTTCTTAAAAATTGCAAAAAATTAAACAGAAAAAAGTCCTTCAAAAAAGGGTCATTAAACGTTTGACATTATCTTGCAAAGGAACTTTCTCTTGAGCAGGTTGCCGAATTCTAGAGGATCTAGAGCAGTGGTTCTCAACCTTTTTAATGCCATGACCCCCAACCGGTCATAAGTCGAGGACTACTCAACTGGTGCAGCACCGTTTGCAGAATGGGACTTTTGGCGGGCTCAGCAGGGCAGAGACAGCCTGGACAATTCCTATTGGCTTTTGAAAGCCAATAGAATTAGACTCTATTCAAGAGAGTCTATTCTATTGGCTTTCAAAAGCCAATAGAATAAAAGGGAGCAGCACAGCTAAGGAAAAGGGGGAAAAAATGGTGGACTGCGTTGTTTTGCGACCCCCGTGAAATGGTCGTTCAATCCCAAATGGGGTCCCGACCCACAGGTTGAGAACCACTGATCTAGTACGTTACACCAAAAGGCA
This sequence comes from Crotalus adamanteus, assembly GCA_039797435.1. Taxonomy (NCBI): domain Eukaryota; kingdom Metazoa; phylum Chordata; class Lepidosauria; order Squamata; family Viperidae; genus Crotalus; species Crotalus adamanteus. Next base: position 4,839,259 of record CM077924.1, read on the forward strand.
AAGATCTTTATTAAAACATTTTGTTTTTGCTCATGCAAGCCAATCTACTGCATTTGTCAAGAAGAACAATATAGATCAATACAACTGAAATCCATTTTATACCACTCGGCATGTTAAATCAGAGTATGCCTTCTTGCCTCTCCTTTCTCCTTCTCCAAATTATTTCAACCCCTGGGAGCAGTGATCTGTTTTCAGCTAGTTTCTCCTGTGTCTTGACAAGGAAGTTCTGTATGAGTGATAGGTGTCAAGCTTGGATGAAGCTGTCTTGGGTATTCCTACCTCAGAACACCAGGGAAGAAAATGGTTGCTTCTGAAAGTCTTTTTAAAACATCTCTACTTACATGATACTCATCACATCCTCCTTCCCCGGGGTTATATCCCGCCGTTCCTTTATTTTTTTCCCTGAACAGTTTGGTTCAGTGGTTAAGGGACCAGGCTAGAAAGCGGGAGACTGTGAGTTCTAGTTCCACCTTAGCCACAAAAGCCAGCTGGGTGACTTTGGGCCAATCAGCAGGAGCCTGTGAGTTCTAGTCCCGCCTTAGGCATGAAAGCCAGCTGGGTGACTTTGGACCAATCGCTGGGAGATGGTGAGTTCTAGTCCCGCCTTAGGCATGAAAGCCAACTGGGTGACTTTGGACCAATCAGTGGGAGATGGTGAGTTCTAGTCCTGCCTTAGGCATGAAAGCTGGAGGGGTGACTGTAATTACCAGGAGAGGGTGAGTTCTAGTTCCACCTTAGCCACGAAAGCCGGCTGGGTGACTTTGGACCAATCGCTGGGAGATGGTGAGTTCTAGTCCCGCCTTAGGCATGAAAGCCAACTGGGTGACTTTGGACCAATCGCTGGGAGATGGTGAGTTCTAGTCCTGTCTTAGGCATGAAAGCTGGAGGGGTGACTGTAATTACCAGGAGAGGGTGAGTTCTAGTTCCACCTTAGCCATAAAAGCCGGCTGGGTGACTTTGGACCAATCAGTGGGAGATGGTGAGTTCTAGTCCTGCCTTAGACATGAAAGCTGGAGGGGTGACTGTAATTACCAGGAGAGGGTGAGTTCTAGTTCCACCTTAGCCACGAAAGCCGGCTGGGTGACTTTGGACCAATCGCTGGGAGATGGTGAGTTCTAGTCCCGCCTTAGGCATGAAAGCTGGAGGGGTGACTGTAATTACCAGGAGAGGGTGAGTTCTAGTTCCACCTTAGCCATAAAAGCCGGCTGGGTGACTTTGGACCAATCAGTGGGAGATGGTGAGTTCTAGTCCTGCCTTAGACATGAAAGCTGGAGGGGTGACTGTAATTACCAGGAGAGGGTGAGTTCTAGTTCCACCTTAGCCACGAAAGCTGGCTGGGTGACTTTGGACCAATCATTGGGAGATGGAGAATTCCAGTTCCACCTTAGGCTTGAAAGCTGGCTGGATGACTATAGGCTAATTACCAGGAGAAGGTGAGTTCTAGTTCCACCTTAGGCGTGAAAGCTGCCTGGGTGACTTGGGCCAGTCCCTTTCTTTCAACCCAACCCGGGGTTGTTGTTGTGAGGAAAAGAGGAGGAGGAAAGTGTGTTGGATATGTCCACTGCCTTGAGCTACAATATTTACAAATATAATAAAGGTGGGAATTAAATAAAGCAGGCATGTCAAATTCGCGACATCACGTGACGTCGCATAACGTATCGGGACGGTTTTGCCATTGCTGGCAATGGGATGGGCACGGCTTCCAAATGACGTGTCCGGCCCATAGGCCGGCAGTTTGACACCCCTGAAACAAACAAACAAATAAAATAAATGTACAGCCTAATCAAGGAGCCACCAAGAATAGTCCCATCAACACTGACCAGGCAAACCACTATACAGAAAATGAGAGCAAATTCTGCACCCTCCTAGCATTGATGATGTCACCTAGTTGGGTAATGAAAGGTCTGCAAGAAAAAAAAACTAAGCTGAAAAAACACTAAGGCCCCCACAGTCCTCCTCCTCCTCCTCCTCCTCCTCCTCCTCCTTCCCCAGGGCTCTGTTCTGGGCCCAGTGCTCTTCAACATCTTCATCAATGATCTGGACGAGGGGATAGATGGGGAACTCATCAAATTTGCAGACGACACCAAGCTGGCAGGAATAGCCAACCCTCCAGAAGACAGGCTTAGGATACAGGAGGACCTGGACAGACTTGAACACTGGGCGCTGTCTTACTATTATTATTATTATTATTATTATTATTATTATTATTATTATTATTATTATTATTATTATTATTATTATTATTATTATTACTATTATTATTATTATTATTATTATTCCCCCTCCTTCTTCTCCTCCTCCTCCCCCCCCCCTTTCCGCTTCCCCCTTTTTCTTGTTTTCTTTTTATTAGGAAGAATCAGAAGCATTCGACTGGGACGCTGTGAGCATCTTACACCAAGCTTAATCCCAAAACACAAGAGAATTTTTAAAGCTTGGGGTTCACACAAATCAGCCATCAAACCAAAATGCACTTCATGGGACTTGCTTGTCAGATAAAGAGGCATACGTTTGGGCTACAAAGCGTGATTGTAAGCATTTCAAAACCATCTTTACCAGTGCTTTTTTTGTAAAAAAAAAAAAAAAAGTGCCGGAACTCACACACATCATACAATCCGCCTTGCCTACCTTACAAGGTTTACCTTTGTAGCTGAAAAAAAACTCTTCAATTTTTAGTGTATCTAAAAGACTAGGATTTTGTTTAAGGCAATTCTGGAAAATCTGTCGAAAAAAGGTGCTGGTGCCTTCTATGACAAAAAAAAAAAAAAGCCCTGATCTTCACAGATATTCAGAGAGAATAGATGTGTCATCCCGCATGCGAAAACATTCTGCCAACTGTTGCCACCATTTTTCCCCCTGTAAAATCTGTGTCGTAAGCATGATTTTGTGTGTGTGTTAATACATTCCGGATTTTCTAAATAGCTAATAGCAAACTAAGGCCAGATCATTCCTGGCTAAAACGGCAAGAAAAATGGGTGTGTGTGTGTGGGGCGGGGGGGGGGGGGGAAATAAGCCTTTATTTTATTAAGGCAGAATTCGTGTTTCCAATGTCCTCAATGAAATTGTTAAAAGGATTTACCCTAAACGAAAACAGAAATCTCCACGTGGCAGAGGGACATTTGCGCACAACATGTGTGCTGTTCAGACTCTGCCATCTTTGCTGGAAGCCTTGCCTGTTGGCTGAGTTTGCACATAGCACTATTCTACAATTTTGTCAAATTTATTTGTGGGATAAGCTCTGACCGAGCTGGATTCAGACCAAGCTATATGTTAAACTTACAAGTAAGCAAAGCAGACAATGGGTGAGTGCAGTTTTGAGGCACTGTTCGACTACTCCCTGTTAAGTGGTGTCATGATTTCTAAATTCAGGTTTCTAAGAAAGAAGATATAATGAACTATTGCCTAATTTCTTAGGTTAATTGGTTAACATAACCAATTTTCTGTTAGTAGAACTTTGGGTCTTGATCTGGGTTTCTGGGAAATACTTACATTTTTAAACCAACTGCTTCCGTAGCCTGAAGAAATTTGAAAACTCCTGCCCTAAATTATGTTAAGTTTGCTTTCTAGCTGAGTTATTCATGAACTAAGATAGCTACCTGGCTGCATTAAAGGTCACCCAGTTTTAAAGCAATTCAGGCAGTCCTCGACTTACAACCCCAATGGAGCCCAAAATTTCAGTTGTTAAGTGAGACATTTGTCAAGTGAGTTTTGCCACACTTTACAACCTTTGACACAGTTGTTAAGTGAATCACTGCAGTTGATAAGTCAGTAAGCTCGTTGTTAAGTGAACCTGGCTTCAATATCCTTTTAGGTCATGGGTGTCAAAACTGCCATGTCACATGACATGTCGCGACCTATCGCGATTCTTTGTACAATTGTTTGATGTTTATTTAATTTTTTATGGTTTTTGTTGTTGTTTTTAGCTCTGTATTCAGCTCTGGGAAGGGGGGGTTAGTGGGAGGGGGGAGGGAGAGAGGTGGGGAGGGATTTTATTGTAAAATGTTTATAAAAATTTCAATAAAAAAAAAATAAAATATCCTTTTAGGTCATGGGTGTCAAACCTGCCATGTCACGTGACATGTCGCGACCTATCGCGATTCTTTTTGCCTTGGCGGCAATGGGGTGGGCGCAGCTTCGGTATGATGAAACTGGCCTGCAGGCCCGCAGTTTGACAAGCCTGTTTTAAATTGACTTTGTAGTTGAAAGCATATTATTTCCTACAGTGTTTCTCCTTCCTCTGACAGTGGTTCCAATTAGCTGGGCATGAAAGATCCAGCCACAGAGCTTTGCTTGCTGAAGTTCCTCTCTCTCCTCTTTCCTTTCCCATATAACATCTGCATGAAGCCTCTGTTGGCATAATATGAAACATCAGTGTGATGCCTCACTTGTGTATTTTAAGGCTGGGTTGACCAAGTGATGCATAAAGTTTCTTATTCACTGTGTATACAGAGAAAGGAAGATGACCTTGGCAGACATCTGCAAAAGAAGCTGCATCGTTGTTGTTTTTTTAAAAAGTCCAAAACAAAGAGCTAACATTTGGGAAGTGGCTCAGGCAATTAAGGCACCTTCCTAATTCACCGAATGATGGGGAGGGAAGAAGTACAGCACAATCAAGACTTGGAATATTCTGTTCGTAAAGCCAAACTCAATAAAAGGCGTTTTAGTTGTAGTGTTGATTTCCTGAACTGCTCTGTCTAATGGGGCTGAGACTGTTGGGGGTCTTGGATGAAGAAAATGGCTCAACTTTGGCCTAACTCAGGGGTAGGCAACCTTGGCTCTTTTATGACTCGTGGACTTCAACTCCCAGAATTCCTGAGCCAGCCATGCTGAGGGGAAAGGGAGAGTTTCCAAGCTGAGCCAGGCTGGCTCAGGAATTCTGGGAATTGAAGTCCATGAATCATAAAGCGGCCTAGGCCTAGGCCAGGGGTAGGCAACCTTGACTCTTTTATGACTCATGGACTTCAACTCCCAGAATTCCTGAGCCAGCCATGCTGAGGGGAAAGGGAGAGGTTTCCAAGCTGAGCCATTCTGGCTTGGGAATTCTGGGAGTTGAAGTCCATGAGTCTTAAAGGAGCCAAGGTTGCGCTTAGCAACCAATCACAGCTCAGATTCCCTCATGCAGTGGCTAGCTCTCTTCAACCAAAGCTGTAATTGTGTATTCTTACTCATTGTCCAACCCTTCATTGTTCCGGCTATTAAATTTTAAATATCTTAACACCCTGCCCATAGCCAATTGCTTCTCACCCAATGTAAGATTTCCTTACCATGGTGGCGCAGTGGTGAGGATGCAGTATTGCAGGCTGACTCTGCCCACTGCCAGCAGTTCCATCTTGACCAGTTCAAGGTTGACTCAGCCTTCCGTCCTTCCAAGGTAGGTAAAATGAGGACCCAGATTGTTGGGGGCAACAGGCTGACTCTGTAAACCGCTTAGAGAAGGCTGTAAAGCACTGTGAAGCGATATATAAGTTTCTACATAAGCTATATAATAGCTGTTGCTATTGTTACTGTGTGCTACAACTCCTGTTTTTCCCCACAGAGATACAGTAGCTTGGCTGAGGTTATAAAAACATGCCACCAATAAGAAGCTCTAAAGCATTTTTCACGCTGTGTCTGGAAGAAAGTAACAATGCACATTCAGAAATGTTTTTAAAATATCTCTTCTGTCTTACTAATCATGAAAATGCTCTCTCTCTCTCTCTCCCCTTTAAAAAAAGGAAAACATAATATAACTGCATTATGTTCCGTAGAGGCTTGGAAAGAGTGCTTTCGTTTCTCAAACATGATAAATAAATGTTGCTTTTCAAACTGTTCTTGAAGAAATAAACCACCATTTGTTTGTTTTTTCTTGGTGAATGGGAACAAGCTTCTTATTGCAATGAAGGCAGCGAGGAACATCAATGCTTATTTCCAGCTAGGTGTTTACTGGAAATAAAGATAATTTGGATCTGTTTGTTTCTCCCCTCTCTGAGCACTGTGGCTTTAGGACTCCTTATGGCACCGATCCAGCAATTTCGAATTTCCTGAAAGGTTGACATCATGCCTTAAGGCAAGGAGAAAAATAATCTGTTATAAATGATTAAGGAGAATGATACACTTAAGCCTGGGCCATAAAAGTGACTCGTCGCAGAAATTACAATATGTTTTCTATGAAGGATGTTAGATACCGTAAATTTCCTCCTGGTAATTCAATTTGCTAATCTTGTGTCTCTTATTTCTTAATGTTCAGCCCCCCCTTTTTTAATGAACATTTCGTTACCACAATTTTGCTCCAATTTCCTATCTTACAGTAGCACAAATGCTAACATCTGGAGTTCATCTCAGATAATGATGATCATGTATGACTCTGCTTATAGGGCCTTTTTATCTAATAACAATAGTAGCAATTTTGTGATGTTTATGGGCAGGGCAACAAGAGGCTTTGAGATCCCTTGTCTTGCTTTGTGAGAATCTCACAAAATATATTTCCCCGAGGTCATCTCGTCTTCCTTTGAATATAGACATTTTAAAAAAATGTATTTTGATGCCACAATTTCTCTAAGTATTTTGAGGTAGAATCTTTTGGGTTACTGAATTTCTGTTTGGTGAGTCAGAACTCTATCTATCTATCATCCATCTATCTATCTATCTATCTATCTATCTATCTATCTATCTATCTATCATCTACCTATCATCTATTGCCTTTATTATTTTTACAAACTACTCAAGGCAGCGAACGTACCTAATACTATTTCTTCCTCCTATTTTCCTCACAACAACCCTGTGAGGTGTATTAGGCTGAGTGAGTGACTGGTCCAAAGTTACCCAGCCAGTTTTCATGCCTAAGGTAGGATTAGAACTCACAGCCTCCTAGTGACTGGCCCGAAGTCACCCAACTGGCTTTCACGCTTAAGGTGGGACTAGAACTCACTGTATCTTGGTTTGTAATCCGGTGCCTTAACCACTAGACCTAACTGGCTCCATGTATTGTGTGAACTGAATCCAACAAAGAGTTAATTCAGTAAGCAGATTAAGAATGTTGTGTGAATGCAGCCAAATTGATAGTTTGGTTCCAATAAAGGTGAATATTTGTAGCTCAGGGTTGACATGAGGGGTCCTTGGTGGTTTTCTTACAGACATTTCAATACCCAATCTAGGTAACATCCTCACTGTTAGTCCAATGATAGTTTGGTCATCATCATTGCTAATTTGGTCCAGACCACCTAAGAAACGACCAAGTAGATGCCTTAATGACTGAAAATGTGTTAGCTATTATCCTACACATAATTATAATTGAAATAGGATTGAAACAAGAATTTTATTACCATGCAACCATCTAGTACTTTTGTTTTCAAGCCAGACATATGTCAAGGTTATCAGCCAGAAGGCAGGCTGTGGTCTGACGTGTGGCAGAACTTGTCTGAATACGTATTGTCTGTCTTGAAACACATACTTAGGGACACAGCAAATATTTTAACTTATTAAAAATGTATGCGCCCAAGTTGCTTTCCAGAGATGTTGGAGCACAACCAAATCATCTCCAACTGAGTATGCTGGTCGATGGAAGGAGGTTTTTTTATATTATTATTATTATTCTGTTTGTTTGTGTTTGATTCTCAGACACTGCTGGACAGATCCCTGCAATTTCTTGGCAAGGTTTTTTCCAGAAATGGTTTGCCATTGTGTGCTTAGAGAAAGTGACAGGCCCAAAGTCATCCAGCTGGCTTTGTGCCTAAGGTGGGATTATAAGTCACAGCCTCTTGTTTGCAGGCTGGTGCCTTAACCACATGGGTGCCCAACCTTGTGACTTCAACTCCCAGAATTCCCCAGCCAGCCATGAATTCTGGGATCTGAAGTCCACAAGTCTTAAAATTGACATGGTTGGACACCCCTGCACTAGATAAAACTGTCTCTCTGCTTTGCTTTATTAAATTTGTCCATCTATCATGCATCAAATTGTGATTCCCAAAATATATCACAAACAGTGACTAGCCCAAGGTCACCCAGTGCCTAAGGTAGGATTAGAACTCACGGTCTCCTGGTTTCTAATATGAAGTCCGCCACTGTTAAAGTTGCCAAGAAAAAGATTCTAGAACGATTTTCCACCCATGGGGTCTTCAAAGGATAGGTAGTTCTTATTTACGACAATTGAGCCCAACATTTCTGTCCGTAAGCAAGACAACTAAGTCAGTTTTGCCCAATTTTATAACCTTTCTTGATACAGGTGTGAAATGAATTGCTGCAGTTGGTAACTTAGTGACACGGTTGTTAAGTGAATCTGGCTTCTTTTGAAAGAAGGTTGCAAAGGTAATCACATGATCCCGGGACACTGCAACCGTCATAAATGTGAATCAGTTGTCAAGCATCTGAACATAAATCACGTGACCCTAGGGATGCTGCAATGGCTGTTAAGTGTGAAAAATGGTCATAAATCACTTCTTTCAGTGCCAGCAACTTCCATCCGTCATTAAACGAATGGATGTAAGTTGAGGACTGCTTCTCTGTGACTTGGCCTTTTGTTCCCTTGGGATTTGCCAGTGGATACTCCAGATTTCGACTTGATTCTTGCAAATCCTTACCCCCAAGGGGAGGACCCCCGCTGGAACAGATGGGAAGGGGGCACAACCTCCACCCTTTCGTACCCCCGCCTTTGCACGGGGTTGCCAAAGAGGTAAACAGTCGCTGGGGCACTAGTGCAGAGGGGACGATCTAGATTCTAGAAAGCCCCTCCCCCCCAGAACAACGTGGATGAGCGGAGACGTTAAACCCCCTCCAACTATTCCTGCCCCCCCCCCGCGGGAGGCGAGCAAAAGAGCTCTGACCCGCACACCCCGACTGCATTCCGACGACCCGTTTCCCCGGCATCCTCCCTTTTCCGGGTCCGCGCGGCCGTCGTCGCTAAGCAACGCGGTCCCCGCGGCCCGGCGGCCTCCAGCGCTTGCACCTGCGCAGTGGGCGCCGCCCGCTCAACCCAGCAAAGAGGCACCTGCGCCGTTCTCCCATTTCCCCCCCCCTCTCCTCCCCGCTACCCCTGCCCGGCTCCCTCGCGCCGCGGCGCAGGCGCGCTCTTCTCCTCCTCAGCCAGCGGCCGGTCAAGAGAGAGAGAGAGGGAGGGGAGTTGCGGGAGGGGGCGGGGCCGGCCGTCGGCGGCGTTCGTTGGCTGGCAGCGCGCGGCGGGCAGGAGGGAGGGTGCGAGGGGGGGCGCGCGCGAGAGAGGCTGCCCGCCCCCTTCGGTCGTGGCTCCCACAGCCGGGCGTGAGGCGGTGGCGGCGGCGACGGTGGCGACGGCTCTCCCGGTCGCGGGCTGAGGTGAGGCGAGGCGAAGCCGGGGCAGGGCAGGGCAGGGCAGGGCAGAGCATCCTTCCTCCTCCTCTTCTTCTTCTTCTTCCTCCTCCTCCTCCTCCTTTTTGTGCCGCCCCTCCTCCTCCTCCTCCCCCCACCGCTCCCCAATTCTCCCCCGCCCTCAGGCTCTTCCCGTCCCCCGCGCTCCCCCCTCCGTCACCTTTCGCTTCTATTCTGGGTCTCTCTCTCTCTCTCTCTCTCTCTCGGCTCGCGCCGCCCTTACCTTTCCCTCCCGCCGGGCATCCTCCCTTCCTTTGTGTCCGCGCGCGGTGGGGAGCTGCGTCTCTTTGCCTGCCCGCCCCGAGACACGCGCACGCCGGTGCAGACATGCCGGGGGCTGCGCGTGTGTGTGTGTGTGTCAGCGTCGGCGCCAGACCCATGTGCATCTGTGCACCCGCACGCGGGCATAGATGGAGGAGCCCGGGCGTGCGGGCAAGCCTGCTTGCCTTTGAAAGCGCGCATCCTTCCTTGCGTTGGCCTCCGCGCAGGCACGCCCGGCGCTCCCCTTCGCCGTTTCCGAGCCCTGCTTCCCTCTCTTGCTCCCGACGTGGGGATGGTGGTGTTGGTGTTGGAGGGCGGAAGACCCAGACCCAGAGCATCCTTCCCACCTCCCGCCAACGGCATGAACTGGAGAGGGCCAAATGCAAACCGGGGAGGCTTGCACGGTGCTGAGCTGAAAAAGGGCCAGATGCGGATGGGGGATGAGGTTATCTGCAGCCTGGGTGCATCTGGGCTTGGTGGTGCAAGGGGCAGAGGAGCTGAAGGGCTTGGTATGGGGGGTGGGGGGGTGGGGAGGGATGGGAGCAGCGGGCGAAGCATCCCTCTTGCCCTTTGTGTGGCAGAGAGATGCTTTCTTGCTCCTCTTTTATCGAATGGGGGCTTTTATTGTGTAGTTGTGAGTTGTCAAGGCACCGTGAGTTGTTGTAATAAGGCACCCTTCGGGTTGGAAGTCCTGTGGCTGCTTTGACATTCGCCTCCTGGCAGGCTTCTGGCTGTCTCCGAAGGGATGCAGGGATGAAAAGGGAGAAAGTGTGGAAAAGAAGCCCATCCATCCATCCATCTATCCATCCGTTCATCCCTCCCATATATACATATACATTGAAAGTCAATCAGATAAAAATAAAGAGCTCTGGGATATAAGGTAAAAGGCTTTTTTTAATTAATTGCTTAATAGATTGCTTTTTATTAAGCAATTAATTAAAAAAAAGCCCTTTTACCTTATATCCCAGAGCTCTTTATTTTTATCTGATTGACTTTCAGTGTCCATACCTGGGATTCCAATATTCAAAATTATCGAAGATACATATACATATACCTATTTCTAATAATCTTAAAAACTTGAATCCCAAGTATGTTCATTAAAATACAATAAAATCCATATGCATATACACACTGCTTTTTTTTGTAAAAAAAAAAAAAAAGGTGCCGGAAGTCACACAAGTCATACAACCTGCCTTGCCTACCCTACAAGGTTCCATCCAAAAAAGGTGCCGGAACTCCGTTCTTGGCATTCTATGACAAAAAAAGCCCTGCATATACATATACATATATACATATACATATATAAAATAGATTGGAGAGCTTCATATATTGCTTGTTCTCTGGCTAATTCCAAATAACGGGCTTCACCTTGGATTTGGGATTCCTTGATGTTTCACCAACATTTGGTTTACAGGGGAAACCTATTGACACTCACCATGACTACTGTCTGGCTGAGCCTTTTTTTTAAATTAGGAAAATTCCAAGCGTTGATAGTTTGGCTATTTCTTACTTCTACAAACCAAAGAAAAGTTACGGAAGTTTGAGAAATGGGAGCCGATGGATGCTCTGGAAAAGAATAGCGATGGAGTTTCGCTGTTATCTTCACAGTTTCTTTTTTGTTTTTTTGTTTTTTTACGCTGAGGCGTCTGCTTAACTCTAAGGGTGTTTTGAGAAGGAATTGAAAATTGATTGGCTGAAGAAAAAAAACTTCTAATATTGCTGTGTAACTGCTTCTCTCGAAGGGCAGTGTAGTAGTGTTGACTTCATAAGCAGGGAAGGTGTTGGATATTGGACGTGATGATTAGTGATTGGTTTTTCAGTAAATTGTCAGTAATGTTAATACATTCTCAATTGTGTTGGTAGAAAATGAATTCATTTTAAAATGCTTAGTTATTGTTGAACTTTTTAAAAACGTTTTTATCAGGTGGAGCTTTTGCTGTACAATGCTGACACGTTGAAAAAACTATAATCAGCGGTTCAAGTTTTGTATGTGATTATTAATGAATATCTCTTAGAAATTAAACTTTTTTGAAACTGTACTTGTGTATTCTTAAAGTGTATAGCAGTCACGCCTCTGGTTATTTCTATTCAGAAAAGCACTTTATTTTCAATTTGGTTGTAATTATTTGGAGAGGGAGGGAGAGAGAATATTGTATGATTATTGGATTTTTTTTAAATCAGTGATCAGTAGTACGAAGGTTTCTGCTCTGAAAGATCCTTCTAGGAATGTATGATGAAACAAAAATTGAACACCATGGGAAATAAAGCAGAAATAAGTAGTGTAGAGAAATATCTATACTTGGGGGCTTAATTTAATTATGTTTAATTGAAACAACATATGTAAACTGCCAATGATTTATATAAAAACACTGTATATTAATACCATATTTATGAAGCATGATTGGGAACTGTTAACTCCAAATGGTACGGATATATGCTGCAATCTTAAATACATTGATACGTTCATTTGGATAAAACTTTTAGGCATGCATCTCCATATGTACATTTAATAGGACTTGCTGAGGACAATATGAATATCTTTTGACTGCTTTTTGAGAACTCTACAACTACATTGTAGGTCGAAATTTTATGACTATGTACAGATAGTCCTTGTCTTATGACTGGTCACTTAGCAACTATTCAAAGTTGTGATAGACCCCCTCAAAGGTACTTACAACCTGGTGGCTGCCCCCTTCCTGTGATCATGTGACGGTATGTTGGAGCCTTGGCAATCATTTATGGCCCTCTGCAGCATCCTGTAATGTGATTGCAGCATCCTATGGTCATGTGTTTGCATTTTACGATGTTTTTGCCAAAAATCCAGCATTTATTTCTTGGCAAAAAACATCCCACAGTGAACAATGTGTTTGCTTTATGACTGCTGCATTTGCTTTATGATTTTGATCTATCTATCTATCTATCTATCTATCTATCTATCTATCTATCTATCTATCTATCTATCTATCTATCTATCATTGTCTGTCTATCTATCTATCTATCTATCTATCTATCTATCTATCTATCTATCTATCATTGTCTGTCTATCTATCTATCTATCTATCTATCTATCTATCTATCTATCTATCATTGTCTGTCTATCTATCTATCTATCTATCTATCTATCTATCTATCTATCTATCTATCATTGTCTGTCTATCTATCTATCTATCTATCTATCTATCTATCTATCTATCTATCATTGTCTGTCTATCTATCTATCTATCTATCTATCTATCTATCTATCTATCTATCTATCTATCATTGTCTGTCTATCTATCTATCTATCTATCTATCTATCTATCATTGTCTGTCTATCTATCTATCTATCTATCTATCTATCTATCTATCTATCTATCTATCTCTATCATACAATTTTACTTGATTTTTTGGACACTCAAAGCAGTTCATGCCCCCCTCCCCCAGGAAAAAATAAATAAAATCATGAGCAGCAAAACTAAATAACTGTTTACAGTCCCCCCACCATCATGCCTTGAATACAACTGCCATACCTTAAGGTGGCTCCAATTACAGCCTATTGCAGTAGTCAAAGCACGAATTGACAAGGAAAATTTGGTCAGGTATTATTTTACTTCTGTTGTGGAAAATAGGATGATAAAGTGATGAGAAGAAGAATAGAACAGAGCTGGAAGGGACCTTGGAGGTCTTCTAGTCCAGCCCCCCTGCTCAAGCAGGAGAACCAATACATCTCAGACAAGTGACTGTCCAGTCTCTTCCTAAAAACCTCCAGTGATGGAGCGCCCACGATTTCCGGAGGCCAGCTATTCCACTGGTTAATTGTCCTCACTGTCAAGAAGTTTCTCCTTAATTCCAGGTTGCTTCTCTCTTTGGTCCGTTTCCAACCATTGTTTCTTCTCCTGCCCTCTGGTGCTTTGGAGAATAGTTTGATGCCCTTTTCTTTGTGGCAGTTTGTGATGTACAGTTTAAAGTCAATCCACATTTTTGATCTCTCCGCCCTCAAAGCTACTCTCATATTAATTGACCGTATATCCTCTGGTGATGATGTTAAATTATGGCACCCAGAAATGGAAGCAATACAACATGCTTGAGATATCGAAGTTGCCTTACTAAGATGGGTTGGGCTTTATGTAAGCTATGCATTAGTTTCTGTGTATATGGCAAGTAGAGTCTGTATGAAGAAGATCTGAGACTGTTCTTTTGGACATAAGGCAGGATTAAGAACAATGTTGATAAATACAGCGTTTTGTCTTTAATGGTTTGCACTGATAACAAGTTTATGAATCTCTTTTCACTTACTTTATAGAGCGCCTGACTCCATTTATAATTCGAGTGGAAATGTACAAATAGAGTAAATATTATCAACCATCATCCTCTAAGTTGTAGCCTCCTTTACACATCTCTGGATATAAACCTTATTCAACTCAGGAAAGTGAATAGGCACATTTAGGATTCCATGGAATATTTTGGATACAGAGCGTTCAACCTGAAATTTTTCATATATTCCTCATTCCTAAGTTATTACTGTGTTCTTCATGCTGGACCACTGATCAACCATTTAACACATTTTCATTAGTATCTGTAAAATATAATTATTTATTTCCATCTACTAAACTTTATAAATATAGATAGTTGGCTTAGATTGGTATTACAGTTTCTCTAAGATTTTGGTAGGCAACTGTACTGTATACTGTATAATAAAAATTAGGGAATGACTTTCAAAGAAACAGTTCCAAGTTGTCTCCATGAATAGTGGAGCCCAGGCTAGAAAGAATAAATGTTTTCCATGTTATCAAGCATGACTACAACACAGTCTGTTGGGGAAGACTGTGGAAATTGCTTGTAGTTTTTCCTTCTTTAAATAATTTCTCCGATAAGTGTATTTAGCTTGATGGCTTATTGACTAGGAGTAATTTATATTTATTTACATGCATACTGTAATAATAGACACAGGTTTTAAAATCAGCACAAATAATCATCATGTTCATTAAACATTTTGACATCTAAATTACACAAAGTGTTGATGTGGGTTGTTTTCTCATTTTAAAGATGGGAAATTGAAATGAAGTGTTGAAGCTTAAGCCTCCTGTATCTTTATCAGGTTTTCTCTGCTACTTCAGTTTTCTCTGCTACTTCCCCAAAAGTGTCTGCTGGCATTTTAAGCTGATTGTCTCCAGATGGTGAAGGACCTTGGGGCTTCACTCTAGCTCAGTGGTTCTCAACCTTGACAATTTTAAGGCATGTGGACTTCAACTCCCAGAATTCCACAGCCAGCATTGCTGGCTGTGGAATTCTGGGAGTTGAAGTCTACATGCCTTAAAATTGTCAAGGTTGAGAAACGCTGCCTAGCTCCTGATTACCACTTGTTTTGGGCTACTCTGAAATATTATGGTTGTAAGAATAGCAAGTTAATAGCAGATTAGAGTCTGCATGTCGCCTATGCAAATTGAAGAACTTGGTTGATATCCTTACATTTTTATTTGGCTCATATTTTAGGTCCCTGGGTCTGTAGCACAATGCACCTCAAATCAAGCTTGCTACCTGGGGGACTATATGAGTATATTCATATTGTTTTCTTGGCCACAATGCAAGAAACGTTTTCTTTGTTTAGTTTTAATTTGTCACTCTAACGTAACCCCATTGGGGATTTCCTAGGGCCTCTGAGGCAAACTCTAATTAGGTTTGCAAACATCTCTGTTATGGTCCTAGACTAGCATGAGAAGAGTAGAAGACAGATTTTTTTTAATATATTTATATATTTATATGAGCCGAGGTGGCGCAGCAGTTAGAGTGTAGTACTGCAGGCCACTTTAGCTGACTGTGTTCAGCAGGTCAGCGGTTCAAATCTCACCGGCTCAAGGTTGACTCAGCCTTCCATCCTTCCGGGGTAGGTAAAATGAGGACCAAGATTGTTGGGGGCAATGTAAATATATATATGCATTGCTTACTGGTGTACACCGCTTAGAGAGTGCTTGCACTTAAAGCGGTATATAAGACTCATAAATAATAAATAAATAAATATTTTATATTTGTTTAGCTTTTAAAATCAATTAATTATTTGTAGTCCGCTCTTCTTATGCTAATCTGTGACCATAATAAAAGATATTTGCAATTAGGTCTGATTGGTTTAACTTTCTAAGATCAGCCCAGAGCACCTGTGTTGCCATTGGTAATAAGTTGGAGACTTAAAAATGAAACCGCTACAGGTGGACCTCGACTTACGACCCACAACAGAGCCCAAAATTTCGGTTGCTATGCAAGACAGTTGTTACCTGAATTTTCCCCATTTTATGACTTTTCCTGTCAGATTTGTTAAATGAATCACCATCATTGCTAAGCTAGTAACAGGGTTATTAAATGAATCTGGGCTTCCCCCTTGACTTTGCTTGTCAGGTCGCAAAAGGGGATCACGTGACACCCCCGGGACGCTGCAACCGTCCTAAAGCCAAACTTCTGAATTTTGATCACATGACCATGAGGATGCTGCAGTGGTCGTAAGGGTGAAAAATGGTCCTAAGTCATTTTTTCCCGTCCTGTTGCAACTCCAAATAGTCACTCAACGAATGGATATAAGTCGAGGATTCCCTGAAGACGATGCCCAGAAACTTTTAATCCTTCCTGATTAATTATGTCCCTTTCTCCGCCTCTCCCCCTGCACTCTATGGATACATCAGAAGAATATTCCGAAGTCTGACGTTTCATAAGGAATGCTGGCTTGGAATTGTGGAAATTTCAGCCTCAGCTGAGTTTGTGTCCGATGCGGCTGATGCAACAGCACTAACTACTTCACTGCGTTTGTATCTGTTCCACGAGGCTCCACGAGCGCCCTGGATCTGCTTGCCCAATTTAGACATTGGTTCAGCTCAAAATACTCAGCCAGTTTGCTAAATGATGTTGGACTGCATTGTATCATCTAGAACAGGAGTCTTCAAACTTGGCCCTTTTATGACTTGTGGACTTAAACTCCCAGAATTCCTCAGCCAGCGTGCCTGGCCAAGTTTGAAGATCCCTGATGTAGAACAAAAGTGGGGAACTCTGGCCCCTTTATGACTTGTGGAGTTCAATTCCCAGAATTCCTGAACCAGCATGGGGAACTGTGGCCCCTTTATGACTTTTGGATTTTAACTCCCAGAATTCCTGAGCCAACATGGGGAACTGTGGCCCCTGTATGACTTGTGGACTTCAATTCCCAGAATTCCTGAACCAGCATGGGGAACTCTGGCCCCTTTATGACTTTTGAACTTCAACTCCCAGAATTCCTGAGCCAGCATGGGGAACTATGGCCCCTTTATGATTTGTGGGCTTCAACTCCCAGAATTCCTGAGCCAGCAATGCTGGTCATAAAAGGGCCATAGTTCCCCACCCCTGATCTAGAAAAAGGTGCTGCTTTGATTGACACAGCCTTTTTTCCTACAGTATGAAAAAGGGCGTTGTGTAATGTATGTAAAGTTTTGTACAGATGCTGGCCTTTGTTTTTGAAGAGGAAATTATCTTGATGACTTCAGGTATCATATGAGGAACGAGCACACGTCGCTAGGATAGTTGCCATAAATGTGAGACGGCTGCAACCCTTTAGCAGCTATATATTCTTAGTTGCTATTAGAGAGTAAATATACTCTCAAGCGAAAAGAATAAAGGCTGTGCGGTCAGGAGAAAGGTTTTACCGTGTCAACATTATCGCATCTTACTCTTAAATGTTTCTGGCAGCACTCTCCTTCCAGGAGAGAAGTATCCATTACTGCTTGTGACAGGAAGGGATTATTTAACGCAGGGATGTTCCCTAGAAATAGGATGAGACTGAGTAGCTTAAAAAAGAAAAAAAGAAGGAATAAGGCAGTGCAAGCAATTTACGTACAGTCTCCAAGAAAGACAGTTGCATGATGTCATTGAGATATAAATGCGACAAAAAGGAGACTTTACCTTTAGCCTGATAATGGGTGTCTCAGAGCTGCTGAAATAAATATGCTTTAAAGATGCTTGTAAGTTCCCCCATTTATGTGGAAACTAAAACATTTGCTGAGCAGGTTCCTCGGCTCACAGTGAAAGTGTGTGTGTGTTGGGTAGCTGGAAAGAGAGCTTTGTTTTATTCTAGATTTTGTGAATACTGCCACTTAGATTTTGTTTCCTAGGATTCATAATGGTTTTTTTGTATTGTGTTGTTGGACAAGTTCAAACTGGCGTCTTTTAAAATCCCAAACCTCAAATGATTACACAAATATTTCCATGTTGTTTTCTTAGCAGAAAACACAATTTGCAAATTACTTGCTTCCCCAGTGTTCATTCTTTTCTTTTTAACTTTATCCAATTTATATCCTTATTGTAAAAGACAAGTTGATTCGCCACTTGTTGGTTTTTTTTTTTCCCACCATTGATTACATGTGTAACAAATATTCTGCTTAAACTGAGAGCTTAATTTGGAAAATAACAATCAGGTTTGTTTTGGTAATTTGGAATAAATTACCGTGGGCTGTTTTACATACTAACAACTTCCTGATTACATTGAGAGTTAGTCTACAAAGCGGAGAAAAGAAAGACAAACGTCTTCGAGATGGCGAAGGTGAGGTTGTCTGACATTAATGATTGCTTCTTTTTTTTTCTTCGAAGAACTCCTCGTGGCAGGTATTTTGAAAGTGTTTTTTTTTCTGTTTTAACGTGTTTGATATTGTTGAAAGAAAAGTCTTCATCCTGGTTCATCCAAGCTGGGAATAAACATGGCAACTGCTTTGGGAAGAAGGTTGTAGTTTATTGGAGAGGATAGGAAGATGGTTCTGGCAGCAAGAGAAGTGAAAAAAGGACTGAGCACATGTAGAGAGTAGGTTTTTATACCCTCTGGAGCCTTTTGTTTGGAGTTATTTTCTGTTCCTGTTTTGAGGCTATTTCCTGTGTCATGTATTCTGACCTGTGAGTATTCTGGCCTTTGTGAGTTAATCCTATCATGTCCTGTCCCAGGTGGGGTATGCAGATTTTAGGTCTTTGTCTTCCTAATCTCCTAGCTCCAACTTTCCTGATGGTTTACATCTGCATCTCTATAGAACTGGTTTCTGCTTGGGGAAAGAAGACCTGAGGTTATTAAGAAAACCGGGCATGCTTTTCTGCCTCTTTAAGATCCTTGGAGGAAATATATTTTTCTGCCCTTTTAATATTTCCTTCTCTGGGGGGGGCGGCTGACTTCCCACAATACTGAGGAGGAACATACCCCAAAGGAAATGGTAGCGACCTTGTGTTTCTTGAAATTTCACTTGGGACGTGGTTGGCTGGCTTGAAATACCCGCGTGTTATTACTGTCTTACTTCTGAATTATTGCTTGCATGGTTCTCTGCTTTGCTGAGTAAGGGGCATGCAGATTGCATCCACTGGAGGCGAAATCTGTCTGACGTATGTTTTCAGTCCATAGGAGAGAGAATGAAACTACCCAGATTAACCAACCATATCAGTTTACTGTTAAGATGCACATCGAACAGTTACAGAAATCTTCCTAGCTTTGTACGCAATTAGTCCTCGACTTACAACCACGTCGAGCCCAACACTTTTGTTGCTAAGCGCGAGGTTTTGGCACCATTTTACGACCTTTCTTGCCACGTTTGTTAAGTGAATCGCTGCAGCTGTTAAATTAGTAACACGGTTGTGAAGTGAATCGGGCTTCCCCATTGACTTTGCTTGTCAGAAGGTCACAAAAGGGCATCTTGCGAGCCCGGGACACCGCAACAGTCATCAGTACATGCCAGTTGCCAAGCCTCTGAATTTTGATCATGTGACCGCAGGGATGCTGCAATGGTCATCAGTATGAAAAACGGTTGTAAGTCACTTTTTCAGGGCTGCTGTAATTTTGAACGGTCACTAAATGAATGGTTATAAGTCGAGGACTGCCTGTATATCGTAGCAGCTCTGAAGCTAGGTTTCAGAAGGATTCGATGTGCGAATTCTGGAGAAGCATGTTGAAGTGTCCTCTTGCAAGGGGATTGTAAAGTTCTTTCCTTTTGTGTTGTAATGCTTGTGTAATATTTCCACTTGCTCTCCCTTGTCTCTAGAGGTAATACAATTCCAATGGAACTACCGATTCACGGGGGAAAAAAATGGGAAATTAGAAGAGGAATATTAGTCCATTCTTAAAAGGAGTGGACTAGCCAAAAACCAGGTCTATCTACGCTTTGGGTTTCCTTGGGCCTAGTAGAGTGTATTGTCTCAGCCAAATATGAGAATAATGGTCAGGGAAATCATGGTTTTGCACAGTGTGAGTCCATTTTATAGAGATTGCACACTTGTCTTTGGTACAAAATAATAATAATAATAATAATAATAATAATAATAATAATAATAATAATAATAATAATAATAATAATAATAATAGGAGAAGATAACAAAATACAAAGACCTACAAATAGAAATAGAAAGACTGTGGCAAAAGCAAGCAAGGGTAGTACCAATAATAATAGGCACCTTGGGTGCAATCCCAAAACAACTGGAGCACCACTTGAACACCATTGGCATTGACAAATTCGCTATTAGTCAATTGCAAAAGGCAGCCTTACTAGGAACTGCTTCCATCCTGCGACGATACCTGTAATAACATCAAACATCCATATCTGCCTATCCCAGGTTCTGGGTAAGGACTCGATAGGTAGACAAAATGCCAAATCCAGTCTGAACATCTGGCTGACTGTGTGATGATCCATAATAATAATAAAGTTGGAAGGAACCTTGGAGGTCATCTAGTCCAACCCCCTGCTCAGGCAGGAAACCCTATACCATTTTGGACAAATGGCTGTCCAGTCTCTTCTTAAAAACTTCTAGTGTTGGAGCATTCACCGCTTCTGGAGGCAGATTGTTCCACTGGTTAATTGTTCTAACTGTTTCTCCTTAGTTCCAGGTTGCTTCTCTCCTTGGTGAGTTTCCATCCGTTGCTTCTCGTCCTGCCTTCAGGCGCTTTGGAGAAGAGCTTGACTCCCTCTTCTTTGGGGCAGCCCCTGAGATATTGGAACACTGCTATCACGTCCCCCCTCATCCTTCTCTTCATTAACTTCATCACAGTCTCTCTCATTATTTCTTCGTCATTTCTTTGTCTTGATTTGTGTTTCGTTCTATTCTGTGATCCAGGGGTAGGCAACCTCGGCTCTTTTATGACTCATGGACTTCAACTCCCAGAATTCCTGAGCCAGCATAGCTGGTTCAGGAATTCTGGGAGTTGAAGTCCATGAGTCATAAAAGAGCCGAGGTTGCCTACCCCTGTCTAGTCTATAGAATTTTGTAGCACTACGAAGCCATCTTCCGAAAGTATTCCTGTATATATATTTTTTTTCTGTAAAATAGTTCTCTGTTTTGGGAAAAATTGCTTTGCAGAGTTACAAATGCTCAGAAAGAGTCTGCTTGGTGTAACGATGTCAAGGTAGAAACTGGAGACTGTGAGTTATTGGTTCCCACCTAGGCACGAAGCCAACTGGCTGACTTCCAGTTACTCTCTCACTTTAGGCAGGGACAAACCGCTTTTGAAAAATGTTGCCAACACAACTGCGGGGACTAGTTGAGACTGTTGCCAGGAGGCCCAGGCAGGCCCATGCAAACACTCAGGGACATAGAATTTAGAAATCTATTATGTCACATAATGTTGGGCATGATAGCTCAGCAATTAAGAAGCTGAACTTGTCAATCGGAAAGCTGACAGCCTGGATTTGAGACCTGAGCACCGCAGGCTGGGGCGATCGCCCGTTCTCGCCTCAGCTCCCGCCCAACTGGCAGTTCGAAAGCACGGAAATGTAGATAAATAGGTGTCTAAAATTTTGATCACACAACTATGAGGCCGATGCAACAGTCATAAGTTTGACAAAATGGCCGTACGTCACTGTTTCCAATGCTGTCGTAACTCCAAAAAGTCATTAAATGAATTACTGTAGGTCAAGGACTCCATGTATGTCTTTTTTTTTTTAATTGAAAATTTTTTAAAATTTTACAAAAAAGTTCCCTTCCCCAAACCCTACCAACCCACCCCAACCCTCCCCCAACCTTCCCACAGCTGAATACAGGCTTAATTAAGATTTAAAAGAAAAATTTTTAAACATAAATAAACCATATACAAATTTGGTTACAATAATTAAACAAATTATAAAATACTTTAACGCCAATATTTAAAAAGCAGAAAGAGAAAAAAAAAAGAAACAAGAAAAAGAAAAAAAAAGAAAATTAAAAAAAGAAAAGAATATCTAAAAAATATCTTAAACTTTAAATATAAATTACTCAAAAGCTAAATAATATTTTTTTTATATCATACTTGTATTGTATAAAATTTATCCATCTTTTCCAAACCAAAAGGTATTTCTCTTGCGACTGATCTTTCAAGAAAGCCGAAATCTTTGCCATCTCCGCTAAGTAAGAAACTTTAAGAAACCATTCTTGCAAAGTAGGCAAAGATTCCTTCTTCCAACATTGCCCTACTAACAACCTAGCCGCTGTAATTAAAGGACTCCATGTATGTCTTAAGGCAGTGATGGCGAACCTTTTAGAGACCGAGTGCCCAAACTGCAACCCAAAACCCACTTATGTATTGTCGGCTGCCGGGTGGGCATGGCCCATTGGGTGGGTGTGGCCCATTGGGTGGGTGTGGCCCATTGGGTGGGCGTGGCTGCGGTGGTAATGGCAGACTGGGTGAGACTAAAAAGTTCAATCAATCAATTCCAACTTTGTGAGATCTTTTTTTTTTCCCGCGAGAACTTGAAATTGATTGAACCTATTTTTTTTGTGCACACGGCGGCGGCGGCCTAAAGCGAAAAGGTTTTATAAAACCCAGCTGAAGGCCTAGGACTGGGGCGATGGCGCGCGTGCCCACAGAGAGGGCTCTGCGTGCCACCTGTGGCACGTGTGCCAGAGGTTCGCCACCATGGTCTTAAGGGGAAGTGAATGACACTCCTCAAAATTCCTTGATCACTGGGGACGGGAAAAGTCTTTTGAGGAGAGGATATCTATTACCTTTGAGACGAGAACGACTACACAATTCTTGGATGCTTAGAAGATGGGCTGCTTATAAATTTAACACTTAAAAATATATGACAGTGTAGTATTCCCAACACCTGGCATCCCATTGGGATGGAGCACAGATAGCATGCAGTAGGCAAGAAGGCTTTTTGTTGTTTTAAATGCCGTAAAAACACAGACACTTTCACTTGACTATCCTTCAGTTTTGTGGTCTCTGGGTTGCTTAATCTAGGTCAGGGGTAGGCAACCTTGGCTCTTTTATGACTCGTGGACTTCAACTCCCAGAATTCTGAGCTGGCTCAGGAATTCTGGGAGTTGAAGTCCACGAGTCATAAAAGAGCCAAGGTTGCCTACCCCTGATCTAGGTTCAGTTTAGGTAGATTTTGGTTTCCTCTTCCAGTAGGATCCTATTTCCATATGAATGAAAGGAGGAATGTTCTGTGAAGTGTCCTGAATTTTGGAGCATAAGCTGTCTCCGTGGCAGTCATCAGAATTACCTATTAATTCTGATGACTGTTCACCCAAGAACTATGATTTCACACTTGGAATGGACCCATTGTTTTGCTTGGTTCCTTCTTCCTGAACAGATTTAAAGGCTGTTATCTCTTGAGGAAATACAGTAGTGGCCAAAATGGTGGAAACCTTTTGGGAAAAGTGTACAGTAGAAATGCCACCTTTGGTTAAGTTTCCACCCATTTTTCTTCTCATTTCTTTAAACTGTAGCCTTGTTCACTTAATAATACTATTTTACATCGCTTTCTGGGCGACCAGTCAGCTCTTTGCACCATCGCTTTAATTTTATTACGTTTTGCAAGCTCACTAAATGAAAGAATACAAAACCCCCCAATCAACTTGATGGCGACCACATAATAACACACTGACAAATGTCCTCCTCTCAGCTTCAATACAGGATATCAATAACTGAATCCTACTGTGATCTGATTGGCTCATGGCCAAAACAAGATGACACCCGATTGGCTCTCTAAACACTCATCCTCATTGGCTACAATCAAATGAAGGAAATCTACCTGATATCAACCTAAGCAAGTTTGTGCTTCCTTTTTCTGGTTATTTGGCTACAACTTTTCATAGAATATAGTACAGATAATTGAACAAACTTTGTTGCATTACATTCTTGATTAAATTATCTTTCCATTGATATATAATTTTATGGTATACTCCAAAAAAAGTGTTATTAGCCATCAAACCTCAAAAATATACTTTTCCCAAAAGGTTTCCACAATTTTGGCCACTACTTGTAAAGTGAGTGGTTTTCTGAAAGAACATTTTTTTTTAAATGTAGCGAGGAGGGGATTATTTCTGAGCCCATCTGATAAAACATGCAGCGGTTCATTCAGTCAGTTGAAATCTATGATTTAGGTCCAGCTTTTCGATGTCCTCTGAAAAGTTTTGATAGATTTTATAGACTTGTAGATGAAAATATGCGCATAACTATATAACGAGTGCATGCACACATTCACCAGCGATCAGATGGCCAGGAATTGGTCCTTGTAGACCCAGAGTCAGTGAACACACCAGTAAATGAAGGGATTTTAAGTTTTATTATTAGCTCAAGCAAACAGACTCGAAAGCCGAACATAAAAAGCATACATACCGCGCAAGATAACACTCAAATCTCTTACAAGCTGTTAGACGCTCCTTAATAATGACAACAGAGATTACCCCATGGGTGGCCAGTTTTCACTGTATCTAGTGCTAGGTTCTGTGCTGAAGCTCCCAACCAACAGCCTCAATGTTTTTTTTTAATTATTGGCACCAAGACTTCATGGCCCTGCCATAGTCAGGAGGCTGCAAGACCAGATCTTGAATTGCTGGCCTGGGCTGGGAATTGAAAGTCTTTGACTTTCACAGTGGGAAAAGCCTTGAATCTCCATGAAGATTCACCCCCATCTTTATTCAGTCAACGAGAATGAAAAATACTAAGCCGGCTAGTTCAGAATGAGCTCTAAAAGTCTAGACCAGAGGTCTCCAACCTTTTTGATTTGGCAGCCCGGAAAGGGAAGCAGGCACTGCTATGTGTGTGCGTGCAAATGGGCCACGGGCGCAAAAAGGAGCCCCATGCATGTGCGCGCAAATGGGCTGTGTGTGAGCGCATGCGGACATGCAAACAGCCACTCACGAGTGCATGCACACGCAAAGGGCGCCGCATGGGCGGGAGTGCTACAAATGGGGCAGCATGTGCCCGTGCACTGGCCACCCCTTCACCTGGCCAAGAGGCCGGGTCCCGGTAGTGGGCCGCAGCCCATAGGTTGCAGACCCCTGGTCTAGACTTTTCAAAATATGAAGGAGAAATCAAAATATATCGTTAAGTTCCTCAGAATAACAGTGATCTTCTGCATTGCCACTACATAAGCTCTCATTCTCTCTCTCTCCCCCTCCTTCCCTCTCTCTCTCTCTCTCTCTCTCTCTCTCTTTCTCTCTCTCTCTCTCTCTCACACACACACACACCCACACCCACACACACAGACAGAGATTGATAGATTAAATTTTTATGGTGCCCATCTCCCCTGTAAGGTGGCCTCTGGGCAACTTACAGATAAATAGACAAAGTTAATCAAAGGTAAGATAGAAAAGTAGATAAAAATTTAAAACTATGCAGATTAAAAATTTAAAACTACACAAGAAACCAGGACCAAGAGACGGATGTCAGGGAGATGAGGCCTTCTTATCCCAACAACTACTTCCAACGGTGAGGGCTCCCTCGGGGTCTCAAAGGCCAACTGGCAAAATGAAGTTTTAATGCCCTTCCGGAAGGGGTGGGAGCAGTTCTCACCTCTAGTAGTAGAATGTTCTGGTGCTCGGTTAACAGAATAGCACCTATAGCAGGGGTTCTCAACCTTGGCAACTTTAAGACTTGTGGACTTTTCTGGCTGAGGAATTCTGGGAGTTGAAGTCCACAAGTCTTAAAGTTGCCAAGGTTGAGAACCCCTGACCTATAGTGTTGCCAGTTGACTTCTGCATCTATTTGTGCCTTAAGTGTGCTTGTTGCTTTTGGGATCTTCGGCAGGCAGAATCTGCCATTCTTACATAAACTGGCTAGGAGGAGATACGGTGGGAACCCATCTTTAGAGAGATCAGTGGAATGGGGAAGTGGAGAATAGCATTCGTGGCGTCAACCCCGTCTTCTGGAACAGCTTGCCCCCAGTGGTCAATTTGCCCTTCACCACTTTATTCTCTAGGACAGGGGTCCCCAACCTCTGGGCCATGGACCACTACCAGTCTGCAGCCCATTGGGAACCAGGCCGCGCAAGTGGCAGGTGAGCCCATGAAGCTTTATTTGCACATGTGTGGGGTTTCCGGGTGTGCAACTATCTTCCCCACCACCACCACCACCGCTGCTGGACTCAAAAAGTTATGGTCCGCTGCTTTAGGAAAGAGATTTAAAAAAATCCTCTTCTGGACTTTTGAAGAATGAGTTTTTAGAGTGGAAGGCAGAAGCCAATTTACAATGACTTAATGGATGCTTTTAATGAAACTATAGTAAGCCACCTGGGATGTTTGAGTAGGCAGGCTAACAATAATTGTAATAAATTAATTAATAAACAACAACTCCCAGCAGCCCTAGGAAGCTTGGCCAAGAATAAGAGATGATGGCGGTTATAATTTAGTTATTAGCCGGAGTTCCAAGATTGCATATATATATATTTTCCTTAGGGAAATTATGTCAGTGTCCATACATTTCATAGCTCAGGAGATTGTAGATTATTACTATTATTATTAAGTTGTTGAGATAGGATCTGTGAGATAAATGGCAAGGTTCCAAAGCCCTGGCTCATTACTTTGGGAGTGGGGTGGGGGACAGAAATGGCACGGACCTGGTGCTTCCCTATTTAGCAAGCATTAGAAGAAAGCACGTACAAAAAAAATTGACCTTAGCGTAGTTCACCTACTCTAAATTATTTGGGAAAGGAAAATCCATTTGAATCCATGGGGTGCCCTGGGGAATGAGGATTTGAGGATGTGATTGACTGCAGATTTGCTCCATCTGTGTGCTCAAGTAAAAAGGAAAGAAAGAGACACGAAGTGACAGCTGCTGCTGTCAACAGGGGACAGACAGGATGAGTAAAAGGGATTCAGAATATTATGAATCCCCCCCCCCCTTTTTTAGGACCTCTCCTGCCAGATTTGTTAAGTGAATCACCATAATTGTTAAGTTCGCAACAGGGTTATTCAATAAATCTGACTCCTTCATTGACTTTGCTTGTCAGAAGGTCACAAAAGGACATCACGTGATCCCAGGACACTGCAGCCATCATAAATACAAGTCAGTTGCCAAGCATTTGAATTTTGGTCACATGACCATGGGGATGCTGCAGTGGTCATAAATGTGAAAAATCGTCCTAAGTCAGTGTTTTTCAACTTTGACAATTTTAAGGCATGTGGAATTCTGGGAGTTGAAGTCCATGTGCCTTAAAATTGTCAAGGTTGAGAAACACTGTCCTGAGTCATTCTGTCCCGTTGTAACTTCGAACAGTCACTAAACGAATGTTGAGGATTACCTAAAGCTGATGCCTTCAAACATTTAATCCTTCCTAGTTAATTAATTAATACTGCATCCAGTTTTGGTCACCCCAATGTAAAAAAGATGTTGAGACTCTAGAAAGAGTGCAGAGAAGAGCAACAAAGATGATCAGGGAACTGGAGGCTAAAACATATAAGGAACAGTTGCTGGAATTGGGTCTAGTTTAATGAAGAGAAAGACCAGGGGGGACAGGATAGCAGTGTTCCAGTATCTCAGGGGCTGCCCCAAAGAAGAGGGAGTCAAGCTATTCTCCAAAGCACCTGAAGGCCAGACAAAAAGCAATGGATGGAAATTCTTCAAGGAGAGAAGCAACCTAGAACTAAGGAGAAATTTCCTGACAGTGATAATAATTAATCAACCTGCCTCCAGAAGTTGTGAATACTCCAACACTGGAAGTTTTTAAGAAGAGATGGATAACCATTTGTCTAAAATGGTATAGGGTTTCCTGCCTGAGCAGGGGGTTGGACTAGATGACCTCCAAGGTCCCTTCCAACTTTATTGTTGTTGTTGTTGTCATTTTCTCCAACTCTACCCCTGCACTCTATGGATAAATCAGCAGAATATTCCAAAGTCTGACATTTCGTAAGGAATACTGGCTGAGAATTGTGGAAATTTCAGTCTCAACTTATCTTGTGTCCGATGTGGCTGATACAAACAGCACTGACCAC
The DNA here is from genome assembly GCA_039797435.1 of Crotalus adamanteus. Classification (NCBI taxonomy): domain Eukaryota; kingdom Metazoa; phylum Chordata; class Lepidosauria; order Squamata; family Viperidae; genus Crotalus; species Crotalus adamanteus. The sequence goes on from CM077924.1 coordinate 4,866,985, forward strand.
CTCACTGTGTTTGTATCTGTTCCATGAGACTCAAAGTGCCATCAGCACTTTATCCTCTAGGACAGGGGTCCTTAAACCCCCAGGCCACGGAATATTATTGAGCTTGGTGGCATGTGGATTTGGGGAGAGAAAATAGTGCACAAACGTTCAAGCTACCGTATGGTAAATGGAATCTTATTACTTACCTTTGACATGCAATACCAGAACAATATGTCTTTCTTGAAAAGCTGAGTGGAAAGAAATCTTTGTTGCAATTTAGCAAGTTTTTTGCCTGAAAACCGAAAGGAAATGCTTGATAGAAATAGAGGTTTCATGCACATTGCCCACTGTATCTCTTAGCATCTTTAATTACGACTGATTCACAATACTGAGACAAAAATGATTCACTGTTTTCTATCTGGAACAAACACCTGACAGTATGTGATGTCTAGAACTCTCTTTTTCTACTGGCTTTTGTTTTACAGTGTTTCAGTCGTACCTTGAATAGCTTGAACTGGTCAGTTTAGCTCAGAGATTTTCAAACTTTCTGGTACTCTGATCCCCTAAAAGGATAAGTGTGAATTTGACCCTCTGACGTGTCTAAAGAGATCATTGTTGATTTCAGAAAAGGCAGGCATAGCCACACTTCTGTGTGCATTAATGATTCACCTGTGGAGAGGGTTACCAGCATCAAATTCCTGGGTGTGCAGCTAACAAGTAGGCTGGCTTGGTCGCTCAACAGCGAGACACTGGTGAAGTCGGCACAGCAGCGCCTGCATTTTCTGCGCCGCATGAGAAAAGCACATCTTCCTTCCCGTGTCCTGACCACTTTCTACAGGGGGGCGATCGAGAGCATCCTGTCATACAGCATCACAGTCTGGTTTGGAGGCATCACTGCTTCAGACAGGAAGGTGGTGCAGAGAGTGGTGAGAATGGCCAAAAAGATCATTGGCAGTTCCCTGCCTCCCATCCAGGACATAGCACAGAAGCATTGCTTGAGCAGGGTCTGTAAAATTATCTGGGACACGACACATCCTCTTCACAACCTGTTTTCCTTGTTACCTTCTGGGAGGAGGCTGCGTGGTATCCGAAGCAGAACATCCAGATTCAGCCAGAGTTTCATTCCATACAGCATTAACCTTGCGAACTCTCAAGCGTCCGCCTTCCCTTATATATTCAAGATGGACAGTATTTAATATTCATTTGTTACATATATGTAGAGGTGTGGATCTATGCATATGTTGTATATAGTATGTTTGGGTGTGTGTCATGTATGTGTTTTACTTTGAGAGCGGGCAACTAAATTTCATTTTTGATGTGTGCCATTGTGCCCACAGTATAAAAATGACAATAAAGATAATCTTATCTTATCTTATCTTATCTTATCTTATCTTATCTTATCTTATCTTATCTTATCTTAATTCTAATTATTTCGGATTTAGCGTGGAGCAAGAAATAAATATACTGTACATTCACAAGATAACTACTTTCTTGACCTTGCAGTTAGTTGATCTTCTTTTCATTTGCCACCCAGGAAAACCTCTTCCGTTTTGAAAGACTGAGCACTTAAAGTAATGGATAAAATTATGGAAAACTCTTTCCCGTGCTTCCACATATTCCCCAAAGACCACAGATACATTACTATGCACCACATAGAAGTCATCTGTCAGAAGGAATCGGTCCCATTTGCTACTGTGATTGGTGGGTGGTTTTGGCAGATGATGGCTAGATTTGCAAGTTTAGCCATCTCATAAATTTATTCTGGGCTTCTCTCCCTGCAGCGATAAAGCCAAGGGTTGTTGGCAGTGTTCCCATTGCCTTACCTACACAAAGTTGATTGCACCTCTACACTTCCGCTTTTTTCCAGGAGATGCAACCCATTAGTTGAGAACTCTTGACTTAAATTGATCAGTGTCTCTCTTCTCAGTTTGAAAATTAGATGGGTGAACATTTTATGGTTACTTGCCGTACTTAATAATAATAATAATAATAATAATGATGATGATGATGGAAGGGACCTTGGAGGTCATCTAGTCCAACCCCCTGCTCAGGCAGGAAACCCTACACCATTTCGGACAAATGGCTGTCCAGTCTCTTCTTAAAAACTTCCAGTGTTGGAGCATTTACTGCTTCTGGAGGCAGGTTGTTCCACTGATTAATTGTTCTCACTGTCAGGAAGTTTCTCCGTAGTTCTAGGTTGCTTCTCTCCTTGATTAGTTTCCACCCATTGCTTCTTGTCCTGCCTTCAGGCGCTTTGGAAAATAGCTTGATTCCCTCTTCTTTGTGGCAGCCCCTGAGATATTGGAATACTGCTATCCTGTCCCCCCTCATCTCTTCGTTAAACTAGACATACCCAATTCTAGCAACCGTTCCTTATATGTTTTAGCCTCCAGTCCCCTAATCAACAATTCCAGCCCACTCTATCATTGTGGTTACTACCACAAAGTTGCATGTAAATTATATCACATATTATATTTTGGGTGTCCTTTTTTTTTTTGCTGTACATTATATCTGCTACTATAAGGCAGCTGGCAGTTGAAATGGATATTTAAAATAGCCTTTGGATATAAAGTGCTGTATATGTATCTGTAGCTAAGTATTAAGTACTGAGTCATACAGCATCACAGTCTGGTTTGGAAGCATCCCTGCTTCAGACAGGAAGGCGGTGCAAAGAGTGGTGAGGACGGCAGAAAAGATCATTGGCAGCTCCCTCCCTCCCATCCAGGACATGGCACAGAAGCCTTGCTTGAGCAGGATTATTTGGGACATCACACATCCTCTTCACAACCTGTTTTCCTTGTTATCTTCCGGGAGGAGGGGGCTCCATGGTATCCGTAGGCTTGGAGATACCTGTTTTGGAAGAAACTGGATTAGAATAGGTGCACGTAAAATCAATATGACTTTAAACAGGGCGTAAAATGGTCAATAAAGGAGTCCTTTATCAGAGGAGTGATTATTTATTCTACTCACAGCTGGTGGTGTCATAATGTTTACTGGGGTTTGCAGAGGACGTGCACAGAACAAAAAGGGTCAGGATGCCAGAAGACTTCCTTCTTATCTGCAGCATTAGATGTGTACCTTGAGAATTGCACAAGGCTAGCTGCAGGTAATCTCTTCCGAAGAGAAGCAAACGCAGAGATGAGAAAAGGTTCAGGAGAGAAGTAAACATAAAGAGACCAAAAAAAAAAAAAGAAAAGAAAAGAAAAGAAAAAAGATGAAACAAACCCACGGCATACTTAGGCCTTACAAAAAGATAGCCATCGACAGTAATAATTTAGCTTCTTGTGGGAATTGTGTCATTCAGCTGCGGTTCAAAAAGGTTTGCTGAATTTTCACTAACTCTGCCATTGTTGGAAAAAGATTGACATGCTGAAAATAAAAGAAGAGTGACTATTCAAACCAATATTATGACGCTCTTGCTGTAGAATTTTAGAGCATGTGTGGAATCAGAGCTCTTCCCTGCAATAAATGTGCATCTCCTGAACTGACTGACTGACTGACTGATTCTCTCTCCCCCCTCCCTTCCTCCATCTCCCTCCTTCCCTCCCTCCCCCCATCTCTCTCTCTCCCTCTCTCTGTCTCTCCATCTCTCTCTGTCTTTCTCCTTGCATCTCCCTCCATCTCTCCCTCCCTCTCTCTGTCTCTCCATCTCTCTCTTTCCCTCCTTCTCCCTCCCTCCATCTCTCTCCCTCCATCTCTCCCTCTCCATCTCCCTCCTTCCATCTCTCTCTCTCCCTCTCTCTGTCTCTCCATCTCTCTCTGTCTCTCTCCTTCCATCTCCCTCCATCTCTCTCCCTCCCTCTCTCCCTCCCTCCATCTCTCTCTCTCCCTCCTTCTCCCTCCATCTCTCCCTCCATCTCTCCATCTCCATCTCCCTCCTTCCATCTCTCTCCCTCCCTCCCTCTCTCCCTCCCTCCCTCTCTCTCTCCCCCTCCATCTTTCTCTCCCCCTCCATCTCTCTCCCTCCCTCCCTCTCTCTCTCCCCCTCCATCTTTCTCTCCCCCTCCATCTCTCTCCCTCCCTCCCTCCCGCCATCTCTCTCTCTCCCTCCTTCCATCCATCTCTCTCCCTCCCTCCATCTCTCTCTGATTCTCTCTCTCTCTTTCTCCCTCCCCCCCTCTCCCTCTCTCCCTCTCTCCAGTGTTTTCATATAACTCTTTGGCAGTCTAATCGTATTAAAATTGTCAATGCCTTGTCTGTCGGGCATTCATCATTTTGGAAAGGCCACATCTGTTCTTTTGTTATATTCCTGCTACCAGAGCTAGATACAATTCAAGACTTGGCTATGCTAACCCACCTAACATCCCCATGAATCTTCTTCCTTTGAGGGAGCAATCTGGTCAGTTGGTTTGAAAGCTTCAGAATGCGGCTGATCTCATACTTGAAATGAGATGATTCTCTTTTCAGCAGTCCCGTATTCTGATGTGAGATTTCTTCCCCACTCTCATTTCTGTAAAATAAAGCCTCCTTTGAATCATCGCCATCTTTGTAGCGCAGGGTTGAACTGTGAGGCCCTTGCTGCTGTTTGAGCTTGGTGGTTTTCTTGCAGACCTTTTTTTGACCCAGCTAGGTAACATTATCAGTGCTAGAAGGGAGTGGGGTTTTCTCTCTGTTTATATTAGTGGCTTGCCATGTCAGTATTGGTTGGAAGTATTGTTTTCTTCTTGGTAGTTCTTGATTTGGTTGTTGTTTAATGTTGGGTTTCTTGATCGGGATATTGTTTACTGCAGGGGTCTTCAAACTTGGCCACTTTAAGACTTGTGGACTTCAACTCCCAGAATTCCTCAGCCAGCCAGGGCTGGCTGAGGAATTCTGGGAGTTGAAGTCCACAAGTCTTAAAGTGGCCAAGTTTGAAGACTCCCGATTTACTGCTTGATTGCTGGTCTAGCATTAATCTTCGTTTTAATCTCTGCTTGTTTGGGTGTTGACTGCAGGCTGGGGGAGTGTTTTAAGTCTCTTCTTCTTGTTTCCTTTTTCCTTTTTTTGTTTTTCTCTTTCGAATCGTATGTAGATATCCATTGAATTCCTTTAAATTGAGTTAGGCTTGTGGTGACTTCAGGCCCACATCCATTGGCTTTTCTTGGCAACCCTAAGAAAGTAGTTTGCCATTGCTTTTCTCTTTTCACAACTTTGTGGTTTTGTCTATAGCCCTGGGATTTCCTGAAGGTTTTCCATCCAGTACGAAGTAGGTCCAATTCTCCTTTTTTTGGTTCTTTTTGTTTCCGAGGCTCGCCAAGGGCATTAATAGCAGGTATGAATATTTCAGTACGGTATCTGGGATTGTCCATGCCCTTATTATGGAGAATAGGCTGATATTTCAGCATAAGGAAGATAAATATATGCGTCCTTTCGCTGAATGGATTGAAGATTTGATTCTACTTGACACCAGTGAGTGAATTGGTTATAGATGTAAGCTTTGTATAATCAAATACGGGACTTATTTGTAGAGAATACAGTAAGTTAAAATATCATAATGTAAGTAGGAGAAATATATACGTCTTCAATAATAAGTGGAATAGACCAGTATGCCTAGAATTACAACTTTATTATTATGATATATATTATGTTTCTAACTTGGTCATCTTTTTTTTTACTTTTCTGTTAGAAGGCTTTTCATATTTTTTCTTCCGTTTTTTGTGTTTTGCTCCTTTTTGTATTTTGGCTATTAATTAAAAAGCAATAAAATAATTGCCATGCAAATAGTTCTCGATTTACAACAGTTCATTTAGTGACCGTTCTAAGTTACAACGGCACTGAAAAACTTAATGACTATTTTTCACACTTACGGCCATTGCAGCAGCCCAAGATCATGTGATCAAAATTCAGACACTTGACAATAGACTCATATGACAATTGCAGTGTCCCGGGGTCACGTGATCACCACTTAACCACCAAGTTAATAACTTAACAACTACAGTGATTTCATTTAACAACTGTGGCAAGAAGCATCTTAAAATGGGGCAAAATTCACTTAACTGATGTTTCATTTAGCAACAGAAATTTTGGGCTCAATTGCTGACGTAAGTTGAGGACTACCAGTGTCTAATATTTATTTATTTATTCCATTTCTACAGTCACCTGTCCCAATCCAACAGACTCTGGACCATGAGGCAACATCTCAATAATTAAAACCACAAAACCACAAAAACGGTTACAAATTATACATATAGGAAACCAAAAATTATCATAATGAGTACATAAAATTAGCAAGAATCAACATGCAAGTTAATATCAAAAAGGTATGATTGATATTGTTTATGATGTGCGTGTCTTCCATTACATCAAGTAATTAGATTACATTTCAGACCTGGTCGTGAACTGGAACAGTGCATATTAATTGAATTGTGCAGGAGTGAAAATTTCAGAATTGTTTTTGTGGATATTTGTTGTATAATATAATATAATATAATATAATAATAGAATAGAATAGAATAGAATAGAATAGAATAGAATAGAATAGAATAGAATAGAATAGAATAGAATAGAATATCCTAAGTAGTTTACATAATGGATGTAAAGAAGGAATGAAAATTTACTGCATTAAAACACCGTTTTCTCTGTTAATTGATTTTTAGTAATTAGCAGTTGAGATAATAATGTAATATGCCTCTGCAAAGATGAATGGATATTTTAAGAATGTGCGCACTTAGCTATAATTGGTCTTTTTAATGGATTCAAATATAAATCTGTGAAAAGTACTTGCGAAAAATGGAAGGACCATTTATGAAAGACTTTGGCAAATCGTTTAAAGTGATGGAATTTCCTTTTATAAATGCTTTAAGACTGTTGTCAACGGGCATCAGTGGTACCAGTATGGTACCCAACTTGCTTACACATACAGTAGAAACATATGCTTCAGCATGGAAACAGATGCTGCCAATTGAAATAACTACATATATATTTACACATTAATGATGTTACAGCTACAAACACACCAAACAGCAAACTTAAAAGGCCAATCAAGCAGCTCTCATCAACTTCATCTCTCTACAACAGGGGTGGCAAACTCAATTTCATTGAGGGCCGCATCAGCATTGCAGTTGTCCTCGTGGGATCGGGTAGGTGTGGCCAGGGTGGGCGCGGCCTACTGGGTGGGCATGGCTGGAGTGGGTGTGGCCTACTGGATGAGCATGGCCAGCTCTACATCGTTCGCGTCAAGGGTGCCTGTGGGGGCCTGGGCAGGAGTGGGATAGATCTGAGGGTCTCTGGCAGAAAGGGGTGGGACCGGGGCAAGTGTCAAGGCATGGTCCACTGGAGGAGTCTCACTGCCTGCTGAAACCCCTCCCCCGGAGCCCATCAAGCCGGATATGTGAAGTAGGCGAGGGCCATTTGCTGGCCACTTCCAGGCGATGGTCCATTTCTTTATTCCTCACAAAGGGTGACACCTCCCCAGCATGCACCCAGGGGACGGGGCAGACACGGCAGGGGCTGGTTCCTCACTGTTTCCGGACGGCCTTGTGGAGCTAAGACTGAATGTGTTTCAGCATAGATGGCCACCCCAAAATTGTACATTGGCTCCCGGCCGGCTTGGGCCAGGGCCAGGGCCAAGGCCAAGGCAGCAGAGGGCCGTTCCCTCACTGTTTCCAGGATGGCTTCGCAGGCCACATGAAACCACTTCGCGGGCCACATCCGGCCCCTGGGCCTTGTGTTTGACATGTCTGCTTTGCAACCTTGAATTAGAAATGTCTCAAAGCAATTAAAATATTGATTGATAACCCACTTTTTTTTTCATAAATATGCTTCCTCCTCCTGTAGATTGGGCTGAGAGAGAGAGAGAGAGTGATTGGCCCAAAGTCACCCAGCTGGCTTTCATGGCTAAGATGGGACTGGAACTCACCATCTCTGGTGATTGGCCCAAAGTCACCCAATTGGCTTTCATGGCTAAGATGGGACCGGAACTCACCATCTCCTGGTGATTGGCCCAAATTCACCCAGCCAGGTTTTATGCCTGAGGTAGAACTAGAACTCACTGTCTCCTAGTGATTGACTCCCGCCCCACAGATTTCACTGCTTTTGTATTATGTGAAGTGCCTCTTTTGAAGGATTTCAGAGGAAATTGTGTAGTCTTAGGAGGAATAGAGCACCCTGGCAACAAACTCTTACGTTTTCTGCATCCCTAGAGAAATGTGTTGTGAGGCTTTCAAAGCTCTTTGCAACCCGTCAATTGTATTTCAGCTTTTCTCTTTGCTACATCTATATGCAGAGTCCTAAATAGCTACGTACTTAAGAACCAGTAGAGTCCTTCAAAATACTTCACTAAGTGCTCATATTTGAGAAGTTCCATCCACCTTTATGCCTCGACCCTCCATCAGGTGAAAGTAGCTAGCAATTTGTTTCAAGAGTAAAACTTCACTTCAATTTCTTTTCTATTCATATTCTGTATTTATTTCATCTCTCCATCTCTTGTTAGTCGTAATGAGTTTTGTGCCTTGTTTGTTATAATATAGTAACAGTAACAGTCACAGAGTCGGAAGGGATATTGGAAGTCATCTAGTCTAACCCTCTGCTCTCGCAAGAGACCCATACTATTTCTGATAGATGGCTATCCAGTCTCTTCTTAAAAGCCTCCAATTTTTGTGATACCCACAATTTCCAAAGGCAATTTATTCCACTGGTTAATTGTTCTCACTGTTAGGAAGTTTCTCCTCAGTTCTAGGTTGCTCATCTCCTTGGTTAGTTTCCATCCGTTGTTTCCTGTCCTGCCTTCAGGTGCTTTGGAGAATATGTTGACCCCCTCTTCCTTGGGGCAACCCCTCAAATATTGGAAGACTGCTATCATGTCACCCCTGGTCCTTCTTTTCACTAGATTAGGTATGCCCAATTCCTGCCATTGTTCTTCATAAAATGTTATCAGAGAGGTGCAACCCATTTCTTGACAGAAGCCCTTCCTGTATGTAGTGTAGACCCTGGTCCAGGAATTCAGCATTTTAGCCGGGACATTCAGAATCTTCTGTTGCTCAAGCCATGACCTTCGGCTGAAAATGTGAACAAAAAACTGTACCTGTGCTTCAAACTCCTTTGTCTTCCTGACAGGATCATGATAGCCTCATGATAGTTCCATATTTTTTTTCTGGCAGCATCATTTGTTCCAGGATAAAGCAGAAAACAAAAGGGACAATATTCAGCAGTCAGGTCAGCTTCTCTACAAATCTGGGAAAGACCACACTGTCAACACTGCAACAATCCTGAAACAATCCAGTTTTGGTCATCACAATGTAAAAAAGATGTTGAGACTCTAGAAAGAGTACAGAGAAGAGCAACAAAGATGATCGGGGGATGGAGACTAAAGCATATAAGGAAAGGCTGCTGGAATTGGGGATGTCGAGTTTAACGAAGAGAAGGACAAGTATCTCAAGGGCTGCCCCAAAGAAGAGGGAGTCAAGCTATTCCCCAAAGTGCCTGAAGGCCGGACAAGAAGCAACGGATGGAAACTAAACAAGGAGAGAAGCAGCCTGGAACTAAGGAGAAACTTCCTGACAGTGAGAACAATTAACCAGTGGAACAACCTGCCTCCAGAAGTGGTGAATGTTCCAACACTGGAAGTTTTTAAGAAGAGACTGGACAGCCATTTGTCCGAAATGGTATATGGCAGTGATGGCAAACCTTTTAGAGACCGAGTGCCCCAAAACTGGCCCCGCCCCTGCTCCACCCCCTGCCCCGCCCACACTCCACCCCCATCCTGCCTGCCCGCAGGGCCACTCACTGCCTCCAGAGCCCACCGCAGATCGCCCAGCAGTGCCATGGCGGCCACGCCCTCTGCCCATGCCCCACAGCATCAACTGTGCGCAATGAGGTGTGAGGGTAGAGTCTTGTCTATGCTGTCTGGCTGCCATGTCCTTGGTTGCACTGCTCCGTGTGGGCCACGCTCAGGAGTGACTCTCCTCTGGGGGGTTGTTGGTGAGGGGATCGCGAGGGGAGGCAAGGCTGGGGCAACGGCACATGTGCCCACAGAGAGGGCTCCGAGTGCCGCCTCTAGCACCCTTTCCATAGGTTTGCCACCACTAGTATAGGGTTTCCTGCCTGAGCATGGGGTTGGACTAGATGACCTCCAAGGTCCCTTCCAACTTTATTTTTTATTATTATTATGGATCATCGCACAGTCAGCCAGATGTTCAGACTGGATTTGGCATTTTGTCTACCTATCGAGTCCTTATCCAGGACCTGGGATAGGCAGATGTGGATGTTTGATGGTATAGATATCGTCGCAGGATGGAAGCAGTTCCTAGTAAGGCCGCCTTTTGCAATTGACTAATAATGAATTTGTCAATGCCAATGGTGTTCAAGTGGTGCTCCAGTTGTTTTGGGATTGCACCCAAGGCGCCTATGACTATTGGTACTACCCTTGCTTGCCTTTGCCACAGTCTTTCTATTCCTATTTGTAGGTCTTTGTATTTTGTTATCTTCTCCAGTTCTTTCTCGTCTGTTCTTTTTTATTATGATGATGATGATTATGATGATGATGATGACACTGCTGCTGGTGGCTCACAGTAAAAGGCAATAAAAAAAATAAGAAAACGCCAAACAAATGGCAAATCCAGTTAATACAGAGGTCCCCAATCTTTTGGGCACCAGGAACCGGTTCCATGGAGCTTTTTCTGTGGACCACAGGGTGCATGGTTTTGTGTGCTGCCTGCATCCTATGGATGGGGCTTTGCTTGTTCGTGCGGACTGTTTGCTGGCATAACGCGGCCCAGTACCGGTCCACGGACCGGCGGTTGGGGACCCCTGAGTTAACATATAAAACAAATGTCATCAGAGATTCCAGCCATCCTAATCCACAGTCTGGGAGGAGAGCCGGCTCTTTAAAGCTTTCTAGAGTGACATTAGAATGGGAAGTGTTTTCTATCCTAGGGTTGTTTTCTGAAACCCAGGTTAAGCTGAAGCTGCAGAACTTCATCTGGATAATCATTTCAACATTTGCAAACATTTTTACAGCAACCATTCAAAGCTACATCTTTTAGTTACTGCTTAGATATGCCTGCTTCCGTAGAGTGGATGGGCCTCCTTGAAGAGCAGAAGCATTTATATGTCAGCAAATAATAATAATAATAATAATAATAATAATAATAATAATAATAATAATAATAATAATCCCCCAGTGAGGCACTACCTTGACGTGGTTGTGGGGCTTGTGTACTCTGAGGAAGATGAGAGCTATGCCAGAGGTTCAACCATACTGGACAGGTCTCATCAGAGGAGTCAGACAAAGAGTGTCTCTCCCATAAAAAATATGGTGAGACGTAAATTTCAGAATGCCATACCGGCTCGGACGTCACCCGGGTTAACAAGGTCCGCACTAGATATTGGAGCTCCTGGATATCTGGTGAAAAATGGGTTACAGGACTCAGGACTGTTGGCTGAGCAACCAGGGCCAGCAGCTGCAGAACTACTGGAAGAAAAGGTGTTTACCCATCGCAGATACACAGTGATGGAAAACAAAGAAATAATGATCTGTTACTACAGATCAAGTCCAACAAGAAGAGGATATCTAAAACGAATGCACCAGTTCTGGAAAGAACAACATCCAGAATCAGAAATAACAGAACAGAGACTAGCAGATCAACGCCGATTTATAACACGAAATAAAATATTCACAGAAACAGAATTGGACGAACTGCAAAGGTTTACCCAGGGCAAAGAAATCAAAGCCTTACCAGAAGTAATTCAGAATGTAGAGGCAAACCAGGAGGAGTTGGCAATGAAGGGATCTAGCAGAGATATACAACTGTTCTCATTTGGAAACCAGGCACCTCTACCTCAGGAAGAACAAAACCCTCTAACTAAAGAAATAAAAGAATTGAAACAAAGAATAACTGAGCATCTAGAACAGCACAAAAACAACAGAATAAGACTACCTGCATTGAAGCTTGTTCCAAAGAAACAGCTAGCACAAGCATTAAAAGATGCAAATATTGCAATATCAAGTATAAGCACCAATTCATTGCAAGAAACAAACCAACTAATGTACAGCACAGCTGCAGTTATAACAGAATACCTGGGATGCAAAATCAACAAAGAAGAAAAACAAACAAACAGTGCACCACAAAAATGGAAGGTTAGACTAGAAAATAAGATCAGCAAGTTAAGATCACATGCAAGCAAGCTAGAACAGATGAAAGAAAAGAAGCTGAAGAACAAGAAGACCAAAGAATACCTAATCAAGAAATACCACTTAGAAACAAGGAAGATCAAGGAAGCACTGGAAATAATAAAGCAACAAATAACAGCTATAGCCAGGAAAATCAGTAGATATGAAGCTCGAATTGCAAACTATAGGCAGAACCTCCAATTTCAATCCAATCAGAAACGTTTCTACCAATCCATCAATGGAGAAACTGCAAAGAATCAGTCAGTACCTGACAAGGAAGAAACAGTGCAGTTCTGGAAGCAGATATGGGATAACCCAAAGAAATACAACAAGGATGCGGCTTGGTTAAAAGAGGTGGATGCAAATAAAACAGAAGTTGAAATGAAAGAACTAGTAATAACAACAAAAATGGTAGAAAAAAGAGCAAAGAAAATCAAAAATTGGTCAGCACCAGGTGAAGATGAACTGCATGGGTTTTGGTTGAAACATCTAACTGTTATACACCCACTCATTGCCAAACAGTTCAACAATATACTACAAGGAGGAGAAATTGAAAAGTGGCTAACAACTGGGAAAACCTACCTAATAATGAAAAATCCAGCAAAAGGGGCAACACCAGGTAACTACAGGCCAATTACCTGCTTACCAACAACTTTCAAATTACTAACTGGTGTAGTAGCTGATGCAGTGCAACAGCATCTAGTTGAAAACAATCTCTTTCCACCTGAGCAGAAAGGAAACCGCCCCAACAGCAGAGGAACAAAAGATCAACTCCTAATAGACAAAATGATCTTGGAAAACTGCAAGAGAAGGAAGACCAACCTGAATGTGGCATGGATTGACTACAAAAAGGCATTTGACTCTCTGCCACATGATTGGATAATAAAGTGCCTAGAAATAACAGGAGTCAGTAGAAACATCAGAAAATTTGTGCAAAGATCGATGGCACAATGGAAGACACAGTTGCAGATCAATGGTGAGAGGCTGGGAGAGGTTAATATCAAGAGAGGAATATTTCAAGGAGATTCATTATCACCATTACTATTTGTTATTGCACTGTTTCCTCTGTCAACAATACTGAATAACTCAGGACATGGCTATCAAACATCAAAAACATCTGCCAGACTATCCCACCTCCTTTATATGGATGATCTGAAGCTGTATGGAAAAACATCATCTGAAATAGAATCGCTGCTCAACACTGTCCGTATATATAGCCAAGATATTGTAATGGAGTTTGGCTTGGACAAATGTGCCACACTTACTATCAAACAAGGAAAAATAATGAAAACTGAAGGAATCAAGATGCCCCACGAAAATAACATTAAGAGTCTGGATGAGGAAGAGTACTACAAATACTTGGGTATCCTTCAAGCTGACAACATCAAGCACACTGAAGTCAAGAAAAAGATTAGAGGTGAATACATCAAGAGAGTGAAGAAGATCTTAAAATCCAAACTCAATGGAGGAAATACCATAAAGGCAATCAACACCTGGGCAATCCCAGTCATTAGGTACACAGCTGGAATAGTGGACTGGACTCAAGCAGAACTAAAAGCAATGGATAGGCAGACCAGAAAAATAATGACAATGAATCATGCCCTTCATCCACGCAGTGACATTGATAGACTTTATCTACCAAGGCAAATAGGTGGGCGTGGAATGCTACAAGTACATCAGATGGTTGAAGAAGAAAAAATGGCTTTGGAAGAATATCTGAAGAACAATGATGAAGATGCACTGAAATTAGTATATCAGGAAGGCTTACTAACTACTGGAGAGACCAAACTGGCCTTCAAGAAAGACCAAATGAAGAACAGAATAGAGGCATGGGAAGACAAAGCACTACATGGCCAATACATGAAAAAAATAGCTGGGAAAGCAGATAACAATAAAACCTGGCAATGGCTAAGAGCAGGAAAATTGAAGAAAGAGACCGAGGGACTAATTCTGGCTGCACAAGACCAAGCCTTAAGAACAAATGCATACAAAGTCAAAATTGAGAAGACAGCAACAGACAGTAAGTGCCGCCTATGCAAAGAAGCTGAAGAAACAGTGGACCACTTGGTAAGCTGTTGCAAGAAGATTGCACAAACTGATTACAAGCAGCGGCATGACAAAGTAGCAACAATGGTGCATTGGAAGATCTGCAAAAAATATCATTTGCCTGTAAGCAAAAACTGGTGGGATCATAAAATAGAGAAAGTCATAGAAAATGATAAAATTAAACTGCTCTGGGACTTCAGAATTCAAACAGTCAAGCACCTGCAACATAACACCCCAGACTTAACAATTGTCGATAAGAAAGACAAAAGAGTCTGTATAGTGGACGTGGCAGTGCCTGGAGATAGCAGAATAGAAGAGAAAGAACTGGAGAAGATAACAAAATACAAAGACCTACAAATAGAAATAGAAAGACTGTGGCAAAAGCAAGCAAGGGTAGTACCAATAGTCATAGGCTCCTTGGGTGCAATCCCAAAACAACTGGAGCACCACTTGAACACCATTGGCATTGACAAATTCGCCGTTAGTCAATTGCAAAAGGCGGCCTTACTAGGAACTGCTTCCATCCTGCGACAATACCTGTAATACTATCAAACATCCACATCTGCCTATCCCAGGTCCTGGGTAAGGACTCGATAGGTAGACAAAATGCGAAATCCAGTCTGAACATCTGGCTGACTGTGCGATGATCAATAATAATAATAATAATAAAGTTGGAAGGGACCTTGGAGGTCATCTAGTCCAACCCCCTTCTCAGGCAGGTAAACCTATACCATTTTGGACAAATGGCAGTCCAGTTTCTTCTTAAAAACTTCCAGTGTTGGAGCATTCACCGCTTCTGGACGATAACCTTTTTTTTTGCGATTTGAAGTCAGCGCAATGTGCACTTTCAGCATTTGTGTTTTGTGGCTTGTCGAGGTGGCAGTGAATTATGGGGTTCGCTCCAGAGGCTCCTGTCAGCGAATGTCACAGATTATTTCAACCATTGCCTTATCTTGAATAGCAGTTTATTCAGTCATTGGAGGCAGTAGGTAGGACGTGAATAGTAACATCATATTTCATATCACGCACTTATCTTAAAATTTATTCTCATTTTCGGGCCAGAGTGCCCCCAGATTCTTTTGAATGCTGAAATAACAGAGTCGTCGTTAGATTTGTAACTTCAAATAGTCACCAAGCCAACTCTTGTAAGTCCTATATATACCTTGCAAATACACATGACATTCTTTGCTCCTTCTTCTCTGGAACATGCTCTGGAAACATAGTATTAGAGTAATTGGGGAAGAAAAAAGAAAACCCTAAGCAGCGGAAAATTATTTTTGCAATAAAATTTTACCCCCTAACAGTTTAGCTGTAGGTACCGAAAGGAATACTGTGGGCCTTTTCCGCATATTTCCAATGATACCACCAGATGTTATTATTCGGATCATACTTACAGAATTACCATATTTGGCACCCAGTTGCGAGTTTAACTGTTAATGGTTTTGAAGGTTCTAGTAATATTCATGTTTGGAATTTAAAGAGCGCCCTTGAAGTGTAAGTCTGCAAGGCTAGATAAACCCTAATTAAACTTGGCAAATGCTTCTGGAAAGAACCAGCTTCCTGGAACATTGTTGCCATTGGAGAGAATTTTGGAGCTGCCACAATTGACACAGATTTTTTTCCCCCGAAAAAATATTATTATTTTATTGAACCGGCTTCCTTCTTCCTGTGGCCGAGTTCTAACAAGAGGATACCGATGGATGTCTATGGAGATTCTCAGTCATCCAGGTCATGGTTATCCCAAAGGTGCTTTTTTCCAGGAGGCAACTGGACCTTGTTGTGTTTCTTTTGAAGACGTTTTGCTTCTCATCCAAGAAGCTTCTTCAGCTCTGACTGGAGGGTGAGGAATGGAAGGATTTACACTCCTCGCAGACGGTCATTTGCATTCTTTTAGAGCAGTGGTTCTCAACCTGTGGGTCAGGACCCCATTTGGGGTTGAACAACCATTTCACAGGGGTCGCCAAACAACGCAGTCCGCCATTTTTCCCCCCTTTTCCTTAGCTGTACTACTCCCTTTTATTCTATTGGCTTTTGAAAGCCAATAGAATAGACTCTCTTGAATAGAGTCTAATTCTATTGGCTTTCAAAAGCCAATAGGAATTGTTCAGGCTGTCTCTGCCCTGCTGAGCCCGCCAAAAGCCCCAGTCTGCAAACGGTGCTGCAAGTTGTCTGCAGCGAAGGTGAGCTGTCTGGAAGTTTCCACCCCTCCCTGCTGAGCAACTACTAAAAATGTAAGTAAAAGAGGGCCAGGGGTGGGAGATGGGAGGCTGGCGGGCGCAGGGAGGGTTGCTGGCACGCGTGGGGCCTGGCGGGTGCCTTACCTCCCTTGGGCTGGCCAGCTGGTAGCCCAGCCGGTGGTCGGCCTGCGCCGTCGCTGCCCCTTGCCAGCTACGCCTCGGCTGGCGCAGGGGGCGGCACCACGCATGCGCGGCACTCCCGGGCAGGGAAAGTCCTCGACTTACAACCAGTTGGGTAGTCCTCGACTTACAACCGGTTGGGTAGTCCTCGACTTATGACCGGTTGGGGTTGCGGCATTAAAAAGGTTGAGAACCACTGTTTTAGAGAGTCGTTGAGGCCACTTGGAGATTTATCTGTCTCCTCAGGATCAGCTGAGTGGTGCAAATGGATGTGGCGCTTTCTTGGGACTGTTGAAAGAACGGTGTTGTAGACTGGAGATAAGCTTCCCACCCATTTCCACTGCTCAGCTGACCTTGAAGACACAGATAAATCTCCAAGTGGCCTCAACGACTCTCTAAAAGGATGTAAATGACCAGCTGTCTGCAAGGAGTATAAATCCTTCCCTTCCTCACCCTCCAGTCAGAGCTGAAGAAGCTTCTTGGATGAGAAGCAAAACGCCTTCAAAGAAAAAAAAACAAAAAAGTCCAGTTGCCTCGTGAAAAAGCATCTTTGGGATACTGATAGATGGGAGTGGTGTTTGAGATCTTCCATCTTTTAAAATGTCAAGGCTTCAGTGGAGCATACAGGAAAGGGCAAACACAACTTCATCCTTTATCACGAGCATCTTTTATTGTTACCAGCATTTTAAGCAGTTACAAAAATATCCTTATCATAATTTTTTTTTTTTTTTGAAATCAAGAATTGTTTATAAAGATATTGAGCTCTTCATACAAAAGCAATTCTGCTTGACTTTGAGTATTTTTACTCGCCTTCGGAAAACGTCCTGCGATCTTGTTGGCATCCTTGACGGTGGTTGTAATTTACATTCTGCTATTACTTGAAGAAAGGAGAGAGAGAGAGAGAGAGAGAGAGAAAGAAGGGAGTCGTATTATGCAACCGCTGCAGTGAGAAATTAGGATGCTAACCATGGAAAAACAGATGCTGGAAGTTAGAAGCTGAAGGTTAAAAGCGAGACAGAGAAAATAAATAAATAAAGCTGGCTTTCATTTAGCCATGTGGAGGCAATCACTGAATTTGCACAGTTGGCAGGAGAGAGAGAGAGGGGGGGGGCTGTTTATAGATATTTTCTTGCTATTCTTGTTTCCTGGAACAAATGGAAGATTTAATTTCGTGATGTAATCATCACTTATAAACTAGTTTATAGCAAACAAAAAGGGGTAAAAAAAGGCAGGCCTTCAGTGGGAGTTGCTCCAGCAGGACCATTTAAGGATTACTTACAATCTTGGCTGTGTCAAAGCATTAGAGGTTATTGACATAGAAAAACTTCATTATGGAAGACAGGAGTCAGGAAAGTGCAAAAGGGGATCAGGGCAGAAATAACTGGCGGTAATTTTCTCTTTCTCTATTGAAACCTGCTTGAGTTGAATGTTTTTTTTTAAATATTAGGCCTAATTTCATCCCACATAGCTTTCTCCTGTACAGTTAATAATAATAATAATAATAATAATAATAATAATAATAATAATAATAATAATAATAATAATAATAATAATAATATAAAGTTGGAAGGGAGCTTGGAGGTCATCTAGTCCAACCTTTGCTCAGGCAGGAAACCCTATAGCATTTTGGATAAATGGCTGTCCAGTCTCTTCTTAAAAGCTTCGAGTGTTGGAGCATTCACAGCTTCTGGAGGCAGGTTGTTCCACTGGCTAATTGTTTCACTCACACGAAGTTTCTCTGTAGTTCTAGGTTGTAACCATTCATTGCGGAATATATGAGAGAAGTGCTGAACTGCATGTTTCTGCTATTTGGTTAAAAGGTTTAAAAAAAGGAGCAGTGGTGGGAAGTCTATGGCATGTGACAGAATGTGTCTCAAAAGCTGTGTTTGATTTGAAAAGTAACGTGAAACTTGCCTTAGAGGAATATGAACAAAATTTCAACTAATTGGACCTGATGTAAATCGTTGGTTAAACAGTGAGTATCTAGCCATGCTAGATATTTATTTCCTTGGAGCCGAACAGCTTCTTTATGTACAAAGGGAACAACTCACTTTGTGCAAAGTAATATAATTGTTGCACAGACATCACAATGTCCTGTTGCCGCATAGAAGATGAAAACTGACCTTTTTAGTTTCTGTCCAGAGAATCTAATTATATTGTACTGTCTATTATCCAGCCACGAGATGGGCAATTAGTTGGGCATTCACAGATTGTTGCTCTTTAAAAGCGTCTTGGAGCAATATACTCGCAGAAATAAATATGCTCAGTGTATATATATATAAAAAAAAGAGATAAAATTCTCCTTACAATCGGAACATTTATTTAAATCGGGGGTCTTCCAACTTGGCCCTTTGATGGCTGAGGAATTCTGGGAGTTGAAGTCCACAAGTCATGTAAGCCCCAAGTTTGAAGACCCCCTGATTTAAATGGAAAATATTTTATTATAATATGTTCCGTTTGCTAGCAAACACGTGGCCTGATTGTGTCGTCTCTCCACGACCACGTAAAGTAGGGTGGATATTCACTTGGATATGCCCAAAATAGGACATACGACCACAAAAACGTATGGAAAATTTAAAAAATTCTAACCTTATACCAGTGACGGTGAACCTTTTAGAGGCCGAGTGCCCAAACTGCAACCCAAAACCCACTTATTTATCGCCGGGTGCCAGGTGGGCGTGGCCCACTGGGTGGGCGTGGCTGCGGTGGTCATGGCAGATTGGGTGGGTGTGGCCAAGGTGGGCATGGTCACCTCAATGTTGCTCGTGGGGAGGGACGCCTGTGTGGGGTGGGCAGGGTTGGGGGAGATCCAAGGGGTCTCTGGTAGGTGGGACGGTAGGCAGGAGGCTCGTCCTGCAGGGTGAGGCACAGCAGGGCGGCGGGTGCCATTGCCGTGGGGCAAGGCAAGGGGCATCTGCTACCTGACACCATTGGCCCTTGCACACAGAGGCTAGTGAGCGCATGGGGCGGACATTGTCCATCAGCAGTCACAGCCTGCCGGCCCCTTGACCGGTGCACTCTGGAGCTCCACAGCCTGCCACCAGCAGTTCAAAGAAGCCGCCTTTGAGATGGATGGCCAGCCGACTGCTGAGGAGGTGATGCAATGGGTCGTTCCCAGGAAACGGAGAGCATGCAAGGACAGGAGGGATGTGATGGGGAGGAGGGAAACCAGCCATGCCGGGATGCATCCGGCCACGTGGGACCTCGGCTACTTAGCAGGCGGCTGGTTGAAGAGGGACCGTTGCCATCTCCGGGGCATGGCGCACGTGCCCACAGAGAGGGCTCTGAGTGCTACCTCTGGCACACGTGCCATAGGTTCGCCACCGCTGCCTTATACTGTTCGGAAAGTAAATCGTCTTTAGAATGTGGGGAAAAAAGCACTCACTAATGTAATTTTATCAAGTTTTTTATTTATTTATTTATTTATTTATTTATTTATTTATGAGACTTATATACCGCTTTAAGTGCAAGCACTCTCTAAGCGGTGTGCACCAGTAAGCAATGTATATATATATTTACATTGCCCCCAACCATCTGGGTCCTCATTTTACCTACCCTGGAAGGATGGAAGGCTGAGTCAACCTTGAGCCGGTGAGATTTGAACCGCTGACCTGCTGAACACAGTCAGCTAAAGTGGCCTGCAGTACTGCACTCTAACTGCTGCGCCAAATGTATATATAGTATACATTTCTTGAATTTATACTTACAGGTAGTCCTCGGCTTACGAGAGCAATTGGGGCTGGAATTTCCGTTACTAAGCAATGCAGTCGTTAAGTGCATTGCTTAGCAACAGCAACCCCCTGCAGTCCTAGTTGCCATTGTTAACTTAATCTCACTGTTGTTAGATGAGGCGACTTCCTGCTGTATTCCCACAACTCAACTGGGAAGCCGGCTGGAAGTTGCAGGTTCCAGGCTGGGAGGAAGTAAGTGACTGCTCCTGAGTGGGAAGGAAGCAAGGAGTACATTTGGGTATGAGGGGCATCGGGAGGGTGCTCCAGAGGTAATAAACGGGTAAGGGAAGTTGTGTGGGGATGCAGTATGAATTGGGGTATGTGTGAGAGTGCAAGAGAGGCACTCTTTTGGGGAGAGTGTGCAGGGGTGCACAGATGACTGGTGCAGCTTGAATGCAAAAGGCTGAGGAAGGGGGCGTGGGTGGGGGAAGATAACCCCAACAACCTACAGCCTTCCTGCCAGCTTCTCCATTGGCTTCCTTGGGAAGCTGGCAGGAAAAGTTGGAAATGGTTATCACAAGATGGTGGGTTACTTGGCAACCAGCCATAAGAGCAAATGGGTTGCCATGTGTCCAGATTGGATTAAAGACAGCGGTTTTCAAACTTGGGCCCTTTTATGAGTTGTGGACTTCCAACTCCCAGAATTCCTTTACCAAATGAGATGGCGTGTATTTTTTTTCCCTGTTATCAAAAATAGCAGCACCCTAGTTTTATGAAAATTCTAAAGACGGTATAAGAATAGATTGCTATACAATAAGGTTATAAGAATAAAGGTGATTTTTTTTTTTTCATGGAGCTGAGTTAGCACCCCGGCTAAATTTGTGACACCTACAAATTGAAACATTTATCCATCTGCTCTGTTTGCTGCTTTCTTTGAAATTAATTGGACAGGTTTATTACTGTACTTTTTATCATTCTGACAGCAATTTAAACATTGAAATGGCCTGGTTCCTGTAACAAAGCTTTTCTGGATTTTTGACATGCCTAGTTCAGGTTGCACATCCATCACCGATACAGATCATGGCTTGGCTGTTTAGATGACCAGGGAATCAAACTATATGTCAACGCTGCTAACATTGGATGTTCTTGCTTTGACAACATATGGAGATGCAGCCTTTCTCTTATGCTTTACTCTTAGACTTAGATGATACTGGGGGGGGGGAGGAGGAATGTGATGGGAGTTAGTTAGACATAACAATATTGTAATAGTGTGTGAATTCAGGGCTTTTGAAATAAGAGATGATAAGAAATGGAGGGTTGGAGAACAGGAGGGAAAGCCTGCATTTCAAACTAATTGGAGAATGTGATTTATGACTGTTAATTAGAGGAGGGAATTGTGCTTTGATACTGTGTGCTCAGGGGAGGGGAATTCAGATTTTGGCTTCGACTATTTACGTGCCAATGCTATGCTGCTCGAATAAAGATTCTTTAAGGCAGGGCTTTTCAACCTTTTCACCCATTGTACCACTTTTAGGATATGGCAATATCCGAGTACCACCAGTCATCTAGCAAGGTGTCAAAAACTTGATGGCCAAAAAAAAAAAAAAAAAAAAGGAAAAAAGTGATAAAAGTACAGGTAGTCCTCGACTTGCAACAGTTCGCTTAGTGACTGTTCAAAGTTACAATGGCACTGGAAAAAGTGCCCCCCAAGGCACAGCCGAGCAAGACACCTGCCTGCCTGCTCGGCTGCACTGTTCCTCCTGTCCGAGGTTTTCATTGTTGTGAGCATTTCTATTGAGGATTGGCAGCGGGGGTGGGGTGGGGGGGTGTTTGGTTTTTATTCCCCCCCGTCTGCTGGGTGGTTGCAGCAGGTTTTGGTCCCTTCACATGACCCTGGGACACTGAGACTGTCATAAATATGAATCAGTGGCCAAGCATCTGAATGTAAATCACAAGACCCTGGAGAGGCTGCAACATTCCAGCTGATCGGCGCTTCTTCAGGGCTCAGCAGAAGCGCCAGGATCAGCGCCGAGCTCCAGCTGGAGTCTGGCGCTCATCCTGGCGCTTCCGCTGAGCCCTGACAGCCCTGCAGCTCCAGCCATCTCTCGCTCAGGCTTGTGCGGTGCTGCCACCATTTCAGCTCATTCCCCTCTCCTGCTACCACTTTTCTAGGATGGTCGCGTACCACCTGCCAGGTGCCAATGTACCACAGGTGGTACCTGTACCACTGGTTGAAAAACCCTGCTTTAAGGCAAACAATGCCTCAAAGTTCTTTGAAGAGTTTCATCTGTCGGAACCATGACACTATATTTATTCCCCAGTCAGTAGCTGCAAGTAAGTCAAAATAGGATTGTCATCTCCTGAGTGGTTCCAAGAATTAACGTTTTGGCCAGCCCGGTTCTTACGATCATGTCCAACTTAGTCCACATCCATCGTCCACACTGCAACAGCTATCTCATTGGACAATCCCATTTGGCCAAAAGCAATCTATGCAAATAAAACCTCGAAAAATCACGTAGGACAAAAAAACTCAAAATGTATTTCATGGTACTGCCTATAAAAAAATTCTTGGGACCAGTTGCCCAAATTATATTTTGAATGATGAGACTCTACAGAATAGCAGCTCATACTGTTTCCAACAAATTGTGACGTGGACAAAATAGGTTTTGCCGGATAACATTTATTCACTTAAGATAATAATAATAATAATAATAATAATAATAATAATAATAGTAATATATTAACAACAACAACGTTGGAAGGGAAGACCAACCCTCTGTATGAAGTGTTCACATTCAGATAGGATGAATGTGGTCAGGTTAGGACTGTTATGGAGACGGCTATGGTTTTTGCTCCCCCTTATGCTATTACAGTGTCTTCCAAGTCTTCTTTAAATAGGTTTTTTAATAATAATAATAATAATAATAATAAAGTTGGAAGGGACCTTGGAGGTCATCTAGTCCAACCCCCTGCTCAGGCAGGAAACCCTATACCATTTCGGACAAATGGCTGTCCAGTCTCTTCTTAAAAATTTAAAAACTTCCAGTGTTGGAGCATTCACCGCTTCTGGAGGCAGGTAGTTCCACTGGTTAATTGTTCTAACTGTCAGGAAGTTAGAACAAGTTTGAAGAGCTTTCCTTTTTCCTGCAAACACACGTACCATAGCCGTCTCCATAATAGTCCTAACCTGACCACATTCATCCTATCTGAATGTGAGCAATTCATACAGACGGATGGTCTTCCCTAGTGGAGGCCAGGCGGCTTCAGAACTGTCACTCATTCTTCCAATTGTAAACTGACATCATCCGTGGCAGCCAACCTTGGTCTGCAATTAAAGGAATTGATAGAGCAGCTGTGGCTTTTGCAAAGATAATCAGGGAGCTAGTGCTTCCAGAGGGGGGGGGGAGGGGAAAGGGGGGATATAATGCGTTTTTTTCCTGCTGAAATGTTTCATGAGTTGCCAAGATTGGAGAGAAGGTGGTGTTGGAGTGCCTGTATGGCCATCCGGTCAATCCTTATTTTGTTGTTATTGTTTGGTATTCTCTTTGTGGCCAGACGTCCATCTTCTGCAGTGCACGGGGGTCTCCAAATGTGGCCCCTTTAAGACTTGTGGACTTCAACTCCCAGAATTCCTGAGCCAGCATGGGGAACTGTGGCCCCTTTAAGACCTGTGGACTTCAATTCCCAGAATTCCTCAGCCAGCATGGGGGAACTGTGGCCCCTTTATGACCTGTGGACTTCCAGAATTCCTCAGCCAGCATGGGGGAATTGTGGCCCCTTTATGACCTGTGGACTTCAACTCCCAGAATTCCTCAGCCAGCCAGGGCTGGCTCAGGAATTCTGGGAGTTGAAGTCCACAAGTCACAAAAGAGCCAAAGTTCCCCACCCCTGAGATAGGTGTATCTCTATTGAGTCTTCTGACAGCAATACAGGTAGTCCTCGCCTTATGACCACCATTGAGCCCAACATTTCTGTTGCAAAGCGAGACATTTGTTAACCGAGTTTTGCCTTGTTTTACGACCTTTCTGGCCCCAGTTGCTAAGCGAGTCACTGTACTTGTTAAATTAGTAACATGCTTGTGAGGTGAATCTCGACTTTGCTTGTCAGAAGTTCGAGAAATGGGGATCACGTGTCATACATAGGAATCGGTTGCCAAGCTTCTGAATCTGATCACGTGACCACGGGGATGCTGTAATGGTTGTAGTAGGTGTGAAAAATAGGTCAAAAGTCACGTTTTTCAGTGACATTGTACTTTCCAAGGGTCACTAAATTAACTGTTTGTAAGTCAAGGACTCCCTGTATTAAAAAGCCTTGTGTTGCTGCCATTTTCGCTCCCTCGTCCTCCATAATTAATCAAACTGAAATGTTGGCTGCGTTTTGGAGGGGGTGGTGAGCTATTAGGGTTAATGTGTAATTTATTGCTCTCCCAGTGAGGGTTTGGTTGGTGGGGCAAGCTATGCTATGAATCTTAAAAAGCCTGCAGCCAAAGCTGCTGCCAATTAAGTAATTTTTATGTAAAAAAATAAAAATGCACCACCTCAGGGCCAGCAGTATTGCTAGCAGAGTTGCTAGAATTATTTTTCCGCACAAAACTGAACTGCAGGCTCCTTTCAAACGTTGATAACCACTTCCCTACATTTTCTAATTGTTACTTGATTGCTTTTTTTTTGGTAACCTTATTTCTTTGGCATTGAACTCTTAGTATTAGACTCACCTTGACTTTTTGTTAAAAAACAAAACCAAAAAACCCACCCTAAATGGATCAGCTTTGTTGCAAGTTCTTTCAAAGCAGCTTTTTAGATTTTTTTAGTTATCAGCCATAAAGCATAACTAAGTCTCTAATATCTAAGACCAATACAAATGTTGTGGTAGAATTATTATATAGAATTCAGAAAACATGATAAATGGTATTCAAGAAGGCAGGACTAAGACTAATGGTTTTAAACTTATAGGGGGATTGTTTTTTGACTGAATGAGGAATGCTAATAGCAAACTGAATATAAGAAAGTTATCCAAGGATGGTAATGTTCTTAAGCAGTGAGGAAGCTTCAGGTATAATGCTAATGACGCTGCTTCGGTGGTTCATCTGCTGTGTTTCCCTGAACATAAGCCCTACCCCCAAAATAAGCCCTACTTAAGACCCCGTCCACACCATTGCACCTCGTTGCGTGATGTGGGGCCAGGTGCACAAGTAAAAAATCAAGCTAGGGTAGGGATGTATGGCTGTGAGAGTTGGACCATAAGAAAGGCTGAGCACCAAAGAATTGAGGCCTTTGAACTATGGTGCTGGAGAAGACTCCTGCGAGTCCCTTGGACTGCAAGGCGTTCAAACCGGTCAGTCCTAGAAGAGATCAACTCCGACTGCTCTTTAGAAGGCCAGATCCTGAAGTTGAAACTCAAGTCCTTTGGCCACCTAATGAGAAGGAAGGACTCACTGGAGAAGGGCCTAATGCTGGGAAAGATTGAGGGCAATAGAAGAAGGGGACGACAGAGAATGAGATGGCTGGATGGAAGCAGTAGGTGTGAACTTAAATGGAGTCCCTGAAGCAGGAGGCGTGAGCTTCAATGGACTCCAGAAGATGGTAGAGGACAGGAAGACCTGGAGGAACATTGTCCATGGGGTTGCGATGGGTCGGACACGACTTCGCAATTAACAACAAAAGAAATAAACCTTTTTAATGGCATTTTAAAATGACGGTATTTCATGAGGAGAAGGATGAGGGGGGACATGATAGCAGTCTTCCAGTATCTCAGGGGCTGCCCCAAAGAAGAGGCAGTCAAGCTATTTTCCAAAGCAACTGAAGGCAGGACAAGAAGCAACGGATGGAAACTAATCAAGGAGAGAAGCAACCTAGAACTAAGGAGAAACTTCCTGACAGTGAGAACAATTAACCGGTGGAACAACCTGCCTCCAGAAGCGATGTATGCTCCAACACTGGAAATTTTTAAGAAGAGACTGGACAGCCATTTGTCTGAAATGCTATAGGGTTTCCTGCTTGAGCAGGGGGGGTTGGACTAGATGACCTCCAAGGTCCCTTCCAACTTTATTATTATTATTATTACATCACTTGCATTTTGTGTGGGATCCGAAGAGTTCAAATTAGTTTCTTCTGTTTGACGATAAGCCACGATCACGTCCACCGCGAAACAAAAGACTTGTGACATACAGGCAGACCTCGACTTACAACAGTCCATTTAGTGACGGTTTGAAGTGACAATGGCACTGAAAAAGGTAACTGATGACCGTAGCAGCCATCCCAATGGTCACGTGATCCAAATTTGGACATTCAGCAACTGGGCTCACATTTATGACGGTCACAGCCTCCCGGAATCACGTGGTCCCCTTTTGCCACCTTTTGACAAGCAAATTCAATGGGGAAGCTAGATTCAATTAACAGCCTTGTTACTAACTTAACAACGGCAGTGATTCACTTAACAACTGTGGCAAAAAAGGCCGTAAAATGGGCCACAATTCACTTAACAAATGTCTCGGTTAGCAACAAAAATTTGGGGGCTCTATTGTAATTGTAAGTTGAGGACTTCCTGTAATACTTTGGTTATAAAGTGTTTTGAGATTTATTTCCACGGTTATCCATCTATTTCTATTGATCTGCAATCTATGGTAGATTTTTTTTTCTTCCTGGATTCAATGGCCGCTGTCTTATTGTATGTTCACAAGTCTTCGTTATTTTCCTCCTGTGAAGCTTCCCAGAAATTATTTGCAGATGTGCCAACATGTGTTCATAATGAATAATATTAAAATGGATAGTTGGGTGATACAAAGCATTCCTTCGAAGCATCCGCTGCCTCTGTTTATCTTTTTTTCTGTCGCTGCAAGATGATTTAGCCCTCCGCTGTCAACTTCTTCTGTTTTATTACACTCCTGAGGGTGGTTTTCCTGCCTTTAAATAATGGGAAGTGTTTCTCCTCAAGGGATTTCCCCCCCCCCCCCTGCTTATTGTTTTAAAATCTGCCCTTTCATAACTACTTCTTTTAACCTTCTGTCCTCAGCCCAACTCCGATTATCCTTAAAAACACACTTACATATTTGTGCGTTCTCGTCTCCCATTTTACTTTCCCCCCCTATCTTTCTGTAATTGGTGTTGAGGGTTTTTTATAGCTATTTCCAGGCATCACTCTAGCCTCAGAACACTCTATTACACAATTCTTTTTGATATTCAAGCAAATAAAAAAAAAAAAATTGTGTGCCCTTCGGGAATCTAACGATTTGCTTTTATTTAGATTTATAATTTGTTACACGACACAGTAATCATTGGTTTAAAGCAGTGTTTCTCAACCTTGACAATTTTAAGGCATATGGACTTCAACTCCCAGAATTCCACAGCCAGCACTGCTGGCTGTGGAATTCTGGGAGTTGAAGTCCACATGCCTTAAAATTGTCAAGGTTGAGAAACACTGGTTTAAAGCATCCATGCAGTTAATTGAAGGGTTTATAAATGGAATTATTCACAAATAAGTATGAAGCTCCTATGCAGGTGCAGAGGATACACCTGGTGTATCCTGTGCACCTGATACACCTGGTGGGGAGGAGAAGATGCAATGGTGTGTGGGAACGATCTTGTCAGACAAGGAGAAGGAGTCATAGATTGATGGATTATTTATTTATTTGTATATCGCTTTTGTTATTTTTCGCAAACAACCCAAGATGGCGAACATATCCCACACACCTTTATCCTCCTGTTTTCCCCATAACAACAACTCTGTTAGGTGGGTTGAGTGATAGAGAGTGACTGGCCCAAGGTCACCCAGCCACTTCTTATGCCTAAAATGAGACGAGTCATTTTAGAGGGCTTTCATGCAAAAAGCAGGCCTAGAACCAGTGGACTTAACCAACGGAACAACCTGCCTCCAGAACCTGTGAATGCTCCAACACTGGAAGTCTCAAATGGTATAGGATTTCCTGCCTGAGCAGGGGGTTGGACTAGATGACCTCCAAGGTCCCTTCCAAGTTTATTAGTATTATTATTAGAACTCACAGACTTTGGGTTTTTAGCCTGGTGCCTTAACTGAACTGGCCTCTTATAGCAGGAGTCCCCAACCCCACGGGCTGCGGCCCACTACCGGTCCACGATCCGTTCAGAATCGGGCCACAGAAGCGGCGGGTGAGCACGCGCATGTGCGCAGCTCCACTTGTGCACACAACAGGCGGGCGAGGGTGTACGTGCGCACGGTTCCATTTGCGCAAGGGGTGGGCACACGCCGTGCGTGCAGAACCGTCCCCTCTCCCTCCCCCCCACCGGTCCGCAAGGCTGGACAGGTTGGAGGCAGCTGCCTTGTACAATTGTCGTGCAAATGTCAAAGGCATCTCGGCCCAGTGACGCCAAACAGCTGCAAAAAGCATCTCGGAAGGGACTGTCTCTCATTTTCTGGGAAGTAGAAGTAGAAGAGGGGAGAAATAGTTTGCGAGTTGCAAGATTCTTTCACTGTAACCTTACTCATAAAGGTAGTGTTAGTGCTCACGTTTGGTGAGTACCGGGCTACCTGACAGTGGAGCAAATGGAAAATGCAGCATGCTTTGATTGAATGTTTTATAGAAGGAAAACGTTCTGGGTGTGCCCAGCATCACGCACAGTCCTTGCACGCTGCTCTGTTATAACAGAACGTCCTAACCGCGCTTCGCGAAAGCCAGGAAACAGGAACGTTGCAGTATTCAACAAGCTTTATTCACTATGTTGAAACTAAGTTAGCACTGGAACGAAGCTCCATTCATTGCCCTAAATACATTCCTCCACCACACCCAGAGTACACACCCCAATTGACGGTTAATTGGTCATCTGGAATCCACCTGTCCCCCTCCCCATACCTGTCTTGTGATAGTCCTCCACCCTACCTATGCCCTGATCCAGCTAGTACTTATGTTCAAACCTTGCATTGAGTCCACGCCCCGATCCAGCTAGTACTTATGTTCAAACCTTGCATTGAGTCCATGCGTTCCGTTCACGCCATTCTCATCCCTAATGTCCCACTCAACCTCTTCCTATAATACCCCCTCCCGGTATCCAAGTGTTGTCAGACCCAGCGTCCCAGTTCCCATCATTCACAGAGTCACGGTTCCAGCAACATAAGCCATAACAGTTTTAACAGCAGTCGGCTTCTCTATATTCCATTTCTATGTAGCCTCCGTCCGGTTATGTGCTGGCAACATAGGATGTTCATGTGACCCGTTCGGCCGCCGCTGTTGGCGATGTAGCTCACGAAGCTACCGGACTCGGCTGGAACACAGGGTTAACTGGAACATTCTGGACTTTGGAAGGTAAGTATCACGCTGGGTCTGACATGTTAGTAATGTAAAATAGCGACACCCCCAACCTTTTGGGCACCAGGGACTAGTTCCATGGAGAAAGGTTTTTCCACAGACTGGAGGTGTATGTGTGGCTTCGCATGCTGCCTGCATCCCACGGATGGGGCTTGTTTGTACGGCCCAGATTTTGGCAATGCCGCGGCCCGGTGCTGGTTCACGGACCGGGGGTTGGGGACCCTCAATGTAGAGTGATGATCAAGGAGAAGATACATATTATTAGTTATTGAGGCAAGGAATAAGGTTGTAAGGAAGAACTTTTATGTATTACGACGCAGTTTGGGGGCAATGACTGAATTGTCAGGGAGGGGTGAATCAATAGATTTAGAGTGATTTCAGAAGAAAAAAAGAAGAAAATAGAACCAAAGCACATATATTTATTTTCTTTTTGATATGGGAGGCCCAAGAGGTATCACTTCCTGGCTGCTCAGAATAGATAGATAGATAGATAGATAGATATAGATATATAGATATATAGATATATAGATATATAGATATAGATAGACAGACAGATGATAGATAGATGATAGATGACAGATAGAAAGATGATCGATAGATAGATATAGATAGACAGAGATAGATGATAGATAGACAGATGATAGATGGACAGATGATTGATAGATATGAATGGATGGATGGATGAATGATAGACACAGACAGACGATAGATGATAGATAGATAGATAGATAGATAGATAGACAGACAGACAGACAGACAGACAGATGATAGATATAGATAGATTAGAGATAGATAGATAGATGATAGACAGATGATAGATGATAGATATAGATATAGATAGACAGAAGGATAGACAGGATAGAGATAGATAGATAGATAGATAGATAGATAGATAGATAGATAGATAGATAGATAGATATGAGGTGTGTGTGTGTGTGTATGGGGAGAGAGAGAGGGAGAGAAGATCATGATGATGTGAACAGTGTGACAAAAGAAGAGCTTTTAATCTTTTCTAAATGATTCTCCTTAACAGTTTTAGGATGCTCTCTGGACCCGGTAACTAGCTAAAATTTGAATTGAGCAGCAGGGCCTTGAGAGAAGAAAAAAATGCTATTATGCTGCAGTAAATTCCAGTGGATTCTGAGGCAAGCGAAGGGCCAGCAAGACTGAGTGATTTGAATGGGAAGAGAATGTGCAAGGAAAGGCTTGAAAACTCTTCTGCTGAAAACGATAGCTTCTTTGTGTTTAGAGTGACGAGGGCTTCGTTGTGCCCATTTTCACGTTGTGCAAACGCAGTCCTTTCCTGTAGAGAAAAGGCACAGTCCGACAAGGAAGAGTTTGCAGGGTTTTGGTAAAGGATTATCAAGCGCACGAAATCAGGAACCAAGGCGCTTCGAATGAATGCAGGTTTATTGCAAGCTTATTCTTTCTCTACAAGAATCTGAACTACTAACAATCCAAGCAAATTGGTGGTAGCTAAGAGTCGAAGGAATTCAAGGTGGGCTGGACCTCAGATTTCTTGTGGGTATGAAGGAACTCGAGACCGATCACTGATGACCCACTAGGGCCCCCCCTCGGGCTCATTCATCTCCTACTAGGATGCTGGTACAAATGAAGCAGCCCTTGAACCATTAAAGCAGCTACATCAGTGTTCTCAACCTGTGGGTCGGGACCCCATTTGGGGTCGAACGACCATTTCACGGGGGTCGCCAAACAAGGCTGTCCGCCATTTTCTCCCCCTTTTCTTTGGCCACGCCCCTGGCACCCGGTGATGTATAAGTGGTTGGGGGTCACCACAACATGGGGAACTGTATTATGGGGTCGCGGCATTAGAACGGTTGAGAACCATTGAGCTACATCCTTTGGAAGTAGACTCATGTGGCTGTGGTTTGGCCTCCCTGCCTCCTCCCTGACTATCTGCAGGGATGTGGAAGTTTTTTTGCTGACCATGCACCCATCTGCATAGACAAGCAGTGACAAGCCATTGCAGGCGCTGGCTGTGAACTAACCCAATTGACATAGGTCAGCCAAGAGCTCATATATTAGATTCATTTTTCTCCCAATTTTAGGCTGTTTCTCAGTACACCATTGCAGAAGTGTCTTTCAGCAGAAAACAATGGTGTATTATGTTTATGAAAGTTCAGTAAGATGTGCATGGAAAAGATTTTTTAAAACATTAATAAAGCTTGTTTTCAAGTTTCCCATGCGGAAGCCAATAGAAAAGAAACGTAAGAGGGGAAAAAAAAATCTAGTTAATGCATATCCATTGGAACTCCTATACATTTCCCCTAATGTACAAAT
Source organism: Crotalus adamanteus (assembly GCA_039797435.1). Taxonomy (NCBI): domain Eukaryota; kingdom Metazoa; phylum Chordata; class Lepidosauria; order Squamata; family Viperidae; genus Crotalus; species Crotalus adamanteus. Next base: position 4,898,704 of record CM077924.1, read on the forward strand.
ACTTAGCTATTTTGAATAGAATAGAGCTGGAAGGGACCTTGGAGGTCTTCTAGTCCAGCCCCCTGCTCAAACGACTGTCTAGCCTCTTCTTAAAAACCTTCAGTGATGGAGCACCCACGATTTCTGGAGGCAAGCTGTTCCGCTGGTTGATTGTCCTCTCTGTTAGGAAGTTTCTCCTTAATTCCAGGTTGCTTCTCTCCTTGATTAGTTTCCAACCATTGTGGTGCTTTGGAGAATAATGTGACCCCCCTCTTCCTTGTGGCAGCCCCTCAGATACTGGAAGACTGCTATCGTGTCTCCCCTATTTCTTTTTTTCTTTAGATTAGCCAAACCCAAATCCCTTAGCTGTTCTTCCTATGTTTTAGTCTCCAGGCCTTTGATCATCTTAGTTGTCTTCTCTGATTTTTTTTCCAAACTCTCAACATCTTTTTTGTAGTATGGTGACCAAAATTGGCTGCAGTATTCCAGGTGCGGTCTCACTAGGATTTTATGAAGCGGCACTAATACTTCGCGTGATCTTGATTCTATGCCTCTGTTTATACAACCCAGGATTGTATTAGTTTTTTTGGCTGCTGCTGCACACTGCTGGCTCATGGTCAAGGGATCGTCCACTAGGACTCCAAGGTCCCTCTCACAGTTGCTGTTTTTGAGCCAGGTCTCACCCAATCTGCACTTGTTCCTTTGATTCTTCCTGCCTAAATGTCAGACTTTGCTTTTCTCCCCATTGAAACTCATTTTGTTGGATCATAGGGCCCATTGTTCAGGTTTGTCAAGATCTTTTTGGATCCAGAGTTTGTCTTCTGGGGTGTTGGCTACTCCTGCCAGTTTAGTGTCATGTGCAAATTTGAGGAGTTCCCCTTCAATTCCCTCATCTAAGTCATTGATGAAGATATTGAAGAGTACTGGGCGTAAGACGGAGCCTTGTGGTACCCAGCTGGTTACTTCTCTCAGTGTGGATGTAGTGCCTGTTCATTCTGAATGTAGCTCTTTTAAATCAATCCAGCATCTGATTTAAAATCCAGATACAAACATGGACTCTGGGCACGATTTATAACATTTGTTCTCTTTTTTTTTTTTGTTCTAGAGAGCATGACTTCTGCAACTTCACCTATCATTTTAAAATGGGATCCCAAAAGTTTGGAAATCAGGACTCTTACTGTGGAGAGATTATTGGAGCCACTAGTTACACAGGTAAGTTGTTAATGCAGCTTTACGCATTCATTATTGTTTCGTCTGCTAAGGCTTAGCGTACTTATTTTTAACCAGTGTTTATATTGCACTTTCATTTGCCAGCTTATGACAAGAACAGTAAGGTTTGTCAAATAAGGATTTTAATTGCACTCTGTAGTGTGTATTTTTTCAGATTTCATTCAGCATTTTGGTTTTCTGAAAAAGAGTTAAGCCATCTTTTAGATCGCATGGAAACGTACTTGAAATTATTTTGTGTCTGGTGAATGGAGCTGACTTGTCAGATTTTTAGTGTTATGTATGTGTACACTTTTGAGAGGAAGCAACTAAATTTTATTTTTAATGTGGAAAAAAAATGACAATAAAGGTTATCTAATCTAGTGTGCACTGCTGCTACAGACCTGATAGATGACATTGTTTCATCCAAGAAGCTTGCCAACTCTGCAGGATTAAATCAGCCAAGTGGATGTTATGGGAGATGGGTAGCCTCTCAATTCACATGGCCCTGTGGAATGTAGGGATTTATAGGTATCAACCAGCACCTTCAGTTGCACCTGGAACCAAATTGCAACCAGTGCAGCTGATGAAGCTTATTACTGCTTGCAGTGCCACATTCTCAACCAGCTGAAGGCTTCCAAGTGGTCTTCAAGGGCAGCCCCCATTTAAATCACATTGTAGGAGTCAAGCTGTTAGGTGACTAGGACAGGGTCTTCAAACTTGGCCCTTTTACGACTTGTGGACTTCAACTCCTAGAATTCCTCAGCCAGGCACGCGTGCCTGGCTGAGGAATTCTGGGAGTTGAAGTCTACAAGTCGTAAAAGGGCCAAGTTTGAAGACCCCTGGACTAGGACATGAGTGACTGGCTGAAGGCCCTCTGATCTAGGAAAGGACACAACGGATGCACCAGATAAAATTGAGCAAAGGCCTTCCTAGCCACCTAGCCCCTTGCTCTTTAAGGCCTCCAATTGTGAACAATCTGAAGGGGGAAGTGGAACCCCATCCAAGGTCAAAGATAGAATCTAGAGCAGACATGTCAAACACAAGGCCCAGGGGCCAAATGCAGCCCGCAAAGTGGTTTCATGTGGCCCGCGAAGCCATCCTGGAAACAGTGAGGGAACGGCCCCCGCTGCCATGGCCCTGGCCCAGGCCGGCTGGAGCCAATGTACAATTTTGTGATGGCCATCTATGCTGAAACGCATTCAGTCTTAGTTCCACAAGGCCATCTGGAAACAGCGAGGAACCGGCCCCTGCCACTTCGCCCCACCCCCTGGGTGCATGCTGGGGAGGTGTCACCCTTTGTGAGCAATGAAGAAATGCACCATGCCTTAGCACTTGCCCCGTCCCACCCCCTTCTGCCGGAGGCCCTCAGATCTGTCCCACTCCTGTCCTAGGCCCCCACAGGTACCCTTGACACGAACGATGTAGAGCTGGCCATGCCCACCCAGTAGGCCACACCCACTCCATCCATGCCCACCCAGTAGGCTGCACCCCCCCCACCCCCCCGCGGGCAACCGCAATGCTGATGCAGCCCTCAATGAAATTGAGTTTGACATCCCTGATCTAGAGGGTTGAAACACCCACTAGATCAGGGGTCTTCAAACTTGGCAATTTAAGATTTGTGGACTTCAACTCCCAGAATTCCTCAGCCAGCCCTGGCTGGCTGAGGAATTCTGGGAGTTGAAGTCCACAAGTTTTAAAGTTGCCAAGTTTGAAGACCCTTGCACTAGATCTTGGTAGGAATCTGCTGGAGGTGGTCCCTCCCTATCCAAACCCATTATACTGTAGCCTCCAGGCCCTGGGACAGGACCTTGAGAACCTCATTTCCTTTTTTTCTATTCTGCACCAGATTAAAAAAATATGAAAATCTGAGTGTAATAGAACTCTTGCTTAGCACAACTATGAAAGGAAGAAAAGAAACCAAAGCACTTAACGCTCATGAATGATATGCATAATGCATTAAGCGCTTCCACATAATATATTTAACGGAGTTACGATTTTGTTTCTTTGAAATGACTGGAGCTCTTCAATTTCCAACGAAGAATGTGAATTAGAATGCTCCGTTGAAATAGAGGAAATATTATTCCTAATTTCAGTTAGTTAATTTTACTTAATTTTTAATCATCATTACAAATGTTGACTCGCTGACATTGCCTTTCAGTGGCCCCTAGATTAGGTTTATAATCTTAGAAAGGCATTAGGAAAGCTCAAGAAAATATGGTACGTCTGATGATCACCCCATTAGGAAGATAGATTGTTTCAGTGTTCTTAACCTAGTTGAGGACTGAGAATGTATAGTTTAAGTAAGTACAAATAGTCCTTGACATACAACCATTCACAGCTGGACTCCCTCTTCTTTGGGGCAGCCCCTGAGATATTGGAACACGGCTCTCTTGTCTTTCTCTTCATTAAACTAGACATCCCCAATTCCAGCAACCGTTCCTTATATGTTTTAGCCTCCAGTCCCCTAATCATCTTTGTTGCTCTTCTCTGCACTCTTTCTAGAGTCTCAACATCTTTTTTAAATCTTGGTGACCCAAACTGGATGCCGTATTCCAAGTGTGGCTTTACCAAGGCCTTGTAAAGTGGTATTAACGCTTTATGTGATCTTGATTCTATCCCTCTGTTAATGCAGCCTAGCACTGTGTTGGCTTTTTTGGCAGCTGCAGCTGGCTCCTATTTAAGCGAATGTCCATTAGGACTCACTTAACAACAGTGATTCACTTAACAACTGTGGCAAGAAAGGTCGCACAATGGGGTTGCAATTCACTTAATGAATGTTTCGTTTAGCAACAGAAATTTTGGGCTCAATTGCGGTCGTAAGTCGAGGACCACCTGTACTGTTGGGCAGTGTTTGAGTTTCAGGATTTAGTGACTGTCGTCTAGACCAGGGGTAGGCAACCTTGGCTGTTTTATGATTCATGGACTTCAACTCCCAGAATTCCTGAGCCAGCCATGCTGAGGGGAAAGGGAGAGTTTCCAAGCTGAGTCATGCTGGCTCAGGAATTCTGGGAGTTGAAGTCCACGAGTCATAAAAGAGCCAAGGTTGCCTACCCCTGGTCTAAACAGCAGCTTTCTTGATGCTTCCCCAGTATCCATGGTGGACATCTTCAGAGGCAAAGATCGTCTGTGATTCTGTGATTTGGATTATTACACTGATGGCTTGTTTACGGAAAAGAACCTTTAGATATCCTGTAATTCAGATACTGGATTTGGATTTAAGGAATCTCTCTTTCTCTCTCTTTTTAGCCTACTTAAGAAAAGAGATGGATTTGGTGGCTTGACTGGGGCGGAGGGACCGCTTCTCAATGTAAATCAGTTTCTTTTAATAATTAAGTGCTTACTTGTGGACTGGAAGCGGAAGGAATCCGCTTTATTAGTTTTTAATGCTGTATGTACTTTCTGCAGCTCTCCATGGAATACCAAGGGGAGTCACAGTATATCCTGCTTCTGCTTCAACTACTTCAAAATGTGGTTGTCTAGTTGTGATGGGCAATGTGCCACAGAGTCTTACTGCAGTTGTTTTGAAGAAGGCTCATAAATTCCTAAATTATAAATGGAATAGTGATACAGTATTTGACTTGGTGGTTTTAAAAAGTCAATGTATGTAGGGTTAGTATTGTATAATGTTTTGCAGTTATTTATTATATATATTCATATATATTTCATACACTGTATAGGAACATATAAAGAGTCATATGTATTTCAGAACAGGAAGTCCTTAATCTATAATCAGTGATAATTATATATTATGGAATTCAGCTTCTAGCGTCTGGTTTCACAAATTAAAGCTAAGCCATAGGTAATGTGATTTCATTTTAATTTGTGTGATATGTGAATCCAATCTCTCTTGTTAGTAACCTGTAGTTTCCACTTAAGAATTATATGTGAAGCAGATCACGGAGTAAGGAAATAGATTTTGTGGTTTTACCCTCCTATCAGAACAATCCTCCTTACCATATATATTCTGTTGTGTCAACACTGCTCACATCGGATGTTTTTGCTTTGACAATAGTTAGAGATGCAACCATTTTCTTTTTATGTTTTACTTTTAGAGTTAGAGTTAGATGATGCTGGGGGGAGGAATATACACGAAAGTTTAGCTAGACATAACAATACTGGACCTAGTGTGTGAACCAAGGTTATTGAAATAGGAGATGGTAAGAATTGATGGGCTGGACAACTGGAGGGAAAGCCTGTGCTTCAAACTAATTGGAGAATGTGATTTATGACAGTTAATTGGAGGAGGGAATTGTGCTTTGATACTATGTGCTCAAGGGTGGGGGATTCAGTTTTTGGCTTCGACTGTGTTAGTGCTGAAGTTATGCTTCTCAAATAAAGTTTGTTTAAGGTAAACAATGTCTCAAAGTTCATTGAAGAGCTTCATCTGTCGGAACCATGACATGTTGGTTTAAAATGAAAACTTTCAGGAAAGTTTAAAACTATTTTCTGTTTTAAAGGTGGGGATGTTTTGTTTTTTTTTGTCTATTCGATGAATTTTGTAAACGTGAGAACAACTTGCATACTTTTGGTTCCTTCTCCTGGCCTAATTTGACTAAGTACCGTTTATTGATTTTACTTAGGCATTTTTTTTTAAAAAAAATATTGATCTGTGAGCTGTTTAATGACCAGGAAGACAGGAAAAAAAGGATAGTGTTTTGGTTTTTTAAAAAAAATCCTTAAATTCTAGATCACTTTATGTGTAAACGTATAAATTTCACCTAACAGCAGAAATACGTGGTGAGATAGGCTGGCAGCCAGCAAAAAACCAAATCAAATGAGAGGCAGATACAATTTTAATTTAATTCCAAAGCTCTTAGAAGCAGAATCTAAATCAGTGGTTCTCAACCTTTTTAATGCCGCGACCCCCCAACCGGTCGTAAGTCGAGGACTACTCAACCGGTCGTAAGTCGAGGACTACTCAACTGGTGCAGCACCGTTGGCAGAATGGGACTTTTGGCGGGCTCAGCAGGGCAGAGACAGCCTGGACAATTCCTATTGGCTTTTGAAAGCCAATAGAATTAGATTCTATTCAAGAGAGTCTCTTCTATTGGCTTTCAAAAGCCAATAGAATAAAAGGGAGCAGCACAGCTAAGGAAAAGGGGGAAAAAATGGCGGACTGCGTTGTTTGGCGACCCCCGTGAAATGGTTGTTCGACCCCAAATGGGGTCCCGACCCACAGGTTGAGAACCACTGATCTAAATGAATTGGTACAAACTCTGTAATTGACATTTCAACAAACTCAATTTGTTAATATAAAATACAGTGGTGGGTTTTTTTCCCCTTATAAAATCCTTTTAGTTAATACGTGGTTAAAGACGTCTGAATATTGTCTAAATCAGGGGTCTTCAAACTTGGCCCTTTTATGATTTGTGGACTCCAACTCTCAGAATGCCTCAGCCAGCGTGTCTGGCTGATGAATTCTGGGAGTTGAAGTCCACAACTCATAAAAGGGCCAAGTTTGAAGACCCCTGATTTAGGCTTTAAGAGGAGTAGACTTCAACTCCCAGAATGCCTCAGCCAGCGTGTCTGGCTGATGAATTCTGGGAGTTGAAGTCCACAACTCATAAAAGGGCCAAGTTTGAAGACCCCTGATTTAGGCTTTAAGAGGAGTAGACTTCAACTCCCAGAATGCCTCAGCCAGCATGTCTGGCTGATGAATTCTGGGAGTTGAAGTCCACAACTCATAAAAGGGCCAAGTTTGAAGACCCCTGATATAGGCTTTAAGAGGAGTAGACTTCAACTCCCAGAATGCCTTAGCCAGCATGTCTGGCTGATGAATTCTGGGAGTTGAAGTCCACAACTCATAAAAGGGCCAAGTTTGAAGACCCCTGATATAGGCTTTAAGAGGAGTAGACTTCAACTCCCAGAATGCCTCAGCCAGCATGTCTGGCTGATGAATTCTGGGAGTTGAAGTCCACAACTCATAAAAGGGCCAAGTTTGAAGACCCCTGATATAGGCTTTAAGAGGAGTAGACTTCAACTCCCAGAATGCCTCAGCCAGCATGTCTGGCTGATGAATTCTGGGAGTTGAAGTCCACAACTCATAAAAGGGCCAAGTTTGAAGACCCCTGATATAGACTTTAAGAGGAGTAGACATCAACTCCCAGAATGCCTCAGCCAGCATGTCTGGCTGATGAATTCTGGGAGTTGAAGTCCATAACTCATAAAAGGGTCAAGTTTGAAGACCCCTGGTGTAAATAGTCAGTACAAAACTTAGCTCTGAACATTTGAGTCTGGCGTAGGTCTTTAAAGAGCCATCAAATGCAGGTAGTCCTCAACTTATGACCTACAATTGGGCCCAAAGTTTCCATTGCTAAGCAAGACAGCTGTTAAGTGAATTTTGGCCCATTTCATGATCTTTCTTGCTATAGTTGTTAGGTGTAGTTGTTAAGTTGGTAACATGGTGGTTAAAATGAATCTGGCTTCTCCATTGACTTTGTTGGTCAGCAGGTTGCAAAAGAGGATCACGTGACCCCGGGACATTGCGACCGTCATAAATACATGCCAAGGGTCCAGTTTTTGATTACGTAACTGTGGGGAATGTTGCAATGGTCGTAAATGTGAAAAATGATCATAAGTTCCTTTTTCCCAGTCCTGTTGTAATTTCGAACAGTAACAAAAGAAATGGTCGTAATTGGAAGACTTCCTTTAAGTTTTCCAGGACCTTTTATTTTGAAAGTCAACTGAACTAAAGAGCTACAAAGTCTGGTTTGATCCCTCCATGCCAGATATTTGGAAGAAACGATAACTAACTTCTCCAGTCCAGTTTGACCTGAATAATGGACCTCAGCCTTATCTCTACGTTCTATAACCGCTGGCTCAAATACAATGTTGGAAATAACCCCAGTTGAAATAAAGAAACATAATTTGGAAATTGAGAATACGATGGGGAAAAAGATGGAATACCAGATGGATGGAGTAAAGGGGCTTTGATTTCTGGGCAAGTGGTAAAGGAAACACCAGGGGTTCCATATGTTGTTCCTCAATCTCCATTTTATAATTTATGCATAGTTTTTCATCTCCTGTTGAGCTGAAAAGACTCCTGGAATGGCTTGCAAAGAATAAGATAAATCCAGCTGTTTTTTTTGCGGGGGGGGGCAGTCTATGAACTAAAACAAGCATTTCTTTCAAGTCAAGCTTTGTCCCTGAAGACTCTAAGGAGGCATCTGTGTAGTTTTCTTGGTAATGGTATGGAAATTGCACGCGCGGTTCATTTTTTTTCAGTTTCTCAATCAGACTAAATCTCAATCAGACTAAATTTCCTGCTGGTTTTTCATCTGAACAGTTTGAGCTTGATTCGCTCGTTAAGATCAGACCAGATTGTCTAGGGCAGTGATGGCGAACCTTTTAGAGATTTGAGTGCCCAAACTGCAATCCAAAACCCACTTATGCATCGTCGAGTGCCGGGTGGGTGTGGCCCATTGGCTGGGTGTGGCCCGTTGGGTGGGCGTGGCCAGTTGGTTGGGCATAGCTCCAATGGTAATGGCAGACTGGGTGGGACTAAAAAGTTCAATCAATCAATCCCAACTTTGCAAGAACTTTTTTTTCTCGCGAGAAGTTGAAATTGACTGATTGAAGTTTTTTTTTTTTTTTGCACATGGCGGCGGAGGCCTAAAGCGAAAAGGTTTTATAAAACCCAGCTGAAGGCCTAGCCCTGGGGCGACGATGCGCATGTCCACAGAGAGGGCTCTGAGTGCCGCTTCTGGCACCCATGCCATAGATTCGCCACCATTGGTCTAGGGCAGTGGTTCTCAACCTTTTTAATGCCGCGACCCCCAACCGGTCGTAAGCCGAGGACTACTCAACCGGTCGTAAGTCGAGGACTACTCAACTGGTGCAGCACCGTTTGCAGAATGGGACTTTTGGCGGGCTCAGCAGGGCAGAGACAGCCTGGACAATTCCTACTGGCTTTTGAAAGCCAATAGAATTAGACTCTATTCAAGAGAGTCTATACTATTGGCTTTCAAAAGCCAATAGAATAAAAGGGAGTAGCACAGCTAAGGAAAAGGGGGAAAATGGCGGACTGCATTGTTTGGCGACTCCCGTGAAATGGTCGTTCGACCCCAAATGGGGTCCCGACCCACAGGTTGAGAACCACTGGTCTAGGGGCTTCCGTTTAGCTGGCAGAACCCGAAAGGAAATGGAAGGGATGAGGAAAACGAAGCAATCTAGGCAAAGGTTGCTAGTTTATATTGTTATAATAGGTTTTGAGAAACTGGTAGAGGACCGCTACCATACAGATTAAGTGGTTTTTCCTTAGAGGGCAGTTGGTTTGGGTAGCCTGTATGATGATTGGGACAAGATAGTGGAAAGCAGGTACAGGTGAATCTGGCAAAAGTGGGATTTCTTATTGCTTCTGCCTCCTCCTTTTCTTTTATGATGTACTAGCAAGCAGTATATATCTTACGTCCTGAGTCCCAGTCATGAAGGAGCAATAGATTGAAAGCTTTAGGCAATATGGAAGGCCTAGATAGCGCAAATCTATAGAAGAAGGACAGGCGGGAGTCAAGAGAGGAATTAGCCTGGAGTCATTATGTTCCCACAAGTGGTCTAACCCCTCTTGAATTGATACCTAGCTCCAATTTAGTGCTGACTGTTAAATTGACTAGATTCTTATGTAAAGCAGTAAATCAGATTAACTGGAATGTAGGGTGTGGTTCTGATTCTTGCGCGCCTGACAAAACCCTAGCACAGTGTTTCTCAACCTTGACAATTTTAAGGCATGTGGACTTCAACTCCCAGAATTCCACAGCCAGCACTGCAAACGATTTGCTAACGATTTGCTTTTATTTATATTTATAATTTGTTACACGACACAGTAATCATTGGTTTAAAGCAGTGTTTCTCAACCTTGACAATTTTAAGGCATATGGACTTCAACTCCCAGAATTCCACAGCCAGCACTGCTGGCTGTGGAATTCTGGGAGTTGAAGTCCACATGCCTTAAAATTGTCAAGGTTGAGAAACACTGCCCTAGCAGAATGATATGGGAACTGCTGTCAATCATGTTTACTTGCAGGTTCATGAAATTAAGTATGCTGTTAAAATATGCAAATATAATGTGGCTGAAGATGTGCTGAGTTTGGATGTTGAACAAAACTTCCATGCCTAATTTAGCACTGGTGAATCCATTCAAATTCATTAATATCCGTGGTGAAATAGGGGTGTGGTTCTGGAAATCTATTTATTTTGTATTATTCGGAACCTGGCTCATTACTTAAGGCCTTTGAGTAAAATGGACAAAGGAAGAGGAAATGGAATATATGAAAAAGGAATAACTGACAAGGCAATTTTGTAATCAATACATTCCTAAAGTGGTCTAGATCAAACTTGAGCTGGCTAAATTTCCATTTCCATAATAGCACAAGCAGTTACAGAATCACGTAACTCAAAACTATTTTAAAATAATTTTGTCTCCCTTTGCACATACTTCTGCGATGGAATAAAAATAGTTCTCAGAGCCTCTTTTCTTCTCATACATGATATTATTGGTATTGTAACAGAATAGCAGAGTTGGAAGGGACCTTGGAGTCAAACCTGCTCAGGCAGGAAACATTATACCATTTCACACAAATGGTTGTCCAATCTCTTCACAAAAACTTGGAGCAATTACAACTTCTGGATTATGTTCTGATATAGTATTCCACAGATAGACAGGTACTCAATTTTTCTAAAAATCCAGAGGAATTTGTTTTCACAATTCGTGCAAAGAAATATTTTATTAGGTCTTGCTCTGTGACTCCTTCCTATCTCCTGTCTATCTATCTATCATCTGTCTGTCCTATCTATCTATCTATCTATCTATCTATCTATCTATCTATCTATCTATCCTTCTGTCTATCTATCTATCTATCCATCCATCCATCCTTCCTTCTGTCCGTCCATCCATCCATCCATCCATCCATCCATCCATCCATCCATCCATCCATCCATCCATCCATCCATCCTTCCGTCCATCCATCCATCCATCCATCCATCCATCCATCCATCCATCCATCCATCCATCTATCTATCTATCTATCTATCTATCTATCTATCTATCTATCTATCGTCTGTCTGTCTCTGTCTGTCCTATCTATCTATCTATCTATCTATCTATCTATCTATCTATCTATCTATCTATCTATCTATCTATCTATCATCTGTCTATCTTTCTGTCTATCTATCTATCTATCTATCTATCTATCTATCTATCATCTGTCTGTCTCTCTCTCTGTCTATCTATCTATCATCTATATCTATCATCTATCTGTCTGTCTGTCTATCTATCTGTCTATTAATTTAATTTAACTTAATTTAATTTAATTTAATTTATTCCTAGTCATTTAGGATGGCGCTATGAAGAGACATAAATCTATATATAAAAATCTCTTTAAGAAATGCGGTAGTGGAGTGACACTGCCCATTTTGCTGAGTTGTTACCACTGAGAGATGTTTCACCACACTTAAGGTTTGGAGGTGACCTTTAATAGCCCTTTCTTTTACGCATCTCTGTTTGGATTATTTTATCAGCCCAGCAGATCATAGATTCTTGACCTACCGCCTCTGGTGCTTTCAGTGAACCCAGTTCTAGGGGAAGATGGTGGATAAGCAAGGTTACAAGCTGAGCCGTAATGAACAAAACTAAGAAATTAGAATCCTATCTGAATTGAACAACTGGACGACATGGCTTGAATAAAGAAGAAGAAAAACTTGCAGTCAATGACCATTTGGGCTTTCCCTATTTCATTTTGAACTTTTAGGAGCCAGAACGATACTCATAAAAGAAGATAATAAGCCTCCTTAAAAAAGTTAATTTCTTTTTTGTGAAGTTCTTATTTATGACATTCCACCTAGTTCATTTGCATAACGATTTATACTTTGTCTAACATTTGAGCCAGAAGACCATCCCAGTCAAGTGGGTTATTATAGGATAAGTCAATTACCAGCTCTTATTTTTCAGACTAATTGTATTAATGTCTTTATGTGTGGTCATTTGGAAACAAATGCATTTTTCCTGTCTCTTGGAGAATAGAGCTTGCTCCATTAAAAAAAAAAAAAAGCTATGCGATTTATATTCTGCCTTGTGCGGGTCTGTGACTGTAATTAAGATTTGATTTGATTTGTATTTTGCCCCCTGTCCTCATAGCACATACCACTAACCCAGATTAAAACAAAAACTAGACTCCTCTCTCTTTGCAGATGTTCATGGAAGTTGGTCAGTTGTGACAATTTTATCCCTTTTTTCCTTGGTTTTACCCTCTTTTTATTTACTCTCCCCTTGTATTGTTTGGATAAAACTTGCTCACTATAATAATAATAATAATAATAATAATAATAATAATAATAATAATAATAATTGGATAATAAAGTGCCTAGAAATAACAGGAGTCAGTAGAAACATCAGAAAATTTGTGCAAAGATCGATGGCACAATGGAAGACACAGTTGCAGATCAATGGTGAGAGGCTGGGAGAGGTTAATATCAAGAGAGGAATATTTCAAGGAGATTCATTATCACCATTACTATTTGTTATTGCACTGTTTCCTCTGTCAACAATACTGAATAACTCAGGACATGGCTATCAAACATCAAAAACATCTGCCAGACTATCCCACCTCCTTTATATGGATGATCTGAAGCTGTATGGAAAAACATCATCTGAAATAGAATCGCTGCTCAACACTGTCCATATATATAGCCAAGATATTGTAATGGAGTTTGGCTTGGACAAATGTGCCACACTTACTATCAAACAAGGAAAAATAATGAAAACTGAAGGAATCAAGATGCCCCACGAAAATAACATTAAGAGTCTGGATGAGGAAGAATACTACAAATACTTGGGTATCCTTCAAGCTGACAACATCAAGCACACTGAAGTCAAGAAAAAGATTAGAGGTGAATACATCAAGAGAGTGAAGAAGATCTTAAAATCCAAACTCAATGGAGGAAATACCATAAAGGCAATCAACACCTGGGCAATCCCAGTCATTAGGTACACAGCTGGAATAGTGGACTGGACTCAAGCAGAACTAAAAGCAATGGATAGGCAGACCAGAAAAATAATGACAATGAATCATGCCCTTCATCCACGCAGTGACATTGATAGACTTTATCTACCAAGGCAAATAGGTGGGCGTGGAATGCTACAAGTACATCAGATGGTTGAAGAAGAAAAAATGGCTTTGGAAGAATATCTGAAGAACAGTGATGAAGATGCACTGAAATTAGTATATCAGGAAGGCTTACTAAATACTGGAGAGACCAAACTGGCCTTCAAGAAAGACCAAATGAAGAACAGAATAGAGGCATGGGAAGACAAAGCACTACATGGCCAATACATGAAAAAAATAGCTGGGAAAGCAGATAACAATAAAACCTGGCAATGGCTAAGAGCAGGAAAATTGAAGAAAGAGACCGAGGGACTAATTCTGGCTGCACAAGACCAAGCCTTAAGAACAAATGCATACAAAGTCAAAATTGAGAAGACAGCAACAGACAGTAAGTGCCGCCTATGCAAAGAAGCTGAAGAAACAGTGGACCACTTGGTAAGCTGTTGCAAGAAGATTGCACAAACTGATTACAAGCAGCGGCATGACAAAGTAGCAACAATGGTGCATTGGAAGATCTGCAAAAAATATCATTTGCCTGTAAGCAAAAACTGGTGGGATCATAAAATAGAGAAAGTCATAGAAAATGATAAAATTAAACTGCTCTGGGACTTCAGAATTCAAACAGACAAGCACCTGCAACATAACACCCCAGACTTAACAATTGTCGATAAGAAAGACATAAAAGTCTGGATAGTGGATGTGGCAGTGCCTGGAGATAGCAGAATAGAAGAGAAAGAACTGGAGAAGATAACAAAATACAAAGACCTACAAATAGAAATAGAAAGACTGTGGCAAAAGCAAGCAAGGGTAGTACCAATAGTCATAGGCTCCTTGGGTGCAATTCCAAAACAACTGGAGCACCACTTGAACACCATTGGCATTGACAAATTCGCTATTAGTCAATTGCAAAAGGCAGCCTTATTAGGAACTGCTTCCATCCTGCGACGATATCTGTAATACCATCAAACATCCACATCTGCCTATCCCAGGTCCTGGGTAAGGACTCGATAGGTAGACAAAATGCCAAATCCAGTCTGAACATCTGGCTGACTGTGCGATGATCGATAATAATAATAATAATGGAAGGGACCTTGGAGGTCATCTAGTCCAACTCCCTGCTCAGGCAGGAAACCCTATACTATTTTGGACAAATGGCTGTCCAGTCTCTTCTTAAAAACTTCCAGTGTTGGAGCATTCACCGCTTCTGGAGGTAGGTTGTTCCACTGGTTTATTGTTCTAACTGTCAGGAAGTTTCTCCTTAGTTCTAGGTTGCTTCTCTCCTTGATTAGTTTCCATCCGTTGCTTCTTGTCCTGCCTTCAGGTGCTTTGGGGAATAGCTTGACTTCCTCTTTGGGGCAGCCCCTGAGATACTGGAGCACTGCTATCATGTCCCTCCTCATCCTTCTCTTCGTTAAACTAGACATACCCAATTCTTGTGGACTTCAACTCCCAGAATTCCTCAGCCAGTGTGCCTGGCTGAGGAATTCTGGGAGTTGAAGTCCACAAGTCTTCAAAGGGCCAAGTTGGAAGACCCCTGTCCTAATGGATGGACCACTTTAGCAGTGTAACCAGTCGCTCAGAGTGATGATAAGACCCCCATTTGTTGATAGTGTTTAATTAGACCCAGGTATTTTAATATAGATTTTTGCCCTGAGCAGGGGATTGAATTTGATGTCTCAATGTCACCTTTATACATTTATTGGTTCTATGTTTGGCGTTTCGTGAAAGGTGTCTAGGAATATTCTTTGTATTAAATCATCACATCTCTCGCTAAACTAACATTACAGAAATTCCTTGGGAAAGGAAACACAGCCTTGAATAGTAAAAACAGCAACTCTGAGACATAATTTACACGTGCCTATAACGGATGCCCTGGGAGAAAATGTGAACGCTTTCAATCTATTCTACGTCTGCTTTCTAAATACGAATAAAATGGGTTGCAGCTGTTTTCCGAAATACTGAGTTTGCTACCTGTTATAATCAGATCGACAGAAATTGGGGAGTTTCTGCAGTCGTTTCATCATCTGAGCACTTTGAGGTACAAACTTCCAGCGAAAGATCGCCATCTGTTTTGTTCTCTTAATGAGAGTAAATGAAGCAAACATTTAGGAGTAAGAGATGGTTTGGACACAACGCATGACGCGTTTTCAGTCTAATGTTTTGATGCTTCCTCCTCCTCTCTGGCGTGGCTGCAAAAAGGAGTCAGGAAACTTTTATTTTCCAATTAAAGGGACTAGATAGATTTCCATGCTACCCAAAGCCGAAAATTTAGTGTTTCGTCCTAGCTATGATTAAATCAGTTTATGACCGATGCTTGTTTATTGACATTATTCTTTTGTTGTTGTCGTTAGTTGCGAAGTCGTGTCTGACCCATCGTGACCCCTTGGATCACGTTCCTCCAGGCCTTCCTGTCCTCTACCATCTTCTGGAGTCCATTGAAGCTCATGCCTATTGCTTCAGTGATTCTATCCAGCCACCTCCTTCTCTGTCGTCCCCTTCTTCTCTTGCCCTCCATCTTTCCCAGCATCAGGCTCTTCTCCAGGGAGTCCTTCCTTCTCATTAGGTGGCCAAAGGACTTGAGTTTCAACTTCAGGATCTGGCCTTCTCAAGAGCAGTCGGGGTTGATTTCCTCTAGGACTGACCGGTTGGGTCGCCTTGCAGTCCAGGGGACTCACAGGAGTCTTCTCCAGCACCAGAGTTCAAAGGCCTCCATTCTTTGGCGCTCAGCCTTTCTTATGGTCCACCTTTCACAGCCATACATTACAACTGGGAAAATCATGGCCTTGACTATACACACTTTTGTTGGTAGGGTGACGTCTCTGCTTTTTAGTATGCTGTCTAGATTTGCCATAGCTTTCCTCCCCAGGAACAAGCATCTTTTAATTTCTTGGCTGCAGTCCCCATCTGTGTTGATCTTGGAGTCCAGGAAGATAAAATCTGTCACTACCTCCATTTCTTTAGCCATTGTTAACGTTGACTTGAGTTTAGAGTCAGATGGAAAATCTGTGAGCCTCATGGAAGTTACTGGAATTCTCAACATGGGTTTGTAGGTTAGCAGCCTCTGAAAGGCGAGCAATCCATTTGCAGTATTAGATTAGAGCAGGGGTCTTCAAACCTGGCCCTTTTATGACCTGTGACTTCAACTCCCAGAATTCCTCAACCAGGCAGGCGTGCCTGGCTGAGGAATTCTGGGAATTAAAGTCCACAGGTCATAAAAGGGCCAAGTTTGAAGACCCCTGCTTTAGAGGTTGGATGACCTACAAATCTGCCATTAACCTAAAGCAGCATTTCCTACTGTTCTGTATCGTACTCAAATCTGTGTTAGAAAAGCAGAAAGTGGAATGCACAAGCCTGAAGCTCATTAGCAATGCCATTTTTGGTTTGGACCTTCATAGGTAGATATAATTAATGTGTCTTTAATGTTCTGTGTTCAAGCTTTCTGAGTTACTTTGCTTGCTTTGTTTATGAAGCCTATATAGCTGTCCACTCAACCAAGTGATACTGAAAAAAATTATCAATAGCATTAAGGCAGGGAGCAGAATTTCAGCTAATTGGGCTTTATCGGGATGAAATGCCGTATATTTTGTGGTGTTTCAGAGGAATTATTCCAGAGTTCATTTAATTTCTACATAATCCTTAAGCAAACTTAAATTGGGTTATTACCCAGCTCTTTGCTTCTTCTTGAATGTGGGTATGCATTGATATCTCTACATTTTTTTTACATCTTCCTGATGCAACGTAATAAAAGTGAATGATATTCAGTGAATGTAAGCATCTTTTCAGAAACTGTATATATATTTGATTTTATGTGGTTAAGAACGAGTGGGTCTTTAAGATGCATCTGTTGTTTTAACTAAAAGAAAGAACTTGAACCATCATAAAGGATGGAATTTGACAAGCATCAAATATTTTTATCTTTAGGGCCAACAAAACTACTTGTGGATGGAGAATTGTCTGCATAGGAATGAAGAAACTGCCACCTAGTCAGGCCATTTTCTGGCCTTTATTCCCTAATTCACCTTTCCATCTCCAGTTGTAGCATTCTTAGTAAATGATACTCAGAAAGTAAATTTTCAAATAGAAAATAGAAAATAGAAAAGAATAGAATAGAATAGAATAGAATAGAATAGAATAGAATAGAACTGGAAGGGACCTTGGAGGTCTTCTAGTCCAGCCCCCTGCTCAAGCAGGAGAACCTATACCAGTGGTGGTGAACCTATGGCACGGGTGCCAGAGGCGGCACTCAGAGCCCTCTCTGTGGGCACACACACCATCACCCCAGTCCTAGGCCTTCAGCTGGGTTTTATAAAACCTTTTCGCTTTAGGCCTCTGCTGCCGTGTACAAAAAAAAAGGTTCAATCAATCAGTCAATTTCAATTTCTCGCGGGAAAAAAAAGATCTTGCAAAGTTGGAATTGATTGATTGAACTTTTTAGCCCCACCCACTCTGCTGTTACCACCGCAGCCATGCCCACCCAATGGGCCACACCCACCCAATGGGCCACACCCACCTGGTACCCGACGATGCATAAGTGAGTTTTGCGTTGCAGTTTGGGCACTCGCTCTCTGATCTATACCAGTGGTGGCGAACCTATGGCACGGGTGCCAGAGGCGGCACTCAGAACCCTCTCTGTGGGCACGCGCACCATCGCCCCAGTCCTGGGCCTTCAGCTGGATTTTATAAAACCTTTTTGCTTTAGGCCTCCATTGCCATATGCAAAAGAAAAAAGTTCAATGAATCAGTCAATTTCAACTTCTCGCGGGGAAAAAAAAGATCTTGGAATTGATCTTTCCAACAATTCAAGTTGGAATTGATTGATTGAACTTTTTAGTCCCATCCAGTCTGCTGTTACCACCACAGCCATGCCCATCCAATCGGCCACACCCACCCAATTGGCCACACCCACCCAATGGGCCACACCCACCGGCACTCGACCACACATGTGGATTTTGCGTTGCAGTTTGGGCACTCGGACTCTAAAAGGTTCGCCACTGACCTACACTGTCTCGGACAGTTGACTGTCTAGTCTCTTCTTAAAAATCTCCAGTGATGGACCGCCCATCGTTAATGATACAATAAAGGCTATACTCATTCCTCTTCCCATTTCTTCTCTAGTTTTTTTTTTTTTTGTGAAATTGTTCACCTTTATCTTTATTACATATTACTTTAACAGAGTGATATGATTTTGGATCAAAGGAGAAACCCACTCATATGCTAAATGTCTAGAGATTCTCAGTCAACCAGGTCATGGTTGTCCCAAATGTGCTTTTTTTTTTCAGGAGGCAACTGGACTTAATTGTTTTTCTTTGAAGGCGTTTCGCTTCTCACCCAAGAAGCTTCTTCAGCTCTGACTGGATGGTGGGGAGTGGAAGGATTTATACTCCTTGCAGACAGCTGGTCATTTGCATCCTTTTAGACTCTAAAAGAAGGCGAATGACCAGCAGTCCGCAAGGAGTATAAATCCTTCCATTCCCCACCATCCAGTCAGAAGCTTCTGGGATGAGAAGTGCATCTCTTGCATTACAAGGAAAAAAAATTAAACGGCAGCATTTTGTGGTAAAAATGCTACGAAACGTTATCTATTGATCATTCTGAATTTGTGAGTATGTGAGACGAAAGGCTGGGTTTGCTTTCTCTTCTCATATACATACATTATATACAACAAAGATGATTAGGGGATTGGAGGCTAAAATATATGAGGAACAGTTGCTGGAATTGGGTAGGTCTAGTTTAATGAGGAGAAGGACAAGGGGGGACATGATAGCAATCTTCCAGTATCTCAGGGGCTGCCCCAAAGAAGAGGGAGTCAAGCTATTCTCCAAAGCACCGGAAGGCAGGACAAGAAACAACGGATGGAAACTAATCAAGGAGAGAAGCAACCTAGAACTAAGGAGAAACTTCCTGACAGTGAGAACAATTGACCAGTGGAACTACCTGCCTCCAGAAGCGGTGAATGCTCCAACACTGGAAGTTTTAAAGAAGAGACTGGACAGCCATTTGTCCGAAATGGTGTAGGGTTTCCTGCCTGAGCAGGGGGTTGGACTAGATGACCTCCAAAGTCCCTTCCAACCTCCTCCTCCTCCTCCTCCTCATTATTATTATTATTATTGACCATCGCACAGTCAGCCAGATGTTCAGACTGGATTTGGCATTTTGTCTACCTATCGAGTCCTTACCCAGGACCTGGGATAGGCAGATGTGGATGTTTGATGGTGTTACAGATATCGTCGCAGGATGGAAGCAGTTCCTAGTAAGGCCGCCTTTTGCAATTGACTAATAGCGTATTTGTCAATGCCGATGGTGTTCAAGTGGTGCTCCAGTTGTTTTGGGATTGCACCGAAAGGCGCCTATTACTATTAGTACTACCCTTGCTTGCCTTTGCCACAGTCTTTCTAGTTCTATTTGTTGGTCTTTGTATTATTATTATTGTTGTTGTTGTTGTTGTTGTTACATACATCCACAGCTGAGCCCAAAATTTCTGTTGCTAAATGAAATGTTAAGTGAGTTTGCTTCATTGTACGACCTTTCTTGCCACAGTTGTTAAGTGAATTGCTGTAACTGTTAAATTAGTCAACCTGTTATTAAGTGATTCT
Organism: Crotalus adamanteus; assembly: GCA_039797435.1. Taxonomy (NCBI): domain Eukaryota; kingdom Metazoa; phylum Chordata; class Lepidosauria; order Squamata; family Viperidae; genus Crotalus; species Crotalus adamanteus. The sequence goes on from CM077924.1 coordinate 4,918,580, forward strand.
GGGCTACCCCATTGATGTTGCTTGTCAGAAGGGGATCACATGACCCCGGGACTCAGCAACCGTCATAAATATGAGTCAGTTGCCAAACGTCTGAATTTTGATCATGGGGATGCTACAATGGACTGTGAAAAACAGTCGTAGGTCACTTTTTTCAATGCCATTTTAAATTTGAATAATCCCTAAATGAGTGGCCGTACGTCGAGGAATACCTGCAAAATCATACGTTGTAAGTGTTTATCGTTGCAAAATTATCGATGTGTTTGAAAAAGTCTGATTGAAAGGAAAAAAAGCATAGAAAAGATCCAAGAAAGAAGATCAGTTTCAACTTTCGTTTTGCGCAGTTTTCTCGGCTGCCTCTCTACTTGACATGAAATAAAGTAATAGATAACTTTGCGTTGTAGATAGATGATAGATGTAGGGCAGGGCTGGAGGATGAAAAGCGTTTTAGAAAGGAAATATATTTGAATTCTGTCTTAGTACGTCATATAAAAGCTTTCTATTGCGTGAAGAATGTATTGAAAATGCTTCTTAAATGAGGATGTATATTCATTCAGACGGCTGTTTTCTTTTTATGAATCCTTCTTTTGATGGGATAAAAGAAAATTTCTCTCACTGCATGATTAAATGCTGAGATGAGATTACAGAAAAGTTTGATGAAAATGTACTATGTTTCTCTTTCCTCCTGTCATGTCAACACAAAAGGACTCTGGCTAGGTGCTATACATTATTCATACGTTTACCCTGCCAAAACGTAGATAACCTCGGCTAACAAAAGGCAATAAAAAGAAGTAGTCAGCCTTGTGATAGCTTGACAACATGACAGTAGATCTCAACAATCTGGCTCTTTTGAATATAATACAATTTTTGGAGGGCCTCCAAAAGATACATTTGTAATTAGGCAGACATCTGCAAGAAGACATATTTTGTCAGCAGCGTTGTACATGTTCATCAACGTATGTAAACACCTGTTTTTATGCTTATTTTCTTTTGTGGAGAGAGAAAAATGAGTTTGGGACAGAGATTCCTATAAACGATAAAAGATGTAGGCAGCCAGGTTATAATTATAGAATAGTATAGAGCTGGAAGGAACCTTGGACGTCTTCTATTTAGTCTATAATATTTCTATAATGCTGTACAATTCAGTAACATTTTCAGCTTGTAACAGAAAGGGGAAAAAAACCCTGAGATATATGTAGCTGCAGAGATCAATATTTTCTGAACTTAGGAATTTAATATTAATACATATTAATATTGATAAGTCTCAGGATGGTACGATAATTTTATCTATTCCATCTGTCTGCCTGTCTGTGTCTGTCCGTCTGTCCATCCAGCCATCCATCCATCCAGCCAGCCAGCTAGCTAGCTAGCTAGCTAGCTATCCACCATCTATCTAGCCACCATCCATCCATTATCCATCTATCCATCCATCAATCACCCATATCCATCATCCATCCATACATCCATCCATCCATACATCCATCCATCCGTCAATCTGTCTGTCCATCCGTCTGTCCATCCATCCATCCATCCATCCATCCATCCATCCATCCATCCATCCATCGATCCATCCATCCATACATACATACATACATACATAATCTATATGAACAGTCTCCATAAGAAGAGTTTATTCCATGAAAATTTCACAGGAAGCTTGACATGATGTTTCCAAAGAGAACACTTGGACAGCCCGTCACAAAGTATTTATGCAGATTCATAATTTTTCATCTAATTCTTCTCTTCCCCAACTTTAAAACTTATTTTATTGCTGCAGCACTTCTGATAGATGATCCCAGAATCTTGTTTGCTTTCTGTTCCTTCCTAGCGAACTCCATATCTCTGTGTCTATAGCAGGGGTGTCCAGCCTTGACAACTCTTAAGACTTGTGGACTTCAATTCCCAAAAATGTATGGAAACAGAAACTGTATCTACACCGTATTTTTCTGATACTGCAGTTTCTTGTTGCTGGTTTGCATTGAAGTTTAAGATGGTTAACACCAACAATGATGGATGTAGTACTGAGAAAGGATACAGAAGCATGAAACCACATTAAAAAAAAAAAAAATCCCTTACTAGACTTGAAACTCTTTTTAGCTTTTTTTTAATGTCTCATGTCAGCAATGATTTCCATTTTTTCTTTAGTATTTAAAGAGGTTTCCCTCCCTTCATACAGTTTCTACAGCACTTTCCTATTTTTCTTCATAAAATCTTTTATCTGGGTGCTGTTTATAAACTGGAAAAAACAACAGGATATATTTAGGATGCCTCGATTAAAATAGACGTGCTGCAGATAAAACTAAATGCAATGAAATAATTTTAACACAATTTTGGTTAACGGGTAAGACTACAAAAAAGTGTTAATATGGGTCCATACCCTTACGAAAGTAAGCACATTAAATCCTTGCTTGTTTATTAAGTGTACTGCTTCCTGGTCCACGGATTTATGCTTTGCAGATTCAAAGTGATAACACATGAGAAATCGGCACATTTCCTTTACAGATTTGTCAGAAATCTGCCTCAGATTGTAATCTTTGGTTTCAAAATGAAATTATTGTATTGTTTTAATTGAACAAAGGGATTTTTATTTATTTTATTCCAATTTATACAGCTGACCCTCTTCAGTATTGGCCAGCTCACAAACAATTGAAAATATATAAAAAGACCAAAGCAAGGTAACAATTTAAGGACAGTTAAAAATCCTATAACAAGAGTAAAGCTTATTTTAAAAATACACCGTTTCTATTTTAGAAGTAATATCCAGGAGACCAGTAAGTTCACCATTGAAGTTCATTTTTACTGAGCCGGGATGACTATCCGAAATGGGGTTCCCCACAAAAATTAGCTCAAATCGACTAGAAAGTCTATTTTAAGGCCAATGGTCCCAAATCACCTCCCTAGCTTATATGATCAAGGACTGGGATTAAACCTGAAAGAGTAAACCTTCAAGACAGAAGGGGTCAGGTTCTTCATCAGAGCACCAGAGGAAAGGACAAGAAACAATGGTTAAACTGATCAAAGAGAGAAGCAATCTGGAATTGAGGAGAAACTTCCTGACAGTGAGGACAATCAACCAATGGAACAGAAGTTGCCTCCAGAAATTGTGGGCGCTCCATCATTGGAGGTTTTCAAGAAGAGACTAGACAATCACCTGTCTGAGATGGTGTAGGTTCTCCTGCTTGAGCAGGAGGCTGGACTAGAAAACCTCCAAGGTCCCTTCCAGCTCCTATTCTATTCTATTCTATTCTATTCTATTCTATTCTATTCTATTCTATTCTATTCTATTCTATTCTATTCTATTCTATTCTATTCTATTCTATTTATTTTTATTTATTTATTTATGAGACTTATATACCGCTTTAAGTGCAAGCACTCTCTAAGCGGTGTACACCAGTAAGCAATGTATGTATATATTTACATTGCCCCCAACAATCTGGGTCCTATATTCTATTCTATTCTATTCTATTCTATTCTATTCTATTCTACTCTACTCTACTCTACTCTACTCTACTCTACTCTACTCTACTCTACTCTACTCTACTCTACTCTACTCTGTTCCATTCCATTCCATTCCATTCCATTAAGACACAACCTGGAATTAAGGAGAAACTTCCTGACAGGGAGGACAATCAACCAGTGGAACAGCTTGCCTTGATTTATTCTCCAGAGCATCTGAGGGCAGAACAAGAAGCAATGAGTAGAAGCTTCTCAGAGGGAGATCCCTCCTGGAGCTAAGGAGGAACTTGCTGACAGTGAGAATCATTAATCAGTGGAACAGCTTGCTTCCAGAGTTGTGGATGCTCCATCTCTGGAGATTGTCAAGAAAAGATTGGATAGTCATTTGTCCAGAATGGTATAAAGATTGCTTCTTTGTGGAGGGGGGGGAGTTGGGACCCTTCTAGTCCTAGGACTCTATGGACCAACCCATGGCCCATGGGCCACATGAAACCCTGAGCAGCTAGTAAGGCAGCTTCACAAGATAACAATAAGATAATATAACCTTTATTGTCATTTTTTTTTTTACTGTGGGCACAGCGGCACACATCAAAAATGAAATTTAGTTACCCGCTCTCAGAGTGAAACACATACATGACACACCCCTAAACATACTATATGCGACGTATGTATAGACCCACACCCTTATATATACATAACAAATAATTATTAAACACTGTCTATCTTGAATACATAATGGAAGGAGGAAGCTTGAGAGTTCACAAGGTTAATGCTGTATGGAACGAAACTGTGGCTGAATCTGGATGTTCTGCTTCGGGTACCATGGAGCCCCCTCCTCCCAGAAGGGAACAAGGAAAACAGGTTGTGAAGAGGATGTGTGGTGTCCCAAATAATCCTGCTCAAGCAAGGCTTCTGTGCTATGTCCTGGATGGGAGGGAGGGAGCTGCCAATGATCTTTTCAGCTGTCCTCACCACTCTCTGCACCGCCTTCTTGTCCGAAGCAGGGATGCTTCCAAACCAGACTGTGATGCTGTATATGTGTGTGTGTGTGTGTGTGTGTGTCTGTGTCTGTGTGTGTATTTTAAAATGGGTTTGTTGAAGCCCTGAGCAGCTAGTAAGGCAGCCCCGCAAGATAACAATAATATATGTATATATTAAAATGGGTTTGTTGCTTATGTGCATTAACTCTATTCTGTATTTTATATGACAGCCAAGATAATTCCTCTTCCCTCATTGTGGCCCAGGCAAGCCAAAAAGGCTGGACCCCCACGGTTTAGGTCACGCAGCATTGTAAGACTTTGTGATGCCGCATATTCCAGGAGCACTCTGCGTGTTATAAAGAAGAAAAAATAGCAAAGATGGCTGGATGGAGGAGGACAAAGTAGTCCTCGACTTACCAACCATTTGTTTAGCGACCACTCAAAGTGAACAGCAGCACTGAAAAAATGGACTTACAACCATTTTTCACCCGTAACGACCATTGCAGCCTCCCCGTGGTCGCACGATCAAAATTCGGATGCTTGGTAACTGGAATGGGTTTTTTTTTTGTCGGCCGCAGTGTCCCATGTGTGTGTGTGTGTGTGTGTGTGTGTGTGTGTGTGTGTGTGTGATGTGTGATCCCCTTTGGTGACCTTCTGACAAGCCAAGTCAAGGGGGCTAATCCAGATCCACTTAACAACCGTGTTACTGACTTTACGGTTTCAATGATTCACCTAACCACTGTGACAAGGAAGGTTGTAAAGTGGGGCAATATTCCCTTAACACGTGTCTTGCTTGGGAATGGAAACTTTGGGCTCAGTTATCATCGTAAGCCGAGGACTACCCCCACTCAGTATTGGATTAGGACAGGGGTAGGCAACCTTGGCTCTTTTATGACTCGTGGACTTCAACTCCCAGAATTCCTGAGCCACCATGGCTCAGCTTGGAAACCTCTCCCTTTCCCCTCAGCATGGCTGGCTCAGGAATTCTGGGAGTTGAAGTCCACCAGTCATAAAAGAGCCAAGGTTGCCTACCTCTGGCCTAGGCCTAGGCCGCTTTATGACTCGTGGACTTCAACTCCCAGAATTCCTGAGCCAGCCTGGCTCAGCTTGGAAACTTCTCCCTTTCCCCTCAGCATGGCTGGCTCAGGAATTCTGGGAATTGAAGTCCATGAGTCATAAAAGAGCCAAGGTTGCTTTCCCCTGAATTAGGAGAAACGGGACAAAGGAAGGAAGGGGAAATTCGATTCTGCCTGAAAGACAGCGGACAGACTGGATTGCCGATGATTGACAGGGGTGTGATTCAAGTGAAGGAAGGCAAGAGAAAGAATACGCTTTGAAAGGGCTCAAGAACAAAGCGGCGTAGATTAGTAATGTAATCCTGTCTCCCGGCAAGATAGATCCAGACTAGCAACAGAACTCAGAAGGAATGCAGTCTCCTGGATAGCAATAGAGGGGCAAGCTGGCTTCAGTTTTGATTGACAGCATTGAACCCAGCCCAGAGCTATGAGAATGGAAGGGAAAGGAAGGAGAGGAGAGGAGAGGATGAAAGGAAAGAGAAATGAAGGGAAGGGGAGAATGTAAGAGGGAAGAGAACAGAAGGGAAAAGAAAATGAGAGAGGGAAAAGAAGGGAAAGAGAAACTGGGGAAGGGAGAATGGAAGAGGGAAAAGAAAGGAAGGGAAAAGAATGAAAGAGAGGAGGGGAGGATGATAAAAAGAGCCGAGGTGGCGCAGCAGTTAGAGTGCAGTACTGCAGGCCACTTTAGCTGACTGTGTTCAGCAGGTCAGCGGTTCAAATCTCACCGGGTCAAGGTTGACTCAGCCTTCCATCTTTCCGGGGTAGGTAAAATGAGGACCCAGATTGTTGGGGGCAATGTAAATATATATATATATATATACATTGCTTACTGGTGTACACCGCTTAGAGAGTGCTTGCACTTAAAGCGGTATATAAGTCTCATAAATAAATAAATAAATAAATAGGGGGAAGAGAAGAGAAAGAAAGGAGGGAAGGGGAGAATATAAGAGGGAAGAGAAGGGAAGGGATGAGAGAATGAAAGAGAGAAGGGAAGGGAATTCTTCACTGGCCAAGTGTGATCGGACACACAAGGAATTTGTCTCTGGGGCATAAACTCACAGCGAACATATAAACAGCAAGTGACAGGTCCTAGGTCACAAATCATACTTATAATCATTAATCATAAGTTACAAACAACAACCGATAAATCCTAAGAAACCACTTTATAGGCGTAGGCAACCTGGGCTCTTTTATGACTCGTGGACTTCAAACTCCCAGAATTCCTGAGCCAGCCATGCTGAGGGGAAAGGGAGAGGTTTCCAAGCTGAGCCATGCCGGCTCAGGAATTCTGGGAGTTGAAGTCCATCAGTCATAAAAGAGCCAAGGTTGACTAGTCCAGGGCTTTTCAATCACTGGTATGGGTACCACCTATGGTACATTGGCATCTGGCAGGTGGTACACGACCATCCTAGAAAAGTGGTAGCAGGGGAACTGGTGGCAGCACCGCCCAAGCCTGAGCGAGAGAAGGCTGGAGTTGCAGGGATGTCAGGGCTCAGTGGAAGCGCCAGGATCAGTGCCGCTTTCCAGCTGATCGGCGCTTCTTCGGGGCTGTCAGGGCTCAGTGGAAGCACCAGGATCAGCGCCAGGCTCCAGCTGGAGCTCGGCGCTGATCCTGGTGCTTCTGCTGAGCCCAGAAGAAGCGCCGATCAGCTGGAATGTTGCAGCATCTCCAGGGTCTTGTGATTTACATTCAGATGCTTGGCCACTGATTCATATTTATGACGGTCACAGTGTCCCAGGGTCATGTGAAGTGACCAAAACCTGCTGCAACCACCCAGCAGATGGGGGGGGGGAATAAAAACCAAACACCCCCCACCCCACCCTCGCTGCCAACAGAAATGCTTAGAACAATGAAAACCTCGGACAGGAGGAAGAGCTTGGCCAGGCGGGCAGGCAGGTGTCTTGCTCGGCTGTGGCTTGGGGGGCACTTTTTCCAGTGCCATTGTAACTTCGAACAGTCATTAAGTGAACTGTTGTAAGTCGAGGACTACCTGTACTCTATCACTTTTTTCCTTTTTTTTTTTTTGACACCTTGTTAGGCGACTGGTGGTACTCAGATATTGCCATATCCTAAAAGTGGTACAATGGGCAAAAAGGTTGAAAAGCCCTGGACTAGGAGAAGATAGTCGGGAAGATGAGAAAAGATGGGAAATGAGATGATGCTATGGGAATTCAGTCTTCAGCAGAGTGATGGCTCGGCAGTAAGCAGCTACTCAAGAGAGAGACAGTTGTCTTTTAAACCGACTGTGGACTCAATCAGTAAAGCTTCTTGGCTCGGTCAAAACATAACCCCCCCCCTTTCCTTCCTTATTTGGCACGTTTACATCTCCAAATCGTATTCACTGCCCTGGATTCATAGCTCCTGGATTCCTGTATTGCAGCAGTGAGGATGGCTGTCTACCTGTGCTGTGGTCTGGAGGGAGGTGATTTGTGCCTTACTATGATAAGAAGACTTCACACTTCACCTGCTGGTTTGTTCTCATTATTTTGGTTGTCTGCTGCCTGCTGAAGCAGTTAAGTAATTCCATATGCTCAAGAGAGATTTTTTTTTTTTTGGGTGATGGAGGTTTTGGTTCCAATCCTAGATTTTAAGATCAATCCATCCCCTGCTCAGCATAGTGCTATCTCCTACCTTAATTACCTCTGTCGGGTCACCCTCCATCTCTCTTTTGAACATCTGCAGTGACCAGGAACCTGTAACTGTTAACATCTCCTCACTACTCACAAAAAAGATGTTGAGAGTTTGGAAAAAATTCAGAGAAGAGCAACTAAGACGATCCAAGGCCTGGAGGCTAAAACATACGAAGAACGGCTGCGGGACTTGGGTTTGGCCGGTCTAAAGAAAATAAGAAATAGGGGAGACATGATAGCAGTCTTCCAGTATCTGAGGGGCTGCCACAAAGAAGAGGGAGTCAGGTTGTTCACCAAAGCACCAGAGGGAAGGACGAGAAACAATGATTGGAAACTGACCAAGGAGAGAAGCAACCTGGAATTAAGGAGAAACTTCCTAACAGTGAGGACAATCAACCAGTAGAACAGTTTAACCCCCAGAAATCGTGGGTGCTCCATCACTGGAGATTTTTAAGAAGAGACTGGACAGTCACTTGTCTGAGATGGTGTAGATTCTCCTGCTTGAGCAGGGGGCTGGACTAGATGACCTCCAAGGTCTCCTATTCTATTCTATTCTATTCTATTCTATTCTATTCTATTCTATTCTATTCCTCCTAACATCCAGTTGGATTCTGCTAGTTTCTTGTGGAACCCATTCCTAACTGGTACAGTCCTGATCTGTTTTCTAACCCCACCATCCTTTTTGGCTGCAAGATATCCAGGAACTACTTCCTTCCTTCTTTTTGACATGTGTGAGTCCACTGGTTGATTTTGAAATTGACTTGTTCTCTCTGGGTTAATGCCTGCAATTGAAAATATATTTCAAATATTTCAATTATTGCTTCTCCCAAGGAACAATATAGCTGGCTTCTTTCTTCGTCTCCTCACATAATGTTCTTACGGTACTTTACAGCTTACACTGTAAACTAATCCAACACCTAAATCCCTCTTTCAAACTCCCAACTTGATTGGCACTGGCTAATCAAATCTGGATGATCACTAGATGGCAATTAAGAGATTAAAACAAAATCTCTTTTAAGTCTTTGCTGCGACCACGTGGTAGAACACCATCCATAGGCGAAACGGTCAACCCTTCGGTCTGTAGTTTCAAAGGATGAAAATAATACAAATAAAAACAGAACGGGATGATAGTAACAGTAGAAAAGAAAAGTGATGCATTGTTTAAGAATTGTAGGATATTGTGTATGCCATGTCATTTTTCAGAGTGGACTGAAATTCCAGTCACTGGGATAATAATTTCAGCTCTTAGCATCTTGTGTGTTAAACTAACGAGCAGCAGTTGATCACAGACTTCTCTAGAGAGTAAGGAAGATGACTTGGATGCAAATATATAGGAACTAAAATATGAAAAAGCCAGTTTGGCCTATGGTTAAGGCTCTAGGCTCAAAACCAGGAACCCGTGAGTTCTAATTCTGCCTTGGCCTTGAAAACCAGCCGAGTGACTTTGCCAATCACCAGGAGGCGGTGAGTTCTAGTCCCGCCTTAGGCTTGAAATCCGGCTGGATGCCTGTAAGTCAATCACCAGGAGGCGGTGAGTTCTAGTCCCGCCTTAGACATGAAAACCGGTTGGATGACTGAGTCAGTCACCGGGAGGTGTTGAGTTCTAGTCCCGCCTTAGGCTTGAACGTCGGCTGGATGACTGTGAGTCAATCACCAGGAGGTGGTGAGTTCTAGTGCCGCCTTAGGCTTGAACGTCAGCTGGATGACTGTGAGTCAATCACTAGGAGATGGTGAGTTCTAGTCCCTCCTTAGGCATGAGAGCTGGCTGGATGACTGTGAGTCAATCACCAGGAGGCGGTGAGTTCTAGTCTCACCTTTGCCATCAAAGCAGGCTGGACGATTTTGGTCCAATCACTCTCTCTCTAAAGCCAGCTCATCTTACAGGGTTGTTATGGGGAAAACAGGAGGAGAGAGGAGCATTAGATACCTTCACCACCTTGAGTTATTATGAAAAGAATCAAGATGGGATTAAAAAAATCTACATAATTAGAAATGCAGTATGGCGTGTGCAGGTCAAGACATTTTGGCAGAAAGTATTAGATATTTCCTTATCTAAAGTCAGGCTATAGAAACAACAGCAATCCAAAGAATTTGAAAAATGTGATGATTAGCAGGTTGGCTGAATGTAAAGGACTGTGGAATATGGATTTTTGCCCTAATACCGGTTATATATAACACTTAGACACTGGGCCAACGTCTTAAATATGAATCATTTAAATAATCAGTTTTCTTAATAGCTTGTCTTTCTGGAAAGAAATGGGAAACGGGAAAAAAAAGTCCTCTATATTACTTAATGTGCCCGATTAAACACCTTCCCAATTATATTTTATTTGGCAAAAAAGGTATTTTATAAAATGATGAACAAGGTATTAAAATTCAATTAGCTTAAAAAAAGAAACATAAGCATGGAGAATGTGTGTGTGCTTGAGAGATAAAATCCCAAGTGAATACTACTTATAGAAAATGAGAGCTTATCGTTCATGTTCTGAATATTTTATTCCTCACAACCTTAGAAATATATATATATATATATATATTATTGATTGGTGGAATTTGACAGATATGGAAGGGACTAAATTTTCATAAGTGCTCCAGATAATGACACTTTAAAATCTTAGATGGGGGTCCTGTTGCCTATGGTGAGAACCCACATTAACATAATAATAATAATAATAATAATAATAATAATAATAATTAATAATAATAATAATAATAGAACTGGAGAAGATAACAAAATACAAAGACCTACAAATAGAAATAGAAAGACTGTGGCAAAAGCAAGCAAGGGTAGTACCAATAGTCATAGGCTCCTTGGGTGCAATCCCAAAACAACTGGAGCACCACTTGAACACAATTGGCATTGACAAATTCGCTATTAGTCAATTGCAAAAGGCGGCCTTATTAGGAACTGCTTCCATCCTGCGACGATATCTGTAACACCATCAAACATCCACATCTGCCTATCCCAGGTCCTGGGTAAGGACTCGATAGGTAGACAAAATGCCAAATCCAGTCTGAACATCTGGCTGACTATGCGATGATCAATAATAATAATAATAATAATAATAATAATAATATCATTTGCCTGTAAGCAAAAACTGGTGGGATCATAAAATAGAGATTATGTTGTTGTGTTATGTTGCAGGTGCTTGTCTGTTTGAATTCTGAAGTCCCAGAGCAGTTTAATTTTATCATCCCACCAGTTTTTGCTTACAGGCAAATGATATTTTTTGCAGATCTTCCAATGCACCATTGTTGCTACTTTGTCATGCCGCTGCTTGTAGTCAGTCTGTGCAATCTTCTTGCAACAGCTTGCCAGGTGGTCCACTGTTTCTTCAGCTTCTTTGCATAGGCGGCACTTACTGTCTGTCCTTACTGTAGGCTCCTTGGGTGCAATCCCAAAACAACTGGAGCACCACTTGAACACCATCGGCATTGACAAATTCGCTATTAGTCAATTGCAAAAGGCGGCCTTACTAGGAACTGCTTCCATCCTGAGACAATACCTGTAATACCATCAAACATCCACATCTGCCTATCCCAGGTCCTTGGGAAGGACTCAATAGATAGACAAAATGCCAAATCCAGTCTGAACATCTGGCTGACTGTGCGATGATCCATAATTATTATTATTATTATCGATCATCGCACAGTCAGCCAGATGTTCAGACTGGATTTGGCATTTTGTCTACCTATCGAGTCCTTACCCAGGACCTGGGATAGGCAGATGTGGATGTTTGATGTTATTACAGATATCGTCGCAGGATGGAAGCAGTTCCTAATAAGGCCGCCTTTTGCAATTGACTAATAGCGAATTTGTCAATGCCAATTGTGTTCAAGTGGTGCTCCAGTTGTTTTGGGATTACACCCAAGGAGCCTATGACTATTGGTACTACCCTTGCTTACTTTTGCCACAGTCTTTCTATTTCTATTTGTAGGTCTTTGTATTTTGTTATCTTCTCCAGTTCTTTCTCTTCTATTCTGCTATCTCCAGGCACTGCCACGTCCACTATCCAGACTTTTTTGTCTTTCTTATCGACAATTGTTAAGTCCAGGGTGTTATGTTGTAGATGCTTGTCTGTTTGAATTCTGAAGTCCCAGAGCAGTTCTATTTTTTCATTTTCTATGACTTTCTCTATTTTATGATCCCACCAGTTTTTGCTTACAGGCAAATGATATTTTTTGCAGATCTTCCAATGCACCATTGTTGCTACTTTGTCATGCCGCTGCTTGTAATCAGTTTGTGCAATCTTCTTACAACAGCTTACCAAGTGGTCCACTGTTTCTTCAGCTTCTTTGCACAGGCGGCACTTACTGTCTGTTGCTGTCTTCTCAATTTTGACTTTGTATGCATTTGTCCTTAAGGCTTGGTCTTGTGCAGCCAGAATTAGTCCCTCGGTCTCTTTCTTCAATTTTCCTGCTCTTAGCCATTGCCAGGTTTTATTATTATCTGCTTTCCCAGCTATTTTTTTCATGTATTGGCCATGTAGTGCTTTGTCTTCCCATGCCTCTATTCTGTTCTTCATTTGGTCTTTCTTGTAGGCCAGTTTGTTCTCCAGCAGGATGGCTGTAGAGTCCAATGGATGGGTTCTATGACGGCCTTCCTGCCTGGCAGACTGGGTAAAAACTTCGGCCACACCTCTTCCTCTGTGTGTGACCCCAGTTTTGACTCAGTCTCGAAGCCTGGTAGAAGTGCGAGAAGCAGCTCTCAGGACAAAAGGAATTTATCCCAAAAGAGAGAGAAAGGAATCCTCTTCCTTCCATTTGAATGAAAAGCTCTCTGGCAGCTGATAGGACTTAAAAGGCACAGCCAGGATCGGCGGAGTTGTGAGTGGGGCGTCAGGGCGGCTAGCAGGGGAGGCTTGGAACGGGGCCGGATCGCTCGTCGATATCCGGCCCGCCGAGCAGCTGTTGGGCGCGGGGACCTCACACCGGGTTGTTCGTCGCCCTCCGGTCCGCCAAACAGCTGAGTGGTCGGCTCGGCTTGGCCGACGGAACCGAGGCGCCGCTCAGCGCGAAACAGCTGAGCCGCGCGGGAAGCGGCAAACCGCGGCGCCGCTCGGCATCGATCAGCTGAGCGGCGCGAAAAGCAGCCCTGACTAGAGCAGAGCCTTAGCGCCATTTTCCTTCCCTCAGAGGAGAGGCGCAGCCCCCTTAAGACCAAAGGAGTCTTCCTTACTGCTGAATTCAAAGATTCCGCCATTGTTTAAACCTCGTGGCTTCCAGGGCTACCTTTGGGAGGCGTGGCTTCCTCCCATTCGACATTTTTGAACGAGCGGATCTACCCGCCGTTTTCCCTTGGGGGTGGGGCTACCACCCGGACTCCATTTCCCTGCAGACAAAGAAGGGATCCTTTTAGGCAAGGGTCTGAGGTTACTTCAAGAAATTGAGGCAAGAGGAAGGAAGAGGGAAAAGGAAGAGAACCGTTCTGATCGTGGTCTGCTGCTACAGCCACAGACTGGGGGAGAGAGAGATATAAACTGCACTTTTGTCTGGACTAGGTGAGGAGGTGAGGAGGAATATTTTTCCCTGACTGTTCCTATAGTGACCTTTAGTCACTGCCTTGCAGGATCTTCTGTCCAAAGAATCCTGTCTGTCCGGCCATTGTTTGTATAGGCAGAAGAGGGCACAGCCCCAAGCATCTGCATCTGATCTGCGTACCTCATTCCCCCATTCCAGGCATTGCCTACTCGGGGTGTCTGGCACAATGGCAGACAATGTCTCGTATTCAGTCACACAGGTCCCTCAATTGTCCCCCCCACAGCAGCAACAAAAACGCAGATCTTCTGAATCAGAGGTGGGGGGGAAGAAGAAGGCTAAAACAAAGCACCTTACTCAGAAGGGACAGTCTAAAACGGCTGAGCGAGAGGCTTTGAGGAGACATTTGGCTTTAGAAAGACAAATTAGCAGGGCACAGAGAACCAATGCCAATGGGACAAATCCGGTTTCCCCTGTCCCAGTGGTGGCACCCAGCACTGAACCTACTGCCGAGGAAGTGCTCAAGACTTGGTCTCCTCCTGGGGAAACTGAACAGTTAGATTCCTCCACTCCCTCCTCACCAGATTCTTCACCTGACCACACTCCAGCGCCTCATCCCAGCGACAAAGCGCAGGAGAACATATGGTCGGCACAATTTCAGGCATTCATGCAGGATGCATTCTCACAGTTCATGGCTTCTAAGGGGCAAGTGGCCTTTCACACACCCCGTAAGGGGCGAGCTAGGCCACCCCCTACCAACATCTCTGAGACTTCCTCTCAACTTGGAGAGGGTGACTCAGTAGACCTTGACATGTCAGACATGTCCCTCTCGGAGGATGAGGAGACCACACCTGAGCAGGCGACGAGCTCTGGCCTCTTTAACCCAGCGCTCCTAAAATCACTCCTGATAAAGGCAGTTTCCACGGTCAGTCTAACGTCAGTACAGGATGAGAAGCCCTCCACAAACAGGGAGGCCAATCCTCTATTTGCCAAAAAGGTTCCACAGGATAAGTACATTCCATGTCCGGAGGTCTTTATGACCACGCTGGAGGAACAATGGTCCTCACTTGCAAGCCCACCGGCACCTAATAGCGCGGAAAGAAAGCTCTTCAACCTATCTCCCTCCTTCTCGAACATGTTAGAGGTTCCTACTGTAGATAACTGCTTGATATCATTATTCTCTACCTCCGCGATTCCAGGAGACATGGCGGAGGTCTTGAAACCTGAGGAGAAGAAATTTGAACACTCCCTCCGGCGTTCCCACATGGCTGCAGCCTGGGCGGCCAGAGCAGCCACTTCATCATCATTCTTCGCGAGGGCCTGTATCATGTGGCTGAGGGAACTGCAAGGCACGTTGCCTCCAGACCAGGTCAGAGTACACCAAACATTGGCCAAGCTCCTCGCGGCCTCTCAATTCGTGTCTGACGCTTCACTGTACGCAACAAAGTATGCGGCAAGATCCATTGCAGCCACAGTGGCCTCGCGTAGGCTACTGTGGCTCAAAAATTGGAAGACAGACCTGAGGTCCAAATGGCGTCTATCGACGTCCAAGTACAGTGGAGAAGCCCTATTTGGGCCCATACTGGACCCACATGTCAGCGAAGGCAGAGACAAGAAAAAAATCCTAGTACATCCATCAAAGAAGTTAGACAGGAGAGGCAGTCAGGATTTCCGGAGACAGGGCTTCCGCCCAGGAAGCCCCTGGGAATGGAGACAGCCCTTTCGATCAGGGCAATCCTGGGACTGGCCCAGAGGCTCACGATCCTTCTACCCGAGACAGGATCGAACCCAGGATCGCCAAAGCCCGGGAGCCAGAGGCCAGTTCCAGTCCAGACGCCCATATAGGGGAGCGGGAGGCAGATCCTTTAAGCGTACCAAGTGACGCCAAACAGGACACTCCCATCGGGGGTCGGTTAGGAAACTTCATCGAGGTCTGGGAGCAGACCACTACCGACGCCTGGGTCTTGGAAACGATCAGGCATGGCCTGACCTTAGACTTTTGTTCTCCCCCACCAAGCCGGTTCATCAGATGCCCCATCTCCAGAAAGGTACACAAGACGAGGCTGATAACTTCGGCCATAGCTCACCTCCTGTCAATTCAAGCCATAGAGAGGGTACCAAAGGAAGAGGAGGGAAGAGGATTTTATTCTATCCTCTTCGTTATTCCAAAGACATCAGGAGGGTGGAGAGCGATATTGGACCTGAAGGGCCTGAATCATTTCATAAAGTACAGGAGGTTCAAGATGCACTCATTGAAATCCATCCTAGCCAGCGTCAGGGAAGACGATCTATTATCCTCAATAGATCTCACAGAGGCGTACCTACACATTCCCATCCATCCCAGCTACCGGAAATTCCTCAGATTTACCTACGCGGGCCGACATTACCAATACAGGGCCTTACCCTTCGGCCTATCCTCAGCACCAAGGGTATTTACCAAGATCCTAGCTGTAATAGCGGCCCATCTCAGGCTGATGCCGGTTCGCGTACAGTTTTATCTGGACGACATCTTGATTCAGTCCAGAACTCAGGAACAAGCAAGGGCAGATCTCAAGACCACAATCCGAACCCTACAGGGGCAGGGATTCTCGGTCAATTTAAACAAGAGCCACCTCATCCCCTCAAGGAGGCTGCAACACCTAGGAGCGGTGATAGACACGTCACAGTGCAGGGTATACCTTTCCCAGGAGCGACTGATCAGCATATCCAAGCTAATTCACCAAATTCAAAAGATCAAGAGAGTGCCCTTGATACAGCTCTCGAAGCTCCTGGGAAAGATGATATCTTGCATGGGCATCATCCCATGGGCAAGGCTGCACTCGAGGGAGTTGCAGTGGTTCCTCCTACCCTACCAGAGGAGGAACCTCAGCACTTCCAACAGGAGAGTGCTGGTACCAGCACAGGTGATGAGATCACTAAAATGGTGGCTATCCCCCACGACACTCAAGGGGAGCATATTCAGGGAACCGAACAGGGTCACACTCACGACAGACGCGAGCCTGTTCGGTTGGGGAGCGCACCTGGGAACCCAGATAGCACAGGGCCAGTGGGGACAGAAGGACCTGTCACACAGCATCAACTGGCTAGAGCTCCGGGCCATCCACCTGGCCCTTCGTCATTTCTCACACCTAGTAACAAGGAGGCACGTCCTCGTACTAACAGACAACGTAGCAGCCAAGGCACATGTAAACAAGGAGGGAGGAACGCGATCAGTGGAACTAATGAAGGAGGCATTGGCTCTGGCTCGGTGGGCAGAAACCAATGTGAGTTCCATCAGAGCGGAACACATCTCAGGGGAGACAAATACCCAGGCAGACTCCCTGAGCAGAGCCAGGGTGGACCAGTCGGAATGGCGTCTGGATCCGGCTCTGTTCGAGGAGATCTCCCGGAGATTCGGACAACCACATCTAGATCTATTTGCCAATCACAAGAACACACAACTCCCCAGGTTCTTTTCCAGATTCCCGTCCCCGGGATCGGAGGGAACGGATGCTCTCAGGTGTCAGTGGCCGGCGCAACTCCTGTACGCCTTCCCACCGCTGCCCTTAATACCGGCGACCATACGCAAGCTGATTCTGGAAGGCGCAGAGATAGTCTGCATTGCCCCTCACTGGCCACGGCGCCCGTGGTTTGCCGACCTCTTAGACCTCTCGATATCACCTCCGTGGAGGATCCCCCCGGACAGGGTAAAACTCAGTCAGGGCAAGCTTGCGCATCCAGAACCCCAGTGGCTACAACTAGCCGCTTGGCATTTGAGCGGCAAAGCTTAACCAAACAATCTTATTCGGCAGGGGTGATATCGATCATACAGGCATCACGAAGAGCGTCCACTAACAGGATTTACGACGCTACATGGAAAGGGTTTTGTAGGTGGTGCGCTTCTCTTCGCCTAGACCCAACCGCAGTATCCATCCCTAATATCCTAGATTACCTATTGGAAGGTCTTAATAAGGGCCTATCAGTCAACACCATCCGCAGGCAGATATCGGCCCTCTCAACCATACTCTCCTGCGACAACTTAACCTCCCTAGCGCAACATCCAGCGGTTAATGCCTTTTTAAAAGGGGCAACTAACACAAAACCCCCCGTCATTCACAGGTACCCGTCTTGGAACCTGCCTAAGGTCCTTCTAGCCTTGACATCAGCACCCTTCGAACCTCTTGAATCATGTTCCCTCCATCACCTATCAATGAAGGTAGCTTTCCTTGTGGCAATCACTTCAGCAAGGAGAATCTCAGAACTAGCAGCACTGTCAGTAAGGAAGGATCTGTGTACCTTCTTCAAAGACAGGGTCGTTCTTAGACCAGACCCGGCCTTCATTCCGAAGGTAAATAGCATCTTTCACAGATCTCAGGAACTGACACTTCCTGATTTCTGTCCAAGACCCAAACATAGGCTAGAACACAGGTGGCACAAGCTGGACGTGCGGAGAGCGCTGTGTTTCTACGTGAAATGCACCTCGGCTTTCCGAAAGACTGAAGCATTATTTGTGTCTTTTCAACCATCAACTATGGGAAAGAAGGTGTCTTCTTCCACCATAGGCAGGTGGATCAGAGCCTGCATAGCGCAAGCCTACGCATCGCAGGATTTGCCAGCACCCACTCATGTGACTGCCCACTCAACTCGGAGCGCGGCCACATCTGCGGCGTGGCTAACGCAAGCACCGGTAGAAGAGATTTGCAAGGCCGCAACCTGGTCTTCACCTTCGGTTTTCATTCGGCATTACCGTTTAGACTCCCTAGCAGCAGCAGACGCGGCTTTTGGCAGAAGAGTTCTTCAACAAGTCGTATCTGCTCAGAGTTCGGTAGCCTAGACATTCCCTCCCAGGGGGACATGAGGGCTTTGGTATGTCCCATCCATTGGACTCTACAGCCATCCTGCTGGAGAAGGGGTGTTGTCTTACCTGAACGCCTTTTCTCAGCAGGATGATGTAGAGTCCAAGCCCACCCAGGGGTTAGGTCTAGGCAGGGATATAATAAACATATAATAAAGAGCTGCAAGGTTAATTCCAACAAAGTTTCTCGCCTAAGTCAAAACTGGGGTCACACACAGAGGAAGAGGTGTGGCCGAAGTTTTTACCCAGTCTGCCAGGCAGGAAGGCCGTCATAGAACCCATCCATTGGACTCTACATCATCCTGCTGAGAAAAGGCGTTCAGGTAAGACAACGCCCCGTCTCTCCAGTAGTTAGTAAGCCTTCCTGATATACTAATTTCAGTGCATCTTCATCATTGTTCTTCAGATATTCTTCCAAAGCCATTTCTTCTTCTTCAACCATCTGATGTACTTGTAGCATTCCACGCCCACCTATTTGCCTTGGTAGATAAAGTCTATCAATGTCACTGCGTGGATGAAGGGCATGATTCATTGTCATTATTTTTCTGGTCTGCCTATCCATTGCTTTTAGCTCTGCTTGAGTCCAGTCCACTATTCCAGCTGTGTACCTAATGACTGGGATTGCCCAGGTGTTGATTGCCTTTATGGTATTTCCTCCATTGAGTTTGGATTTTAAGATCTTCTTCACTCTCTTGATGTATTCACCTCTAATCTTTTTCTTGACTTCAGTGTGCTTGATGTTGTCAGCTTGAAGGATACCCAAGTATTTGTAGTATTCTTCCTCATCCAGACTCTTAATGTTATTTTCGTGGGGCATCTTGATTCCTTCAGTTTTCATTATTTTTCCTTGTTTGATAGTAAGTGTGGCACATTTGTCCAAGCCAAACTCCATTACAATATCTTGGCTATATATACGGACAGTGTTGAGCAGCGATTCTATTTCAGATGATGTTTTTCCATACAGCTTCAGATCATCCATATAAAGGAGGTGGGATAGTCTGGCAGATGTTTTTGATGTTTGATAGCCATGTCCTGAGTTATTCAGTATTGTTGACAGAGGAAACAGTGCAATGACAAATAGTAATGGTGATAATGAATCTCCTTGAAATATTCCTCTCTTGATATTAACCTCTCCCAGCCTCTCACCATTGATCTGCAACTGTGTCTTCCATTGTGCCATCGATCTTTGCACAAATTTTCTGATGTTTCTACTGACTCCTATTATTTCTAGGCACTTGATTATCCAATCATGTGGCAGAGAGTCAAATGCCTTTTTGTAGTCAATCCATGCCACATTCAGGTTGGTCTTCCTTCTCTTGCAGTTTTCCAAGATCATTTTGTCTATTAGGAGTTGATCTTTTGTTCCTCTGCTATTGGGGCGGTTTCCTTTCTGCTCAGGTGGAAAGAGATTGTTTTCAACTAGATGCTGTTGTACTGCATCAGCTACCACACCAGTTAGTAATTTGAAAGTTGTTGGTAAGCAGGTAATTGGCCTGTAGTTACCTGGTGTTGCCCCTTTTGCTGGATTTTTCAATATTAGGTAGGTTTTCCCAGTTGTTAGCCACTTTTCAATTTCTCCTCCTTGTAGTATATTGTTGAACTGTTTGGCAATGAGTGGGTGTATAACAGTTAGATGTTTCAACCAAAACCCATGCAGTTCATCCTCACCAATTTTTGATTTTCTTTGCTCTTTTTTCTACCATTTTTGTTGTTATTACTAGTTCTTTCATTTCAACTTCTGTTTTATTTGCATCCACCTCTTTTAACCAAGCCGCATCCTTGTTGTATTTCTTTGGGTTATCCCATACCTGCTTCCAGAACTGCACTGTTTCTTCCTTGTCAGGTACTGACTGATTCCTTGCAGTTTCTCCATTGATGGATTGGTAGAAACATTTCTGATTGGATTGAAATTGGAGGTTCTGCCTATAGTTTGCAATTCGAGCTTCATATCTACTGATTTTCCTGGCTATAGCTGCTATTTGTTGCTTTATTATTTCCAGTGCTTCCTTGATCTTCCTTGTTTCTAAGTGGTATTTTTTGATTAGGTATTCTTTGGTCTTCTTGTTCTTCAGCTTCTTTTCTTTCATCTGTTCTAGCTTGCTTGCATGTGATCTTAACTTGCTGATCTTATTTTCTAGTCTAACCTTCCATTTTTCTGGTGCACTGTTTGTTTGTTTTTCTTTTTTGTTGATTTTGCATCCCAGGTATTCTGTTATAACTGCAGCTGTGCTGTACATTAGTTGGTTTGTTTCTTGCAGTGAATTGGTGCTTATACTTGATATTGCAGTATTTGCATCTTTTAATGCTTGTGCTAGCTGCTTCTTTGGAACAAGCTTCAATGCAGGTAGCCTTATTCTGTTGTTTTTGTGCTGTTCTAGATGCTCAGTTATTCTTTGTTTCAATTCTTTTATTTCTTTAGTTAGAGGGTTTTGTTCTTCCTGAGGAAGAGGTGCCTGGTTTCCAAATGAGAATAGTTGTATATCTCTGCTGGATTCCTTCACTGCCAACTCCCCCTGGTTTGCCTCTACATTCTGAATTAGTTCTGGTAAGGCTTTGATTTCTTTGCCCTGGGTAAACCTTTGCAGTTCATCCAATTCAAATAAATACTTTATTTCGTGTTATAAATCGGCGTTGATCTGCTAGTCTCTGTTCTGTTATTTCTGATTTTGGATGTTGTTCTTTCCAGAACTGGTGCATTCGTTTTAGATATCCTCTTCTTGTTGGACTTGATCTGTAGTAACAGATCATTATTTCTTTGTTTTCCATCACTGTGTATCTGCGACGGGTAAACATCTTTTCTTCCAGTAGTTCTGCAGCTGCTGGCCCTGGTTGCTCAGCCAACAGTCCTGAGTCCTGTAACCCATTTTTCACCAGATATCCAGGAACTCCAATATCTAGCGCGGACCTTGTTAACCCGGGCGACGTCCGAGCCGGTATGGCATTCTGCAATTTATGTCTCACCATATTTTTTATGGGAGAGACACTCTTTGTCTGACTCCTCTGATGAGACCTGTCCAGTATGGTTGAACCTCTGGCATAGCTCTCATCTTCCTCAGAGTACACAAGCCCCACAACCACGTCAAGGTAGTGCCTCACTGGGGGATTATTATTATTATTATTATTTTGATGATGATGATGATGATGATGATGATGATATGATAAAGTTGGAAGGAACCTTGGGGGGTCATCTAGTTCAACCCCCTGCTCAGGCAGGAGACCCTGTAACCATTTCAGACAAATGGCTGTCCAGTCTCTTCTTAAAAACTTCCAGTGTTGGAGCATTCACCACTTCTGGAGGCAGGTTGTTCCACTGGTTAATTGTTCTCACTGTCAGGAAGTTTCTCTTTAGTTCCAGGTTTCTTCTCTCCTTGATGATTTTCCATCCTTTGCTTCTTGTCCTGCCTTCAGGTGCTTTGGAGCTTGACTCCCTCTTCTTTGGGGCAGCCCCTGAGATATTGGAAGGCTGCTATCATGTCCCCCCTCATCCTTCTCTCTATGAACATTATTATTATTATTCAGAATTGAGGGTATTGTACATCACTTCTTAATACTGGTATGTAGATTGTCTTCTTCCGATCTGCTGGTCCCTGTGTTCCACAATTCACATGTACACCTCCACGTTAGTGTTGATAGGGATCCTTTAATACAGAGGTTCCCAACCTTTCCAGCTTGGCGGCTCGGCTCGGCCCACCCCGGTGGGCATGAGTGGCAGATGCACGCATGCGCACCTCCCACTCATAGGAGTTGAGCTTCCTGCCACTTCACACGTTTTCCTGCCACTTGCTGAGCGAAGCTTCACACACACACAACTTTTCTATTTCTCCTGCGGCCTGATTTCAAAGAGGCTGCAGCCCGGGGCTTGAAGACCCTTGCATTAGTAGACCAAACAGGAAAATGACTCCAATTATACCTGGTCTAATGTTAGTAATTACAAGTGCAGAGAAGAGCAACAAAGATGATTAGGTGACTGGAGGTTAAAACATATAAGGAACGGTGGCTGGAATTGGGGATGTCTAGTTTAATGAAGAGAAGGACGAGGGGGGACATGATAGCAGTCTTCCAGTATCTCAAGGGGCTGCCCCAAAGAAGAGGGAGTCAAGCTATTCTCCAAAGCGCCTGAAAGCAGGACAAGAAGCAATGGATGGGAACCAATCAAAGAGAGAAGCAACCTAGAACTAAGGAGAAATTTCATGACAGAATAATTAACCAGTGGAACAACTTGCTTCCAGAAGCGGTGAATGCTCCAACACTGGAGGTTTTTAAGAAGAGACTGGACAGCCATCTGTCTAAAATGGTATAGAGTTTCCTGCCTGAGCAGGGGGTTGGACTAGATGACCTCTAAAGTCCCTTCCAACTCTGTTATTGTATCTAAATCTTAAACATGCTGTCATCTGGACTACTTTAAGCCAAAAAATATCAGATGTACAGTTATTGGGTGTATCTGTAGAAAATGATCATGGATCAATTATGCACCTGATGAATTTCTTCCTGCACAATTACTATAACAGGTGGAATTTTAGGGAAACACAATACTTCGTAGAATTTGTATTAGAAATATCCCTGTCAAGTAATTGGGAAGCTTTACCTGTTGAATATCTGTTGGATACAACCCTCACCTGCATAGATTCTGAAACTGTTGGTGCAGGATCTCTGACTTCTAAAGCTGTATTACCAGTCAAGCAAAACAAAGTTTATAAATGTATGTGGCGTTGAATTAACGATACTTCCAATTTCTTTAGTTTTGAAACATGATCGGAATCATTTTACAATTTCACCTTAGACCAAAGGCATTTTGAGGTTATAATATACACTACTACTCTACTTTAACTGATTTAATATATTAATGAAAAATCGTTAATATTATTAGACAGGGACTTTAATATTAAATTAATAGGTCCGTTCTATTGTAGTTAAATAATATTTTCCTTTTTTTAATGAGAAAATTATGCCACTTGGTCATGGGAATAAAGCCTAAAATTGACGGATTTCTTGCAAGAATAGCCAACAGTTAGAAGCAGACTGACCTCTGAGGCCAAATTATGAAAGTTAATCTTAGGTCTAGTTACAGAAACTATTGCAAACATTTTTGCAAGTAAGCATTTCTACCGTGGTAATAGATACACTCTATTGATTTAATAACCTATCACTTTAACCTCATATTAATGAAGGACAAATAAGTATAAGGAGAAGAATCTCAGCAAATAGTTCAGCAATTATAGTGGTTGTAATTACTAACATTAAACCAGGTATAATTGGAGTAATTTTCCTGTTTGGTCTTCAACCCCCGGGCTGTGGCCTCTTCAAAATCGGGCCGCAGGAGAAATGGCGAAATTGTGTGTGTGTGTGTGTGTGTGTGTGTGTGTGTGTGTGTGTGTGTGTGAAGCTTCGCTCGGCAAGCGGCAGGAAAATGTGTGAAGTGGCACGAAGCTCCAGTCATGTGAGTGGAAGGTGCACATGTGTGCATCTGCCACTCACGCCCCCCCCCCGGGCCGGGCCGAGCCGGGCCGCCAAGCTGGAAGGGTTGGGGACCTCTGTATTAAAGGATCCCTATCAACACTAACGTGGAGGTGTACATGTGAATTGTGGAACACTGGGACCAGCAGATTGGAAGAAGACAATCTACATACCAATATTAAGAAGTGATGTACAATACCTTCAATTCTGAATAATAATAATAATAATAATAATAATAATAATAATAATAATAATAATGATGATGATGTTCATAGAGAGAAGGACGAGGGGGGGGCATGATAGCATAGTCCCAATATCTCAGGGGCTGCCCCAAAGAAGAGGGAGTCAAGCTCTTCTCCAAAGCGCCTGAAGGCAGGACAAGAAGCAACAGGTGGAAACTGACCAAAGAGAGAAGCAACCTGGAACTAAGGAGAAACTTCCTGACAGTTAGAACAATTAACCAGTGGAACAACCTGCCTCCAGAAGCGGTGAATGCTCCAACACTGGAAGTTTTTAAGAAGAGACTGGACAGCCATTTGTCTGAAATGGTTACAGGGTCTCCTGCCTGAGCAGGGGGTTGGAGTAGATGACCTCCAAGGTCCCTTCCAACTTTATTATTGTTTTTTTTTTTATTGAAAATTTTTATAAATTTTTACAGAAAAACAAAAAAAAATGACAATACAACAACAGCATAAAAAAGAAAAACAAAACAAAACAAAACAAAGCAAAACAAAACAACCCTTCCCCAAAACACCCACTCCCTCCCCCCCCCTGGAGCTTCCCAGAGCAGAATATAGGCTTAATTAAAAAAAGTTAAACAGATTATATAAAAAAAAGAATATAACACTAATATATATATATATATATATATATATATATATATATATATATATATATATATATATATATATATATATATATATATATATATATATATATAAGAGTTATAAAAAGGCTAAATGATATTTTTTTATATCCAATTTAAATTGTATAAACTTTATCCATTTATCCCAATCTGCAAGAAATTTCTCTTGCGATTGTTCTTTTAGGAAAGTCGAAATCTTTGCCATTTCTGCCAGATAAGATACTTTAAGAAACCATTCCTGCAAAGTAGGCAAAGATTCCTTCTTCCAATATTGTCCTACTAACAGCCTTGCGGCTGTAATCAAATTCAACATCAATATAACCTCCTTTGCATCACAATCAGTAACTATACCTAACAAAAATAATTGTGGAGTAAATTTTACCCTCTTTCTGAAAATTCTCTGAATATTCCACCATATCTTAATCCAGAAAGCTTTTATATTTCTGCACGACCACCAAATATGATAGTAGGTGGCATCCAAACAACCACATCTCCAACATTTAGGCTGTAGGTCAGGGTACATAAGAGACATTTTTTGTGGATCAAGGTACCATCTATAAAACATTTTATAAAAATTCTCCCTTAGATTCTGTGCTTGTGTAAATTTAACATTTCTCACCCAAATAATTTCCCAGGTATCCAGTAGAACTGGTTCACCAAAATTCTGCGCCCATTTAATCATACAATCTTTAATTAATTCTGTTTCTGAATCCAATTCCACTAGAACCCCATAAATTCTCTTAATATGACTTTGTCTTTGGTCCTTTACTTGCTTAATAAGATTTTCATCTTCTCTGAGAAAACCCACCTTACGATCCATCTTCCATCTATCTGCTAATTGTCTATATTGAAACCAAGAATAAGTAATATTTTCATATACTAACTCTTCCAATAGTTTTAACTGCCAGTTTTGTCCATCCCATCTGAGTAACTGTGTATAAGACACCGTATCCATTCTGACACCTCTTTTTATCCCCTCTATCGCATGCCAAGGTATAGCCCATAATGGTATTTTAAAATCACTCTTATAATATTTTCTCCAAACCCTAAGTAAAGAAATTCTTATAATATGAGATTTAAAAACCCGATCCACCTTCTTATTGAATATTAAATAGGCATGCTAACCAAAAAGTAAATCCCATCCCTCCAGATGGAGTATCTCCAAATTTGTTAAATTTACCCAAACGCTAATTAATGTTAAAACCACCGCATCATAGTATAATTTCAAATTCGGTACCTTGAGTCCACCTCTCTCACGGGAGTCTTGCATGATTTTAAACTTTACCCTTGGTTTTTTCCCCGCCCAAATAAATTTATTAATACCTTTCTGCCATTCCCTTAAATTAATCTCATTCTTCAAAATCGGTAACATTTGAAACAGAAAAAGGAACTTGGGTAGAACATTCATTTTAATCACTGCAATTCTTCCCATGAGAGATAATTGCAACTTCTCCCAATTCCTCAGGTCTTTCTGTACTCTAACCCACAACCTTTCATAGTTATTCTTAAACAATTTTGCATTAGAAACAGATAAAATCACCCCCAAATATTTTACCTTATTAACAATTTCAAAACCAGTCAAGTTAGCCAGAATCTGCTTTTCCCGAATAGTCATATTTTTAGGTAGGATTTTAGTCTTATTAACATTAATCTTAAAACCCGAAACCAAACCATATTGATAAATCAACTGTAATAACTTTACTACAGAATAAGTAGGTTGCGACAAAGTAACCACCAAGTCATCTGCAAAAGCTCTTAACTTATATTCTTTTTTGTTAACTTCTATTCCGTTTATTTCCTGCGACTCTCGAATTTTAGTCAACAAAATTTCCAATGTTAAAATAAACAACAACGGTGATAATGGACATCCCTGTCTAGTCCCTTTCTCTATTGTAAAAACCTCTGACAAGCCTCCATTAACAATAAGTTGTGCCGTTTGTTTTTGGTATATTGCCGTAAGAGCTTGTAATATCTTTTCACCAAAATTCATCTCTTCAATTGCTCTTAACATAAAATACCAATTCAATTGATCAAAAGCTTTTTCAGCATCTAAAAATATCAGCCCTGCAGAAACTTGGTTATTCTTATCTAGATATTCTAATAAATTAATAATTTGTCTAGCATTGTTTTTCATATACCTACCAGTTATAAAACCAGATTGGTCCTTATGTACCAGATGATGCACAACCCTCATAAGCCTATTAGCTAAAATTTTTGCAAATATCTTATAGTCAACATTTAAGAGAGATATAGGTCTGTAGTTCTTTGGTAAAATAAGGTCTTGATCCTCTTTTGGAATCAAGGATATAAAAGCACTGCGCCATGAAGGAGGAATCTCTGAGCCCTGTAAAATATTATTAAAAAGATCACCTAATGGTTGAATCATCTCTTCCATTAGAGTTTTGTAATAAACAGATGTCAACCCATCCGTACCCGGTGCTTTCCCTGATTTCAGTTGTTTAATTGCTATCGCAATTTCCTCCTTGGTAATTAAGCCATTAATTTCATGTTTCTGGTCCTCTGTCAATTTGGGGAAGTTGGCCTCACTTAAATATTTATTTATATCTAGAGTTTGCACATTAGTAGATTTATATAATTTTTGATAATAATCTAAAAAAGATTTCTTAATCAATTCTTTCTGATATACTAGTTTACCCTTATAGTTTATTTTGTCTATTATTCTCTGTCTCTGTTTCTTTCTTAATTGATAAGCCAACCATCTCCCTGGTTTATTAGCATTACAAAATGTATTTTGTTTCATAAACAATAAGTTAGTTGCGGATTGATCCGCCATCAACATATTAAATTGTGTTCTTAGCAACTTTATAGATTCTTTAATCCTTTCATCTGAAGGAGTTAAAATCAGAAGCTTTTCTTTTAATTTAATCTCATCTTCCAATTCTTTACGTTTCTGAGTCTGCTTTTGTCTATGAAAGTTATTCATTTTTATCAAGATCCCATGCATAAATGCTTTACCTGCATCCCATACCATTGACATTGAAGTCCCCTTATACATATTCAAAGCAAAATAATCCTTTAAACACTCCTTTAACTTTTCAACATTCTTTTCTTGTCTGAATAAGTTCTCATTCACCCTCCAGGATCTTCTCTCCTCTTTTTCTTGAATCAACTCCATCCAAACTGGACTATGATCCGTCAGCGACCTAGGAAAAATCTTTACATTCTTTACTCTATTATATAAATCCGTTGTAATCAAAAAGAAATCAATTCTTGAAAAAGATTGATGTCTATCTGAGAAGAAAGTGAAGTCTCTCTCCTCTTGGTTACGTTCACGCCAATAATCCCTTAATTCCCAGTCCTCTTTCATATCAAAAAAGGCTTTAGGTAATTTGGCCTGTTTAAAAAGAGGAGAAGAACCTTTCTTATCCCTTTGTATATCTAAGACACCATTCCAGTCACCCATTAATATCACGGATCTATAATCCAGCGAAGTTATTTTCTGATGTAACAATCTGTAAAATTGTTCCTGTTGCTGGTTTGGCGCATAAAGTCCCACTATAAGTATTTTCTTACCATATAAACCAAGTTCAATCATTACATATCTTCCTTGGGGATCTGATTCTACCAGACAAGCTGGTAAATTTTGCTTAACATAAATAACCACTCCCCCCTTTTTCCCAGGAGCAGGAGATACAAAATGAGATCCCAGACGGGCGTTAACTAAATATTTTTGATCTTTGAGTAAAATATGAGTTTCCTGTAAGCAGATAACATCATTATTGTGTTGCTTTAAATAGTGAAAGATTTTCTTTCTTTTCTGAGGGGAGTTAAGACCGTTAGCATTCCAGGTCAGGAACTTTGCCATCTCCCTTGACCAGGAGCCTGGAGAAGACTGCCTGGAGATCTGCCATTGCTGTATATGTTGCAGAACTCTTGGGTCTTGCTCCTCCCACCGGCAATGAGGCGCTTTCCGAAGAAGATTCTTTAATTTCTTTCTTTTGTTGCTCCTTTTCCTTGCGTCTATGTGCTGCACGGGTCATCCTCTGCTCTTTAACCTCTATTTGGCGTTGCCATTCAACTTGGGACTTCCCAGCAGAGATCAGACCTAATGCTTCAGATTGCTGTTCCAACTCTTTACCACTCGAGGGTTTCTGAACAGATGAAGCTGAGCCTGCACCCAGGACCGTGTTATAAAACTCTTTAGCTTTAGCAACCGTATTCAACCTGTAACGCATCCCCGCATGGCTCAGAGCGATACCCATCGGGATCTCCCATCTAAATGGCATCAATCTGGCTTTAAGCTCATTGGCTAAGAAAGCAAAATCTTTCCTGCTTCTTAAAATTTTAGATGGGATTTCCTTTAAAGTAATGACATCTTGGGCCGCAATCTGGAATCTCTTATTATAGAAAGCTTGTATGATTTCATTACGCAGAGATTTCTTTGTAAAATAAATCACCACATCTCTAGGCAAATTCTTCTGCTTCGCAATCCAAGAATTAACTCTGTAAATTTTTTCCACTTCTCTGCGTAATTCCTCTTTATCCATATTCAGAGCAACAGCTAAATCACTAAGCACCATCTCTGTCAGATCTTGATTCATGTCCTCCTTCAGACCCCTGATTCTCAGGGCGTATTCCATTTCTCTATACTGGGATATAAGGATATCCTCTTGTGAAATCTCCATCTTCCTTTCCATATCTTGAAATTTATCCTCAAAAAAATCAACTTTATCTGCGACTTCCTCCACTCTCGAGTCCAGCTTCGCCACCACAGAGGCCAGACCTGATAAGGCTGTAACTATGTCTTGCCTCAAAATAGTATTATTGTCCTCTAATAACTCCCTCATTTACTTCATTTCCTCTTTACTTTCAGATTTAATCTGTACAACAAGCTGCTTCATTTCATCTCTAATTTGGGATACAGCATTTCCCATTATGTCTTTAATCTCTTGTGCAGACAGGCCTGGCAAAGGAGGGGAGGGTGGAGGCTGTGTCGGTGGTACAGGTTTAAGTTGTTGTTGTTGTTGTTGTTGTACAGTTAAGGTTGTAGGAGAGGAAACCACCTTAGATAGTATAGAAGGCGGTTGTCTCTTTGAAGCCATTTTTTAAAATGAAGTTCTCTCTTCCCTTCTTCCCAAGAGAAGGGAAAAGGGAAATAAGAATTAAAAAGAACAAAGATATTATAATCCTTAGAATTCCAAAAAAGAGAAAAAAAATCAAGGAAAAAGTCCAAAACTCAAAAAGAGAAAGTCAAACCAATCATTTAAGTCCAATACCTTCCAAAAAAGTAAGAACAAAGAGACAAAGAAAAAAAAAAAAGCCGAGCACTTTCAAAATGCCATCTTAATTTCATTCTCCATGCCAGCAAAAAAGAACAAAGGAGAAGCAACCAAAACTAACTAGAAAAGGAAAGTAAAATACTAAACTATAAAAAGAAATCCTTTAAACCGCTCTGTCCGCTTCAAAAGTTACTCACCGAGACTCTTTAACCGCGGAGATAGAAGCGGCAGTTCCTTTTGCTCCCGAAGAAGCAAAAACAGCTGGGAGGCGGAGATAGGCAGGAGCTCCGAGGGAACGCTCCTTCCTATTATTGTTGTTGTTGTTGTAAATTATTATTACTGTTAATTATAATACACACTGCATCATCCAGTGCAGATTAAAGTGCTACATGGAAAGTGAAATACAGGGAGTCCTCGACTTACAACAATCTGTTTAGTGACTGTTCAAAGTTACAATGACACTAAAAAGTGGCTTATGACCATTTTACACACTTACGACCATTGGATCGTCCCCATGGTCACGTGATTTACATTCGGGATGCTTGACAATCGGTTCATATTTATGACAGTTGCAGTGTCCAGGGAGGGGTCATCTGACCACCTTTTGCAACCTTCTGACAAGCAAAGTCAACGAGGAAGCCAGATTCACTTCACAGTTGTGGCAAAAAAGTCGTAAAACTAGACAAAACTCACTTAACAAATTTCTCACTTATTGACATCAATTCTGGGCTCCACTGTGGTCATAGGTCAAGGACTACGTGTACTGGATGTTCAACATGAATTGAGAAAGGGCTAAGGAACGAGAGACATTATTACTGATGGACGCTGGATATTTGGGAAGGCCAAAGAAGGCCCACAAGAACTCAACACAGCCTTCGTTGAGCATAGAAAGGCCTTTAGTGGTGTCAGTGGAGTGGAAGGTAGCCTGGATTCCCAGGAGGGAGAGGCTTCATTCCAGAGGGCAAAGAGACAATGGAGCTTAGATTGGGAGAAAGAGAATTAAGAAGGATCCTCCCTAGCAATTCTCGGAGTGCATCCAGAGTGTTGCTTCAGTTTGTCAAGATTTCTGTTTCGTAGGTGAGGAACAATGAAAGAAACTGCTCAGAAGCAATTCCACATGTCTTTCTTAGTTCTTCGGGCCTGAGGGTCAACGCTATCAAGCTATATTTCTGCCCATAGGAAAACGCGAAGGATCCCAGAACATTGTACTTAATCACATATTAATGATAAAAACAACTAGGGCAAATCTACACAGCATACTAAAAAGCAGAGACATCACCCTGCCAACAAAATTACATATAGTCAAGGCCATGGTTTTCCCAGTTGCAATGTATGGCTGTGAAAGTTGGACCATAAGAAAGGCTGAGCGCCAAAGAATGGAGGCCTTTGACCTATGGTGCTGGAGAAGACTCCTGCGAGTCCCCTGGACTGCAAGGCGATCAAACCGGTCAGTCCTAGAGGAGATCAACCCTGACTGCTCTTTAGAAGGCCAGATCTTGAAGTTGAAACTCAAGTCTTTTGGCCACCTAATGAGAAGGAAGGACTCACTGGAGAAGAGCCTGATGCTGGGAAAGATGGAGGGCAAGAGAAGAAGGGGACGACAGAGAAGGAGGTGGCTGGATGGAGTCACTGAAGCAGGAGGCGTGAGCTTCAATGGACTCCAGAAGATGGTAGAGGACAGGAAGGCCTGGAGGAACGTGGTCCATGGGGTCACGATGGGTCGGACACGACTTTGCAACTAACAACAACAAATGGTAAAAACACCTTTGGATGTGGAATTTGAGTTTCAGTTAATTACAACAAAAGAAGAACTTTGTTGGATGGTCTCAAATACCTATTTTGGCCACTACCTCTTTTTCATCAATGGCTACAAGTAGTAGCAGCGCTTTTTTTTTTTTTCAAAGGTTCCCCACCAGAGGAGTATTTAAGTCTCTCGATCTATTTTGGACAACAAAATCATATCAGTAATGGAGTAGCAGGAGTAAGTCACATTTTCATTCTAACGTATTATGGGTCAATGATATTGATAAAGCCACCTGAGCTGTAAATCCCTGCTTTGATTTGGTGCCAGACTTCTTTATTTTGGAGCTAATTTGATGTAAAACTTTTTTAAAAAAATGCTCTTTCACAAGAAAGTAAAAAAAATCTTCCCAAATCACAAAAGTTAGCCAACAAAAGATTATCATTTTTTTTTCAATCAGTCTCAAATCTTCTACCACCAGAAGAAGAAATAATCAAAAAAAATATTACACTGTGCGGAAATGGACAGATTTACTTTAAGGTTGAAAGAAAAAGAAGAAACAGAATATTTTCAAACTTGGGACCTATTTTATCAATGGTTAGAGAAAAGATTTAGGGATTAGGAATTTAATTTGTATTAGTGAATAAGATACTCAGACAACACATTTTTGTTGGAAAATTATTATTGAATTCTGTTAAAAAAATAAAACTAAAAAAATATTTGAGTGATCCTCTTAAGTACAAAAATACTTTCGTTACCTATGAGAATCACAACGCTCACTGAAAATCAAAGCTGAATATTTTTTTTTTCTTTCCATGATGAGGAACTGCACAAAATGTTTTTGTTTTCATATTCTCCTTTTAAATGTCCAGAAACACTGCTGAAATTTTGTTTTATTTTTAGCATAAACTATGAAAAATGTATTCTTTTACAGGATCAGCAGAGGTTTGACGATATCCTGCTAGATACTCAGTACATCCCTGTTCTCACCCATTGTGTTCAGTTAATTGGAAGGAACAAAATGTAAGCCCAGGAGTTCAATTTTGGGAGTTGCAGAATAAGAGAGGCAAGAAAATTGTTAACTTGGAAGAATTTAATCTCGTTTCCTACACCAACCTGATTTTTATACTTAAGCTGCAGAAACATACAAACGCTTGATGTTGAGTGTTATTATAAATAAATAAATCCAACAATTTCAAAAGACTTATTCAAGGAAGAACATGGTGAATTGCCATTATGTCTCCCCCTCAGTCTGCTCTTATTTCAGCTTAAGCGTTCTTTATCATGGTTAGATTCCAAAACCATCTTCGTTGCTCTTTGCACTCTTTCTGTGGGGAAAAATGCATGCGCAGCAAACTGCCGTGCTCCCCCCCCCACAAACCTCATAACCTTTTGATACCCTTTGTCCCAGTGAAGCGGCTAGAAGGTCATCCCCTTTTGACTTAATGCCTCACCTACCTAAATAGATAATATGCTTAAGTTACTTCCTATCTCTTCCTGTCTTTGTCAGTTCTTTCTCCTTTTGATCTACCTGTATTTGTTCTTGCCTGGTCTTTGACCATGTAATGGCTTACTAGAAAATAGTTGCTTACATGAAGACATTTTCCAGTGAAGAAACCTTTGTCAGCATCTAATAGTTAAGCTG
Organism: Crotalus adamanteus; assembly: GCA_039797435.1. Lineage (NCBI taxonomy): Eukaryota > Metazoa > Chordata > Lepidosauria > Squamata > Viperidae > Crotalus > Crotalus adamanteus. The sequence goes on from CM077924.1 coordinate 4,951,977, forward strand.
GTGTACGTAACAAGTATATAAGAAGCAATAAACTCAAGAGTTTGTCAAGCTGTGTCCTGCAGCTTCAAACCTCTGCTCAGGACATGCCTGCGTCTTTTTCTTAGCGTCTTACATCTTTCCAGTTCCTCAGCTTCCTTACTGTATTGTGCTGACCAAAACTGGAATGTGCAATTTTTCAGATGCGGTGGGACTACTGCAGTATAAAGCAGAACTATCCATTCTAATTGATCTCAACATTACCGTATATTGCTGTTGATGCAGCTGAAGACTGCATTGGCTGTTTTGTTGCAGCCCATCATTTGCTTACGCTTAGTCCGTGATCCAGGACGACGCCCAAATCGTGGGAAGTAACCAAGGCATACCTTTCTTATAGCTGTGCATCTGGTTTTTGCTACCTAAGTTTGCAACCCTACGTTAAAAGAGAGTATGTATAGCTCAGGCTTGAACTGTTGGGGGTCCTTTGTGCTTGCGGAGCTTGGCTGTGTTCTCTTGCAAATGTTTCATTACCAAATGTGGTAACACCATCAACACTAGAAGGGAGTGGGGTTTGATCTCTGCTTATGTAGAATCAGAATAGAGCTGGAAGGGACCTTGGAGGTCTTCTAGTCCAGCCCCCATTTCAGACAAGTGGCTGTCCAGTCTCTCCTTAAAAACCTCCAATGATGGTGCACCCACAACCTCTGGAGACAAGTCCTTCCACAGGTTAATTGTCCTCCCTGTTAGGAAATTTCTCCTTAGTTCCAGGTTGCTTCTCTCCTTGATTAGCTTCCATCCATTGTTTCTTGTCCTGCCTTCCGGCGCTTTGGAAAATAAATTGACCCCCCCTCCTCCTTTTGGCAGCCTCTCAAATACTAGAATACTGCTATCATGTCCCCTGTAGTCCTTCTTTTCTCTAGACTGGCCATTTCCAAATTCTACAGCCGTTCTTCATATGTTTTAGTCTCCAGGTCTTTAAATCATCTTACTTGCCCTTCTCTGTACTTTTTCCAAAGTCTCAACATCTTATTTGTAATGTGGTGACTAAAATTGGATGCAGTATTCCAGATGGGGCCTTACTAATAAGTTATTGCAGTGGTGGCAAACCTATGGCACGTGTGCCACCGCCACCCGGAGCAGAAGCCCCACCCAGCACAAAGGAGGCGAAGCGGCCACTTGCAAGCTTGAATAGAGGTGGTAGAGCAGAGGTCACCAACCATTGTCGATTGGTGGACTGGGAGGGGGAAGCATTTTCTAGGCGTGCATGTGCGCATGGGGCCGCGAGCATTGCAAATGGGGCGGGGCTAGTGCCTGTGTGATACTCACTAGCCCTGTCCCGTTCTTGCGTGCTGCAGCGCCTTGTATCTATACCCTGTGGCACAGTGGCAGCCGTTTTTGCGCCTTGCAGCACGATGGCCCATTTTTGCGCCCCTGGTTTTTGCGTGCCAGAGGCGGCACTCAGACGCACCTCCCTGCCCCCCCCCCCCGAGGGCACCACAGTGCTGATGCAGCCCTGGCACTTTGAGATAAATAAGTGGGTTTTGGGTTGCGGTTTGGGCACTCGGTCTCTAAAAGGTTCGCCATCACTGGGCTATTGTATATTGTTCAGTACCCCAATCAATGAACTACAAACTCAGATAAACTCAAGATAAACAATCAAGTAGTAAACAGGAGTCTAATCCAGAACTCTCACCAATGCTGACAGGGCAAGCCACTCATATATAAACAGAGAACAAACCTCACTCCCTTGTAGCACTGATGATGTTACCTAGTTGGGTAATGAAAAGTCTGCAACAAAGCAAGCAAGTTCAGAGAGCACCAAGGACCTCAAATCTTCCTCCTCCTCCTCCTCCTCCCCCCCTCCTCCTCCTAGCAAACCATACTTCCTTCTAGCATTGATGATGTTACCTAGTTGGGTAACGAAAAGTCTGCAACAAAACAAGCAAGCTCAGAGAGCACCAAGGACCCCACTGAACACTACACTTCTTACCACCGAACCACATTTTGCTAAAAATAGCTCCATCACAATCCATTTGAACCTTGAGCTGTTTTCTGAAGTGTTGGCAATTCTCTCTCTGCAGATTTGTTGAGCTTCCTTCTATCTCCCCAATTTAGTCATGTGTCAACAAACAAGATGCAGCTGCACGCCAAGGGTGTTAGCAGCCCTGGCCCAATTGTACGTTCCAGTAAATCCCCAAGCGAACGGACACTTGACACAATCTCCACATGCCAATAAAGGATGGCATTTTTTTTTCCTGCAAACATTACCCTTGTTTACTGACTATTTATGTGCAGCTGTTTGTATGTCAACAGTTAAAAAAAAAAAACAATAAGCACACGTGCAATTACTTTAGCAGGATGGCCACTTGGGATTCATTTGGGCAGAGAGGCCGGTGCAAATTGCCTTCTCGTACTAACAGGAAGGTCGGAGAAGTTTCCAGCCCATGGGCAGCAGCTTCTTTTGCCTGCTGGAATCATCGGATGAGATCTCCGAACAATACAGAGCGAAGCCATACAATCGTTTTTGCTTTCCTATTGCAAACTGTCTGCCTCTGGCTTCGCCAAGCAGCTCTGAAGGATTGATTTGTTTGCATACTTGTAGAAGAGAAACAGCGTGTCATGGTTCCAACAGATGAAACTCTTCAAAAGAACTTCACAGATGTTTTTGTTGTGATTCCGTGCCAGCCTGTGCTCCCAACAGCTGAGTCTGAGGAATCTGAGGAGGAGGTGGAGGAGGCATTTGAAGGGCCATCAGGGGCAGAGGGAGGCTCTGATGAATTACAGGACTCACGGTTGGATGCAGAGCCTGGGCCTTCCAGTCGTGTTCCTGATGAAGCTCAGCTGTGTGAGGAGAATGAGTCAGACTCTGAGGACTCACACCTAATGGACATGCTAATTGATGCACGCACACGTCGTCAATTAGCAAGAGTAAATCAGCAGCAGTCAATATGGCAACTGCAGGGTAAAAGGAGAAGGCACTGAGAGGCAACGCCTTGGGACTGCTGTATAAAGAGAGGAGGTGTGGGCGGTGCTGGTTGCTGAAGGCAACCGTTTGCAAAGTGCTTCTTTGGATCCTGGTCTGTTAGTCTTGCTTGTGACTACTCTTCTGTTTGCATCGTGTTTCCTGTGGACTATTTCCTTCATTTGGATTGAGTTTTGCTGTTTGTGTTTTGGACTATTTGGCAGGTTTGTCACCCATATTAAAAAGGGGTTTGTTTTGTTTTAAAGTCTCCAGCCTATTTTATCAACAGGGGTTTGGTCCTTGTGCCTTTAACAAGGACGGCAATAGACTGGGATAGAACAGTTTTGCATTGACACAGAGCTGTGCCTAGCTCTATTGCGTTTCAATTTTTTTTCTAAAAAAACTCCCCAAAATATTAACAAATACTATAGCATTATGAATAATAATAATAAAGTTGGAAGGGACCTTGGAGGTCATCTAGTCCAACCCCCTGCTCAGGCAGGAAACCCTATACCATTTCGGACAAATGACTGTCCAGTCTCCTCTTAAAAACTTCCAGTGTTGGAGCATTCACCGCTTCTGGAGGCAGGTTGTTCCACTGGTTAATTGTTCTAACTGTCAGGAAGTTTCTCCTTAGTTCTAGGTTGCTTTTCTCCTTGATGAGTTTCCAACCATTGTTTCTCATCCTTCCCTTTGGTGCTTTGGAGAATAGTTTGACCCCCTCTTCCTTGTGGCAGCTCCTCAGATACTGGAAACTGCTATCATGTCTCCCCTATTTCTTCTTTTCTTTAGACGAGCCAAACCCAAGTCCTGCAGCCGTTCTTCATACGTTTTGGAACTGAAAAAGCTTCTTGGATAAGAAGTGAAATGTTTTCTAGGGGAAAAAAAAAATCCCAAGAAAGTCCAGTTGCCTTTTGGAAAAAAAAAAAATACCTTTGGGACATCCTGACCCTAATTTGGTAGACAAATGACCAGTTTGTCATTTCTATTTAGAATAGAATAGAATAGAATAACAAGAGTTGGAAGGGACCTTGGAGGTCATCTAGTCCAACCCCCTGCTCAGGCAGGAAACCCTACACCAATGAAGGCGAACCTTTTAGAGATCGAGTGCCCAAACTGCAACCCAAAACTCATTTATGGATCATCGGGTGCCGGATGGGCATGGCCCATTGGGTGGGCATGGCTGCGATGATAACGGCAGACTGGGTGGGACTAAAAAGTTCAATCAATCATTTCCAACTTTGCAAGATCTTTTGTTTTCCTGCGAGAAGTTGAAATTGATTGATTGATTGAATCTTTTTTTTTTTTGCACACGGCAGCAGAGACCTAAAGCGAAAAGATTTTATAAAACCCAGCTGAAGGCCTAGGACAGGGGCGACGGCGCGCGTGCCCACAGAGAGGAATCTGAGTGCCACCTCTGGCACCTGTGCCATAGGTTCGCCACCACGGCCCTACATCATTCCAGACAAATGGCTGTCCAGTCTCTTCTTAAAAACTTCCAGTGTTGAAGCATTCACAGCTTCTGGAGCCAGGTTGTTCCACTGATTAACATTTTATTAGCTCCATTTGTGCAGAGCGATCTTCCTTTGCCGTACCTTGTCCATATGTCCAAGAATCTCATATCGTTCTGATCAGCCTGTGAGTTAAGTATGGATGGGATGTTATGTCAGCTGGGTGAATCCTCTGGTTTCTTCAGTGGTCTACTTAAGGGACCCTTATTAACATTTTTGATTAAGCTGGAGCCAAGTATCAAGTGCCCCCCAATTGATATCCTGTCATTATACTCAATGTTTTCATTAGACGTTTGGGAGAAGAGCTAGAGCCTTGGCTCTTTTATGACTCATGGACTTCAACTCCCAGAATTCCTGAGCCAGCCATGGGGAAAGGAAGAGGTTTTCAAGCTGAGCCATGTTGGCTCAGGAATTCTGGGAGTTGAAGTCCACGAGTCATAAAAGAACCAAGATTGCCTACCTCTGGCCTAGGCCTAGGCCGCTTTATGACTTATGGACTTCAACTCCCAGAATTCCTGAGCCAGCCATGCTGAGGGGAAAGGGAGAGGTTTCCAAGTGGAGCCATGCTGGCTGAGGAATTCTGGGAGTTGAAGTCCACGAGTCATAAAAGAGCCAAGGTGGCCTACCTCTGGCCTAGAGGAAGGGCTTATCCAAATTGCAGAAGACCCAGAACAGGGACGAGCTCGCTATTATCCTGGAAGAAATTCAAAGCGAACTTGAAAGGTCAAAAGGAGTGGGCTGAGTGAATAAAATGAATGCAGTGACATTTTATTGAGAGAAGGTGTAGCTCCTTTTAAAAAAAAAAACAATACATTATCTAGCTCTCCGAATCAAGTTCTGTAATTGGGAGAAGGGGTAAAGCGTTTCTTTGGACACGGCATTTTAGGAAGGATTCAGTGTAACAGAAAGGGGCGGAAAGAACAAAGAGGAGATGATCAGGAATGGCAAGTAAGTGTTAAAAGAGCAAAAAAGGAAATTGGGTCTGTTTAGCTTTGAAAAAGAGAACCCAGGCTGGATATAATTGCACTTTTCAAGTACCCGAAGGACTGTCAAATAAAGGAGTGTCTAAACCCGTCTGCTGTCATTCCAGAGTGGAATAATGGCCTTAAGTTTCATGAAAGTCAATTTCGATTGAAAGTTAAGTAAAACTTCCCAACAATAAAACAGAGTCTGACAGAGGAACCAATTATCGATAAGTTTCCTTCACTGGAGGCCTTCAAGGAGAGGCCGGAGAATCATCTGCTGGAAATAATTTAATTTGGATTTCTCCTGTGAACAGATTGGATTGGACAAATGGCCTTTTCCAACTTCCATAATATGCACCTCCACCTACATATGCCTTACCCTCTGCCCATTCCTTGTCAATTATTGTAACTATTCTCTCTGGGAATATCTGAGAAGGAACCATTGGATGACCTATATCTGGAGTGGTTCCCTTTCATTCCGCAGTTTTTAATATTATAATTCTATTAATTAATCTTTTGCACTACGTGCCTATGTTGCTTTCAAGATATGCACAGCAGTAGGAATGGGCACGCGTTTCAGATTAGTGTACGTAATACCGAATGGTGCAGAAAATCCCAAGAAGAGTACAATTATACTAATTATTAATTTCAGATTAATAATTAGTATAATTATTAATTATAGCTCTCTCCCCCCCTCTTCTCTCTCTTCCTCCTTCCCTCCCTCCCTTCCTCCTCCTCCTCCTCCTCCTCCTTCTCCTCCCTCTCTCTCTCTCTCTCTCTCCCTCCCTCCCTCCCTCTCTCTGGGAAGTCAGCTCCCCAGAGAAGGAAATATTAAAAGAGCAGAAAAATATATTTCCTCAAAAGGATTTTTAAAAGCAGAAACCAACCCTGCCCCTAAGTCTCTCTCTGTCCCAAGCAGAAGCCAGCCCTATACAAATGCAGGTGTAAACCATCAGGAAAGTTGGAGCCAGAAGCTCAAGAAGACAAAGACCTAAAATCTGCATACCCCACCTGTGCCAGGACATGGTAGGATTAACTGACAAAGGCCAAAGGGCACACCCAGACTCAGGTCAGAATACGTGACACAGGAAATAGCCTCAAAGTTCATGCCACAGGGACAGGAAACTATTCCAAACCAAAGGCTAGAGAGGGTATAAAAACCTACTACCCATGTGCTCAGCCCTTCTTTTCTCTGGTCTTTCCTGCAAGAACCATCTTTCTGCCTCTTCAATAAACTGCAACCTTCTTTCTAAAGCAGTCGCCATGTTGTTTATTTATCCCCGGCTTGGTTGAACCAGGATGGAGACTTTTCTTTTATTTATCCCTGGCTTGGATGAACCAGGATGAAGACTTTTCTTTCCTCCCTCTCTCCCTCCCTCCCTCTCTCTCTCTCTCTCTCTCACACACACACCCACACCCACACCCACACAAAGCTCCTCACCCAAAAAGCTTTTTCTTCTCCTCTTGGACGAGAAGTGTAACATCCTCAAGGGAAAAAACAAAAACAAAGGAAGTGTGGTTGCGCCTTTTGAAAAATCACTTTTGGGTTCCCCCCCCTCTCTTTTTTGCAAAAGATGGTCTACAAATAATTGCTCCTTTCCGAACAGAATTAAGAAGAGAGTCGCTCTCTAAATCTTAGCTGTCTTCCTGTGCTATTCATATTTCAACTGTGCCTGCGCTTCTAGTCCCTAGGAATTTCCATATTTCCCATGTCATTCATTTTCCTGGTTGCTCAATAGTCCCTGTGAGCCTTGTTTCCTCCTCTCCGCCTCTTCGTTCGCCACGGGCCCAAAAAAACCCCAGTTTTGGCTGCTTTGCTTGCTAGCTAGCATTTCCTAAATGTTTGGGGTTGAGCACGGGTTCCCTGTGGCCTGAATGGCTCTGTAGAGCATATCCAGTCAGAAAGAGGAAAAATGGATTAGCAGCATTGGCTGGCTGGGGTGATTCTGGAGAGGTTTGGCCTGGCTGTGGGGCTCTGCCTCCTTGTGGCTTGTGGCTTCACCCCTCTTCTTCCTAGGCTTCCAGTCTCCCGCACCGTGTCAGCTGTGGTCCTTATCCAGCTGACTTGATCCTGGAGTCTTTTGATTTTCCCAGCACTTGTCTGCACTCCTAACCCTTTCCCTCCCCAGGAGACAGGAATGCAACTTGTTGCACTGCATTCTCCTTCCGTAGCTGGATTGCAGGTGCTCTTGCTAAGCCAGCGGCCTTCGTTTATATATTTAGAATAGAATGGAATGGAATGGAATGCGGTGGAGTGGAGTGGAGTAGAATAATGATAGAATAGAAATAAGAATAGAATAGAATAGGATTATAGAATAGAATAGAACAGAACAGAACAGAATAGAGCCGGAAGGGACCTTGGAGGTCTTCTAGTCCAGCCCTCTGCTCAAGCAGGAGAACCTATACCATCTCAGACAGGTGATTGTCTAGTCTAAAAAAATCTCCAGTCATGGAGCACCCACGATTTCTGAAGGCAAGCTGTGCCACTGGTTGACAAATGGAACTCTTCAAAGAACTTCGAGGCATTGTTTACCTTAAAGAATCTTTATTTGAGAAGCATAGCGTCAGCACTAACATAATCGAAGCCAAAAACTGGATTCCCCTCCCCTGAGCACATAGTCTCAAAGCACAATTCCCTCCTCCAATTAACCATCATAAATCACATTCCCCAATTAGCTTGAAGTGCAGGCTTTCCCTCCAATTCTCCAGCCTGCCAATTCTTTATCATCTCTTATTTCAACAACCTTGGTTCTCACGCTAGATTCAGTGTTGTTATGTCTAGCTGGACTCTCATGTACATTTCCCACTCCTCCCCAGCATCATCTAACTCTAAAAGTGAAAAGAAGAAAATGGCTACATCTCCAGCTGTTGTCAATGCAAAAATGTCCGATGTTCGCAGCGTTGACATAACCTCATAACGAGGTCGTTATGCCAAGAATACCCTTAGTTTGCTTTGAATCATAGTATAATTACTATAATTTTTAGGAAACGCCATTGCAAATGTAGTAATCGGCCATTTGATATTCTTATTTGTGATATTTTCCCCAGCATGCAGCTGTTTTGAACCTTGAACTGGGTTTTGTGGTTCGTTTTTTGTTCTCAGGGCGGCGAGTTTGATTTGTGTGAAACGTTCAGAGGTGGCCATTTGACATCACACATAAAGGCCATTTGTGTAGAATAGGAAATTGTGGTATCTGTCCATTTAGATGATTGTACCTCTGTAACAATGAGATTATATATTTAGCACTGTTGCAATCCTTGCTTTTTTCCTCCTCCTTCTTCATTTTGCTCTGCTTGTGTGTGTGTCAGGCAGTCACTGAGCATAACATTTTAGCGATGTGCCAAATTGTAAGGAAAATTGCTGTAATTGTATTGGGAGCCTTTCAAAACCGAAGCCAGAGTTTTAGAGTGATTCCGTGGGCTGTGTTGAGGAATTACAACGTAACACGTAATGAGCGAATACTATTTCAGATGGAAGAACTCATCTTTTTTTAGAAAAAGAAAAAAGTCTCTGTAAATCTCTTTGCTGAATAGGCCTGATTGGCAAAACATTTCTAATTGTGTAATATAATTTAAAAAAAAATGGTTGTCAGGCTACAAGGCAGCGTCTTCAAGGGATGTTAAATAACTCAAATTGTCTATCATGGCTGCATAAATGAGAGCCTCATCCTTTTTTTATGTTTGTCTATAGCAGGGGTAGGCAACTCCCAGAATTCCTGAGCCAGCCATGCTGAGGGGAAAGGGAAAGGTTTCCAAGCTGAGCAATGCTGGCTCAGGAATTCTGGGAGTTGAAGTCCACGAGTCATAAAGTGGCCTAGGCCTAGCTCAGAGGTAGGCAACCTTGGCTCTTTTACGACTCGTGGACTTCAACTCCCAGAATTCCTGAGCCAGCCATGCTGAGGGGAAAGGGAGAGGTTCCCAAGCTGAGCCATGCTGGCTCAGGAATTCTGGGAGTTGAAGTCCACGAGTCATAAAGTGGCCTAGGCCTAGCTCAGAGGTAGGCAACCTTGGCTCTTTTACGACTCGTGGACTTCAACTCCCAGAATTCCTGAGCCAGCATGGCTCAACTTGGGAACCTCTCCCTTTCCCCTCAGCGTGGCTGGCTCAGGAATTCTGGGAGTTGAAGTCCACGAGTCGTAAAAGAGCCAAGGTTGCCTACCCCTGGTCTATAGTGTTACTGCATATGCCATTTTGCCTTTTATGATACCCCCCTTAGCAAATACTAGGAGAGTTTTTATTTTTTTTCCTAAGTTTTTATTAATTTCCCCCTCCATACATACAACAATAATTTTTCAACCAATGGAGCTGTCTGAGTTTACATTTGCTACTACATACTTAATTGCTGATCCTTTATTCTTTCCTCTAGCCATCAATAAAATAAGTCCCACGTTTGGTAATATTCCGTTTCATCTTTTTCTTTCAGTCTCATAGTCAATCTGTCCATCTCTGCACATTCTAGTATTTTTTATTATTATTTCTTCATCTGGTGGTATTCCTTCATTTCCCCAATGTTCCGCAAATAAGATTCTTGCCGCTGTTGTGACATGCAAAATCAAATATAGGCTTTGTTTGTTAGTCTTTTTTGGCATTATACCTAGTAAAAAAAGTCCAGGTTTATGATCTACGTGTTCTCCCAACATCTTTTCTAGCCAAGTATGTATCTTTTTCCAATAGTTCTTTACTTTATCACATTTCCACCAAACATGGTAATACGTGCCTGACTTATGTTTACATTTCCAACATCTCTTTGACATATTTTTGAGCATTTTTTGCTAATCTTGCTGGTGGCAAGTGCCCTCTATAGAACATTTTATATAAATTTTGTCTCGGGAGAGTTTTTAACTTGTCCAGAGATACGTAAGTAAATTATTCAGCCACTCAGTCTGTATGACCCATCTTTTACAACCACAATTGAGCCCCAAGTGAAACATTGTGTCAACGCTGCTAACATCGGATGTTCTTGCTTTGACAATATATGACGATGCAGCCAATTTCCCCTTAACTTGTGTGTTACGTTTAGAGTTAAAATTAGATGATACTGGGGGGTGGGGGAAGAATGTGTATGGGAATAAGTTAGACATAAAAACATCCTAGTAGAGTGCTTTTCAAGGTTGTTTGAGATAAGAGATGATAAGAAATGTCAGGTTGGAGAACTGGAGGGAAGGTCTGCATTTCAAACTAATTGGAGAATGTGATTTATGACCGTTAACTAGAGGAGGGAATTGTGCTTTGATGCTATGTGTTTAGGGGAGGGGAATCCAGATTTTGGCTTCGACCATGTACGCTTCAAGCTAATTGGGGAATGTGATTTATAACTGTTAATTGGAGGAGGGAATTGTGCTTTGATACTATGTGTTCAGGGCAGGGGAATTCAGTTTTTGGCTTCGATTATGTAAGTGCCAGATATTATGCTACTCGAATAAAGATTCTTTAAGGTAAACAATGCCTCGACATTTTTTGAAGAGTTTCATCTGTCGGAACCATGACACATTGGTTAAGTGAATTTTGCCAAATTTTATGACTTTTTTGCCACATTTGCTAAGTGAATTGTTGCAGTTGTTTAAGTTAGTCCCACGGGTGTCAAGATAATCTGGCTTCTCTCCATTGGTTTTGCTTGTCAGACGGTCGCAAAAGGGGTTCACGTGACACTGGGGCACTGCAACCGTCATAAATATGAGTCAAGGCCAAGCAGCATGGTGGAGCAGTGGTTAGCGTGCAGTATTGCAGGCCAACTCTGCTCACACTGCCAGGGTTTCAATTCCTTTGATCCTGACTGACTCAGGGTTTGACTCAGCCTTCCGGCCTTCCGAGGTTGGTAAAATGAGGACCCAGATCATTGGGGGGGGAAAGATGCTGACTCTGTAAACTGCTTAGAGGGGGCTGTAAAGCACCGTGAAGCGGTATATAAGTCTAAGCGCTATTGCTATCTATTTTTTTATGGTTCCAACAGATGAAACTCTTTGAAAGAACTTCGAGGCATTGTTTACCTTAAAGAATCTTTTATTCGAGTAGCATAATATCGGCACTTACATAATCGAAGCCAAAAACTGAATTCCCCTCCCCGGAACAGATAGTATCAAAGCACAATTCCCTCCTCCAATTAACAGTTATAAATCACATTCCCCAATTAGCTTGAAGCATGGGCTTCCTCTCCAGTTCTACAGCCCGCCAATTCCTTATCAGCTTTAGTTACAATAACCTTGATTCTCATGCTACATTTAGTGTTGTTATCTTTAGCTGGACTCTCATTCACATTCCCCCCCTCCCAGCATCATTTAAGTCTAAAAGCGAAAGGGAAAAAGATGGCTACATTTCCATCTGTTGTCAATGCAAAACATCCGATGTTAGCAGCGTTGACAGATCAGTTGTTAAGTTAGTAACACAGAGTTAAGTGAGTCTGGCTTCCCCATTGACTTTGCTTGTTGAGAGAGTTGCAAAAGGTGATTGCATGACTACAGACATTGCAACTGTCATAAATATGAGTCAGTTGCAAAGCATCTGAGTTTTGATCACGTGACTCTGGGGATGCTGCAATGGTCGTAAGGGTGAAAAATGGTCCTAAGTCACTTTTTTTTCAGTGCTGTTGTAATTTCAGACAGTCACTAAATGAAACTGTTGTAGGTTGAGGACTACCTGTATAGAAAGTCATATTTTCTGTTAAATTAGGGGGGGGTCTATCCTCTAGAATAGAAGTCCCCAACCTTTATGGCACCAGGGACCGGTTCCGTGGAGAGAGGTTTTTCTGTGGACTGGAGGGTGCGTGGTTTTGTGTGCTGCCTGCATCCCACAGATGGGGCTTTGCTTGTTTGCGTGGACCGGTTGCTGGCATGCCGCAGCCCAGTACCGGTCCACAGACTGGGGGTTGGGGACCCCTGCTCTAGAAGACAAAGTTCAGGAGTACAGTATGATAGCAGTATTCCAATATCTCAGGGACTGCCATAAAGAAGAGGGAATCAAGCTATTCTCCAAAGCACCTGAAGGCAGGACAAGAAGCAACAGATGGAAACTAATCAAGGGGAGAAGCAACCTAGAACTAAGGAGAAACTTTCTGAGAATGAGGACAATTAATCAGTGGAATAACCTGCCTCCAGAAGCGGTGAATGCTCCAACACTGGAAGTTTTTAAGAAGAGACTGGACAGCCATTTGTCCGAAATGGTGTAGGGTTTCCTGCCCGAGCAGGGGGTTGGATTAGATGACCTCCAAGGTCCCTTCCAACTTTACTACTATTATTATTATTACATATTGATTGGGGGAAGGTGGGAGATGGATCTGTACTCTTAATACATTGGCGCTGCGCCACAGCAGCACCCCAAATGCTTGGTCAAATTGCTTGGAAAGAGCACGGTTTTCATCCTTTCGGAAATTTAGTCGATGGAAGCCTGGCAAAGAGATCTGAAATCCCCACGAACTGGCAGGCTGTCAAGGCTTTATTGAAAGAGAAATGGGAAGAAGGCAAAGAGAAGGAGTAATCTCTGGCTTTCTGCCTCCAGAAAAATAAGCCAGAGGTTTGGGAAGCTGGTCTCTTAAGAAGGGAATCATTTTATTTTTAGCATTTGAGGAAGATTGATGAGGGGTTTTTTTGAAAAGGAAATTTTGAATAAAAGCCAGGAGAAGCACAAAGCCCTGGATAGTGTTTACTTAATGCAGTGTAATAATAATGATGATGGTGGTGATGATGATGATGATAAAGTTGGAAGGGACCTTGGAGGTCATCTAGTCCAACCCCCCCCTGCTCAGGCAGGAAACCCTATACCATTTCGGACAAACGGCTGTCCAGTCTGTTCTTAAAAACTTCCAGTGTTGGCGCATTCACCGCTTCTGGAGGCAGGTTGTTCCACTGGTTAATTGTTCTCACTGTCAGGAAGTTTCTCCTTAGTTCTAGGCTGCTTCTCTCCTTGATTAGTTTCCATCCATTGCTTCTTGTCCTGCCTTCAGGCGCTTTGGAGAATAGCTTGACTTCCTCTTTTTTGGGGCAGCCCCTGAGATACTGGAAGGCTGCTATCCTGTCCCCCCTTGTCCTTCTCTTCATTAAACTAGACATCCCCAATTCCAGCAACCGTTCTTCGTATGTTTTAGCCTCCAGTCCCCTGATCATCTTTGTTGCTCTTCTCTGTACTCTTTCTAGAGTCTCAACATCTTTTTTATATTGTGGTTCTCAGCCTGTGGAGATGTGAAAGAGAATTTACTTAAGTTCCAGATGGGGCCTGACTTTCCCTAGTGTACACAAGAAGCAATTATGCTTCTTTTTAATGCCTGAATGGCGATGTAGCACAGGCAATCAAATGCAAACCCTCGATCCAAAGTAACAGAGCCTCCCTCAGCCCTTTCTCTCTTGGAGGGAGGTCATGTTTGCTATCTCTATTGTCCTTTCTGAAAGAGGGTATGAACGGCCTATATATCTTGAACAGTTCAGGTAGTCTTACAGACATACAACAGCAAAAGTACAGTCAACACTCTGTGAAATGTTATTAAGATAAACAACAGTTCAGTTTGAAAAAAATACATCATTTAAAACAGTGGTCCCCAGCCTTTCTAGCTCTGTGGACAGACAATGAGAGGGGGGGAGAGGGGATGGTTTTGGGCATACATGAGCAGTGCAGAAATGTAGCTTCATCCGCGCATGCGCTCGACCTCCACTTGACAGTTCCCAACAGGCTGCGGCCTGGCACTGAGCCACAGCCTGAGGGTTGGGGACCTCTGCTTTAAACAATTAAACAGTGGAAATCTTTAACGGATAATTAGGAGGAGGCTTGTTTCAACCTGGCAGTGTTGTGGCTGAGTGGTTAAGATGCTGGGTTTATCAACTAGAACGGTTCGAAACCTGAGCACCATGAGACAGGGTGAGCCCCCGTTCTCGCCCCAGCTCCTGCCAGCCGAGCAGTTCAAAAGCAGCCAAATGCGAGTAGATGAATAGCTAACCACTTCGGTGGGAAGCTAACAGCACTCCGTGACCTCATGCTGGCCACATGACCGTGGAAATGTCTTCGGACAGTGCTGACTCAATGGCCTTGAAACAGAGATGAGCACCGTGTCAATGCTGCTAACATCGGATGTTCTTGCTTTGACAATATATGGAGATGCAGCCATTTTCCTTAACTTGTGTGTTACTTTTAGAGTTAGAATTGGATGATACTGGGGGGGGGGAGGAAGAATGTGTATGGGAATTAGTTAGACATAACAAGAGCGTAGTAGTGGGTGGATTCAAGGTTGTTTGAAATAAGAGATGATAAGAAATGGCGGGTTGGAGAACTGGAAGGAAAGTCTGCATTTCAAACTACTTGGAGAATGTGATTTATGACCGTTAATTAGAGGAGGGAATTGTGCTTTGATACTATGTGTTCAGGGGAGGGGAATTCAGATTTTGGCTTGGACTATGTACGTGCAGATGCTATGCCACACAAATAAAGATTCTTTAAGGTAAACAATAGGCTTCTCACCAATACCACAGTGAGTCACTTAGGATCATTGTGCGCAGAACAGAATTAACAAGTATACTGTCAAGCCCTCTCAGGCGCGACATATGAGACGGGGGAAAGCCAGCATAGAAGCCAAAAGCTACCGGGTTGGAAAACACGAGCCCGACATCCTCCGACGTTGCCTGAATCACGGACAGTCCTGCGGAACTGCAAACGCAATGCCTGTGATGAAGAAATAACACGCATGCGCAGAAGAACTGTAGACCGCCAATAAGCTGTTTGGCAGATAGCCGAATCACAGCTGACGAGCGTGATTTCCAGAGGAGGCATAAGAACTTTAATGCATGAGAGCTTTAGGAGAACGGAGGGGTTGTAATGTTAATTGTGAAAGAATACTGGCTGGATAGGGATAGGGTGAGACATGGGAGGGTGGATGGGTGGAGTTTACATTTCACTAGGTGCGGTCGTGGTTAACAGGGAATTGATTGAAGGGTGGGGTTAATTTGGACATGTGTTTAAATAACGTGGGGACGCAGTAGCTCCCAGTGCAAACTTTGTTTTGACAATGAGCCTTACTGCTAGAGGTCTTTGTTATCGTTTCACTTGATCCTAATTAAATCGTTGTTACCCGGGAAGATTTGCGTTCTTGAGCTTCATTCACCGTGGTTCCGGTAAGGATCGCTGACAGATACCTAACTGACTTTCTTGGTTCCTTCTTCCAAGGTGACGACCCTCGTGAACACCAGCAACAAGGGGCCTTCGGGGAAAAAGAAAGGCCGGTCCAAGAAGGCCCACGTCCTCGCGGCTTCGGTTGAACAAGCCACTCAGAATTTCTTGGAGAAAGGGGAGCAGATTGCGAAAGAAAGCCAAGACTTGAAGGACGAACTGGTGGCCGCCGTGGAGGATGTGCGCAAACAAGGTGCGTACCTGGTGAAGGGCAGAAATCTGATCAGAATTAAGGGCAGGGATGACAGGTAGCCCTTGACTTGCCCTCACCACAATGCAGCCCCAAATTTCTGTTGCTAAGCAGGACAGTTGCTAAGGGAGTTGTGCCCCGGTTTCGTGACTGTTCTTGCCACAGTTACTAAGCGAGTCACTGCAGTTGTTCAGTTAGTAACATGACATCTGGCTTCCCCATTGAATACTAATACTAATAAAGTTGGAAGGGACCTTGGAGGTCAT
Source organism: Crotalus adamanteus (assembly GCA_039797435.1). Lineage (NCBI taxonomy): Eukaryota > Metazoa > Chordata > Lepidosauria > Squamata > Viperidae > Crotalus > Crotalus adamanteus. The sequence goes on from CM077924.1 coordinate 4,967,990, forward strand.
CTAGTCCAGGGCTTTTCAACCTTTTCACCCATTTTACCACTTTTAGGATGGCAACATCCGAGTACCACCAGTCGCCTAGAAAGGTGTCAAAAACCTGATGACCAAAAAAAGAAAAGAAAAGAAAAGAAAAAAGTGATAAAGTACAGGTAGTACTCAATTTACAACAGTTCGCAATTTCCAAGTGTCCGCATGTTGATCACGCGACCGTGGGGATGCGGCAGTAGTCATTAGCGTGAAAAATGGACATACGTCACTTTTTTCCAGTGCCATTCAATTATCATTCGGGTTTGCCAGTATTCATTTTGCGAATGGTCACTAAATGAATGTTGTAAGCAGAGGACTGCCTGTAGTAGCAACAGCACTTAGACTTACATATCACTTCACAGCCCTCTCTAAGCTTTTTACAGAGTCAGCCTATCATCCCCAACAATCTGGGCCCTCATTTTACCGACCTCGGAAGGACAGAAGGCTGAGTCAACCTGGAGCTGGTCAGGATCGAACTGCTGGCAATGGGCAGAGTCAGCCTGCAATTCTGCATTCTAACCACTGCGCCACCAGGGCAACGGAATGGAATGGAATAGCAATAGCAATAGCACTTCGACTTATATACCCTCTAACAGAGTCCACATATTTTCCCCAACAATTTAGGTCAGTGGTGGTGAACCTATGGCACGGGTGCCAGAGGCGGCACTCAGAGCCTTCTCTGTGGGCATGCGCGCCGTCGCCCCAGTCCTGGGCCTTCAGCTGGGTTTTATAAAACCTTTTCGCTTTAGGCCTCCGCCGCCATGTGCAAAAAAAAAAAAGGTTCAATCAATCAGTCAATTTCAACTTCTCGCAGTAAAAAAAAAGATCTTGCAAAGTTGGAATTGATTGATTGAACTTTTTAGTCCCACCCAGTCTGCCGTTACCACTGCAGCCATGCCTACCCAACGGGCCACACCCACCCAGCATTCGACGATGCATAAGTGAGTTTTGGGTTGCAGTTTGGGCACTCGGTCTCTAAAAGGTTCGCCATCACTGATCTAGGTCCTCATTTTACCAACCTTTGAAGGATGGAGTCAACCTTGAACCGGTCAGGATCGAACTGCTCGCAGTGGGCAGAGTCAGCCTGCAATGCTGCATTCTAACCACTGCGCCACCACGGCTCTTAATTGTAATACCAATTCTATGAACATATCATTGAATGTTGTCTATTAGGCTTTGGGGGAGTTCTTAAGAATTAATGGAGCAATCTGTTGAGAATTGCTCTGTACTCCCTCTCTTTCTACGTTCGTTCCTCTAGCGCAGAGGTACCCAATCCCCAGTCCGTGGACCGGTATTGGGCCGCGGCATGCCAGCAACTGATTCGCGCAAACAAGCAAAGCCCCATTCGCGGGATGCAGGCAGCACACAAAACCGCACCCCCTCTGGTATATGGAAAAACCTCTCTCCATGGAACCGATCCCTGGTGCCCCAAAGGCTGGGAACCTCTGCTCCAACGGACCTGTTGGAGAATTTGGGATGCTTTTGGAAACAAACCCACCTTTGAAAGACGTCCGGCAGTTAGTTAGTTAGTTAGTTAGTTAGTTTATTTATTTATTTATTTATTTATTTATTTATGAGACTTATATACCGCTTTAAGTGCAAGCACTCTAAGCGGTGTACACCAGTAAGCAATGTATATATATATTTACATTGCCCCCAACAATCTGGGTCCTCATTTTACCTACCCCGGAAGGATGGAAGGCTGAGTCAATCTTGAGCCGGTGAGATTTGAACCGCTGACCTGCTGAACACAGTCAGCTAAAGTGGCCTGCAGTACTGCACTCTAACTGCTGCGCCACCTCGGCTCTTGTTCCTGGCCTCTTGTAGCTCTTTCTCATAGGAACGGATTCTACGCATTATTCCTGTCAAATCTATTATCACAGTTGTCAGCTGGGAAAGAATAGCTTAGACACAAGTGTTTTATAGAGTTAATCACATGTTTCAAGTTAGGTTTAATTATAGTCCCAGTAACATATTTCACGGCATCGATTAATTTTTATTTACATATGTTTCGATTTATTCCTTTGCCCCGCCTTGACTGAAGCTCGCGGGCTTTCAGCGAGTGACTGAGCAAAAGGAGAAGAGAGAAACCCACTGAGTGGCCATCCTTACGAGCCCGTCTTATAACTTGGAGCCTTCTTTTACAGATCGTCCTTACTTGGGACTGTCCAGTGAGGCGTTAACGCAAAGCGGTCGCTCAGGGAAACGGCGGTTTTGCTTTTTTCTGGACGTTGGCTTCCCTTTGCTTTACAGACCTGCAAAGGTGGTTAACGTGAAGATTGGTCTCAACGCCGCTTTTTCAACACCCCCCCTCCCCCCCGATGACTGTGAACATCCTGACAGGAAATGAAATAAAACAAAACGAATTGAATTGAATTGAATTGAAATGAAATAAAATAATAAAATAAAATGAAATAAAATATTCCTCCTCCTCCTGCTCCTCCTCCTCTTCCTCCTTCCTCCTCTTCCTCTTCTTCCTCCTCCTCTTCCTCTTTCTCCTCCTGCTCTTCCTCTTCTTCCTGTTCCTCTTCCTCCTCTTCCTCCTCCTCTTCCTCCTCCTGCTCTTCCTCCTCCTCCTCTTCCTCCTTCTCCTCCTCTTCCTCCTTCCTCCTCTTCCTCTTCCTCCTCCTCCTCTTCCTCTTCCTCTTCCTCCTCTTCCTGCTCTTCCTCTTCCTCCTCCTCCTCTTCTTCCTCTTCTTCCTCCTCCTCTTCCTCCTGCTCCCTCCTCTTCCTCCTGCTCTTCCCCTTTCTCTTCCAGCTCTTCCTCCTCCTCTTCCTCTTCCTCCTGCTCCTCCGCTTCCTCCTCCTGCTCTTCCTCTTCCTCCTGCTCCCTCCTCTTCCTCCTGCTCTTCCCCTTTCTCTTCCAGCTCTTCCTCCTCCTCTTCCTCTTCCTCCTGCTCCTCCGCTTCCTCCTCCTGCTCTTCCTCTTCCTCCTGCTCCTCTTCCTCGTCTTCTTTCTCTTCCTCCTCCTCTTCCTCCTACTGCTCTTCTTCTTCCTCCTGCTCTTCCTCCTCTTCCTCTTCCTCCTCCTCCTTCTCCTCTTCCTCCTCTTCCTCTTCCTCTTCCTCCTTCTCTTCCTCCTCCTCCTTCTCCTCCTCCTCCTCTTCCTCCTCCTCCCTCGTCCTGCTCCTCCTTCTCCTCTTTTTCTGTCGAACTGATAACAGTTCCTGTGGCTAAAGAGCCTGCTCAATTTAACTGTGCCACTAGTGGACTAGGATTAATGTTTCTGTAACTAATTTTTTTACACGGAGGTGGGTGGGAAATATTTATAAGCAGTTCTTGCAATTTGTTATCTGTTTTCATTTGTTACCCAGCTTTGGCCGGATTCAGTCTGCGAATTATTACGTGCTAAATGTCACTCTATGCAAATATTTTCTTGTTAGTCCTCTCAGGTCCTCTCCAAACCCATTAATTTTTTTACAGCTCTCAGAAAATAGAGATTGTGAAAGGCCGTATATTCTCTTCTCTGCTCCTGGGTGATATGAAGCACTTGGCCTGAATGAACAAACGCTGCGTCAAAATCTTAGAAAATGTATTGCATTTTTACCTTTTCCCGTAACATTTCTAATATTCTTACGCGGTCGGCAGTAAGGTGGTTAAAATAGAAAGGAAAATTAAAAAAAAATCAATGCCAGCTCTACATAGCTCAGTTTCTATCACCTGCCCTCCTAAATTAATGTATTCTCTCCTACTGTGATTTTTTAAATGTGAATTAAAATCATCTAGTCCAACCCCCTGCTCAGGCAGGAAACCCAACACCGTTTCGGACAGATGGCTGTTCGGTCTCTTCTTAAAACTTCCAGTGTTGAAGGAGGGAGGGAGGGAGGGAGGGAGGGAGGAAGGAAGGAAGGAAGGAAGGAAGGAAGGAAGGAAGGAAGGATAACAGAATAACAGAGTTGGAAGGGACCTTAGAGGTCATCTAGTCCAACCCCCTGCTCAGGCAGCAAACCCTATACCATTTCAGACAAATGGCTGTCCAGTCTCTTCTTAAAAACTTCCAGTGTTGGAGCATTCACCGCTTCTGGAGGCAGGTTGTTCCACTGGTTAATTGTTCTCACTGTCAGGAAGTTTCTCCTTGGTTCCAGGTTGCTTCTCTCGATGAGTTTCCATCCGTTGCTTCTTGTCCTGCCTTCAGGCGCTTTGGAGAAGAGCTTGACTCCCTCTTCTTTGGGGCAGCCCCTAAGATACTGGAAGGCTGCTATCATGTCACCCCTAGTCCTTCTCTTCATTAAACTAGAAATCTCGACAAAGATTTACCAAAGATGGCTGTGTCTCCCCTTCATGGATCCCGATTAATCATTGGGGGCCAAGATGATGATGGCCTTTGAATCTCTTCTTCAGATTTCACAGGACTTTGTTCCGTCCTTTGAATCAGAGAACAGATGTAGCGATGACCAGGCTGGCCCCGAGGGAAGGGTCAAACGTGCCGTCAGCCTTGAGTCCCTCCACACCTATAAGAGATCTAAGTCCAGCCCACCTTGAATTCCATTGAGTCTTCTCTACCACCAACTTGCTTTGACCATTAGTAGTTCGGATCTTTGTAGAGAGCTTTAGTGTGGAATAAACCTATATCTATCTATCTATCTATCTATCTATCTATCTATCTATCTATCTATCTATCTATCTATCTATCTATCTATCTATCTATCTATCTATCTATCTATCTATACGTGAACTGCCTGGACTCTTGAATGATACCAGATTTGGAATTCAGATGTGCAAATCCTTGAGATGCGCATCGTGGATAAGGGTAACGGGCTTGTTGTTTTGCTTTGGCCCTCAATCTCCACATAGGTCTGATGCGTCTCTTGTCAAATGTTTTTGTCTCACATTTTGTAGCTCCTAGACCGGCTCATGTAGTCACCTACCTGTTGCATGTAATTTTTCAGTGGCTGTTTCTGAAGATTCTGGGAACTTCCATGGTCGTCTTTAATCTGTCGTCTTTTTGGAAGCAGATTCAGCATTCCACGCCAGGGCTGATAAAACCATTTTGGCTATGCATTTCCTCAAGGAATTGCATAATGTGCACCCATCTGTTATGCCTCCTGTGCCTCTGTAAGGGTTTTTTTCTCATTGCTCTGATATTTTTATTAAAATTCTTTGAACCTCTTGGGTGCAAGGTGGTCTTTCTCAGAGCAATCACCTCCCTGAAAAGAGATGAACATTGCATGTTTCAGCAGGATGAACACAATTTCACACTTTTTTTTTTCGTGAAGTCAGGATCAATTCCACAAAGACAAAAGAGATCTTCAGACAAAATGTTCTTTCTAAGGGTCACAGTCCCCTTCTGTTTATTCTTATTATGAGGATTTGTTGCAAAGCCAGCCAAATATTTAGACTGGATTTGGCAAGTTTTGTCAGAACTATTGAGTCCTTGTCAAGGACCTTGGATAGGTAGATGTTGTGTAATGTTGTTAGATAAATAATAATAACAACAACACTAACAATAGAGTTGGAAGGGACCTTGAAGGTCATCTAGTCCCACCCTCTGCTCAGGCAGGAAACCCTATATACCATTTCAGACAAATGGTCATCCAGTCTCTTCTTAAAAACTTCCAGTGTTGGAGGATTCACCACAGCTTCTGGAGGCAGATTGTTCCACTGGTTAATTGTTCTAATTGTCAGGAAATTTCTCCTTAGTTCTAAGTTGCTTCTCTCCTTGGTTAGTTTCCATCCGTTGCTTCTTGTCCTGCCTTCAGGTACTTTGGAGAATAGCTTGACTCCCTCTTCTCTGGGGCAGCCCCTGAGACATTGGAAGACTGCTATCATGCCCCCCCCTCTTCCTTTTCTTCATTAGACTAGACCTACCCAATTCTTCATATGTTTTAGCCTCCAGTCCCCTCATCATCTTTGTTGCTCTTCTCTGCACTCTTTCTAGAGTCTCAACATCTTTTTTACATTGTGGTGACCAAAATTGGATGCCGTATTCCAAGTGTGGCCTTACCAAGGCATTGTAAAGCGGTATTAACACTTCACCTGATCTTGATTCTATCCCTCTGTTAATGCAGCCTAGCACTGTGTTGGCTTTTTTGGAAGCTGCAGCACACGGCTGGCTCATATTTAAGGGATTGTGCACTAGGACTCCGAGGTCCCTCTCATAGTTGCTGAGCAAGGTACCTCCTATACTATACCTGTGCATTTGGTTTTTCTTGCCTAAATGTAGAGCCTTACTTTTTTCACCATTGAATTTCATTTTGTTAGATAGTGTCCAATGTTCAAGTCTGTCCAGATCCTCCTGTATCCTAAGCATGTCTTCTGGAGGGTTGGCTACTCCTGCCAGCTTGGTGTCATCTGCAAATATCATTACAGGATGCAAATTGTTACATATAAAGTTGCCTTTTGCAGTTGATGGTTGGTGGTTTTGTGAATGCGGATGGTATTCAAGGGATACTCCAGATGTTTTGCTATTGCACCCAGGCACTATTGATAGAAGTGCTACTACTATTAGTACTACCATTATCCTAATCCTTACCCTAACCATTACTTTTGCCACCATTGTTCTACATCCTCATCATCAAATTTCTAATGGTTCCCCATGCCACAATATATGTCATTTTTTTAAGAAAAAAAATTTAAGCATATGGTTTTCTTTCTAATTTCAGTTAGGCATTTCCTTCCTTCCTTCCTTCCTTCCTTCCTTCCTTCCTTCCTTCCTTCCTTCCTTCCTTCCTCTCCCTCCCCCACTCCTCCTCCCTTCCTTCCTCCCTTCTTTTCTTCTTTCTTCCCTCCTTCCCTTCCTTTTCCTCCCCCACTCCTTCCTTCCTTCCTCCTTCTCTCCCTCCCTCTCTCCCTTCTTCCCTCCTCTCCTTCCTTCCTTCATTCCTCCCTCCCCCACTCCTCTTTCCTTCCTCCCTCCCTCCTCCCTTTTCTTCTTTCATTCTTCCCTCCCTCCCTCCTTCCTTCCTCCCTCCCTCCCTCTCTCTCCTTCACTCCTCCCTCCCTCCCTCCCTCCTCTCTTTCCTTGCTTCATTATTCCCTCCCCCACTCCCTCCTCCACTCTTTTCCTTCTTCCTTCCTTTCTCCCTCCCTCCTCCCCTTCCTTCCTCCCTCCCTCCCTCCCTCCCTCCCTCCCTTCCTTCCTTCCTTCCTTCCTTCCTCCCGCTTTCTTTTCCCTATCTAAGCGTAATACATCCTTCTCACAGTGTTGCATTTTATTGAAAAAAACAAAACAAAAAACAACTCACTCTTTTAGTTTACACAATATTCATCTTACTATGATAGATTCAGTTAGAAATGGCATTGATCTATTGGTTGCAGAGCTTTGATGTCCCAGCTTCCTCGTAGCATTTCTCATATCTGTGCTAAAAGTGTCACTCAGGAATGCTTACTAAAGGCTCAATTATTACATTCCGGGTCTGAAGAAATGAGATTGCTTACCTCCTATCTCTGTCAAGGGAGAACCTAACCACCGGCCTTGGGTTATAACGACGTCTCCATGATGAGCAGGCTTTGTGGATTTTCAGCTTGTTTGATCTCACCTTTGACTTTTCTCCGTGCATAACCCGAGATGCCTAGCTGAAATGGCCGTCATTGGTTACCCGTCAACCTTTCTTTAAAAGTCTTCCTCTAACTTCTCCTTCCTGCTCTCAGTTCTTCAATCCTAAAACTTTGTTTATTCATGAAATCCAATTCATTTGGTTATACACAAGATGTTGATAAAACCCTCCATGAAGGCAGGGGTCTCCAACCCCCAGTCCGTGGGCCGGCACCGATCCGTGGCCCGGCACCGGGCTGTGTCATGCCGGTAACTGGTCCGTGCAAACAAGCAAAACCCCATCGGTGGGGTGTAGGCAGTACATGCAACCAGACTCTCTCCACGGAACTGGTCCCTGGTGCTCAAAAGGTTGGGGACCACTAGACGTAAGGGGTTGGAAAAAAGAGACAAGACATAGGAGAGGAGCAGATAGAACTGGAGGGTGGTGGAGTTGTGTGTCAGCAGTTTAGAATCGTTGCACACCCACAAGCGCTCCAGGTTCAACCCTTCCTGAATTCCATGGACACTTTGTCAAGGTTCTGACTAACGAACCCAATCGAGCAAGTACCATTAAGTCTGATTGCTTAATGAAAATGTATGGCTGTAAAAGGTGGACCGTAAGAAAAGCTGAGCGCCCAAGAGTGGAGGCCTTTGAACAATGGTGCTGGGGAAGACTCCTGCGAGTCCCCTGGACTGCAAGGCGATCCAACCGGTCAGTCCTAGAAGAGATCAACCCCGACTGCTCTTTAGAAGGCCAGATCCTGAAACTGAAGCTCAAGTCCTTTGGCCGCCTAATGAGAAGGAAGGACTCCCTGGAGAAGAGCCTGATGCTGGGAAGGATGGAGGGCAAGAGAAGAAGGGGACAACAGAGAAGGAGGTGGCTGGATGGAGTCCCTGAAGCAGTAGGCCTGAGCTTAAATGGACTCCAGAAGATGGTAGAGGACAGGAAGGCCTGGAGGAACATTGTCCATGGGGTCGCGATGGGTCAGACACGACTTCGCAACTAACAACAACAAAAGGGATAAACTCGCACAATGAACAACATTTCACCCTGTGACATAAACAGAGTTTTTTATATATATAAAAAAATCTCTTCTTATTGCAAGGTGACATTTGCTAGGTGCTGCTTTGTGGGCAGGAAGAAGATAAAAAAGTTCTGCATCCTTCTTCATGCTCTCCAGGGAACGACAGCCATTGCAACAATTAAAATCTCTACATTAAATCTATACATTTAATGGCCCGTGTCTTATGCGAAGCCGTGGGTGACTGGTTCTCAACCCGTTTAATAGCCTTAGGAAATTCCGCATGCTGTACAGTCTTTAAGTGACATTGATGTTTCTGTCACTCTGAAGTTACTCAGTCGTAACCAGCTTTTTAATACACCACGTTAGATTTGCTGGCCGTGGAGGGAAAGGAAGCGGTGGTGATACTTTTGCCCACTTTAAAACAAAAAAACAAAACAAAAAACTTGATCTAGCCTTAAGAGTCACTTGAGACAAATAGATGGAAGCTATTTAAAGGCAGTTAATGATGCTGCTTAGATTTTTAGAAAGTTAGAGTGGGAGTGTGAATCACTGTCAGAAGAATTGCTAATCACTGTTATTTAAAGAAGAGGTGCATCTTGGGGCTTCATTAAAATATAAAGTGTTGGCACCTTTTGGAGCAATTATACCTGACAGGCATAGGTGTCTCCTTCCCCTTCTCCAGTCATCTGTATGGTAAGGCAGCAGTAAGTTTTGCACATTCTTTAAAAAAAAACGAAAAAAAAAAACAGAGAAGCAATTCTTTAGGGGGTGATCCGAGTGTATTGGCTGCGTGAAGTCCTGTTCTCTGCAAAAAAAAAAAAAAAAGGGGGGGGGGAAATGGCGATGAACAGACTGTGTTTTCAAAGACAAAGGAATGGGATCCATTGGAAAACAGCGCTTACCTTGATAGATGGTAAGCGCTTTGTTCAATAATAATAATAATAATAATAATAATAATAATAATAATAATAATAATACAGGGACTACTTCTGGCTGCACAAGACCAAGCCTTAAGGACAAATGCATACAAAGTCAAAATTGAGAAGACAGCAAAAGACAGTAAGTGCCGCCTATGCAAAGAAGCTGAAGAAACAGTGGACCACTTGGTAAGCTGTTGCAAGAAGATTGCACAGACTGACTACAAGCAGCGGCATGACAAAGTAGCAACAATGGTGCATTGGAAGATCTGCAAAAAATATCATTTGCCTGTAAGCAAAAACTGGTGGGATCATAAAATAGAGAAAGTCATAGAATATGAAAAAATTAAACTGCTCTGGGACTTCAGAATTCAAACAGACAAGCATCTACAACATAACACCCCAGACTTAACAGTTGTCGATAAGAAAGACAAAAAAGTCTGGATAGTGGACGTGGCAGTGCCTGGAGACAGCAGAATAGACGAGAAAGAACTGGAGAAGATAACAAAATACAAAGACCTACAAATAGAAATAGAAAGACTGTGGCAAAAGCAAGCAAGGGTAGTACCAATAGTCATAGGTGCCTTGGGTGCAATCCCAAAACAACTGGAGCACCACTTGAACACCATTGGCATTGACAAATTCGCTATTAGTCAATTGCAAAAGGCGGCCTTATTAGGAACTGCTTCCATCCTGCGACGATATCTGTAATACCATCAAACATCCACATCTGCCTATCCCAGGTCCTGGGTAAGGACTCGATAGGTAGACAAAATGCCAAATCCAGTCTGAACATCTGGCTGACTGTGCGATGATCCATAATAATAATAATAATAATAATAAAGTTGGAAGGGACCTTGGAGGTGAATAGAGTAGAGTAGAGTAGAATAGGAATTACAATAGAATAGAATAGAATAGAATAGAATAGAATAGAATAACAAAGTTGGAAGGGACCTTGGAGGTCATCTAGTCTAACCCCCTGCTCAGGCAGGGAACCCTATACCATTTCAGACCAATGGCTGTCCAGTTTCTCCTTAAAAACTTCCACTGTTGGAGCATTCACAGCTTCTGGAGGCAGGTTGTTCCACTGGTTAATTGTTCCAATGGTCAGGAAATTCCTCCTTAGTTCTAGGTTTCCATGGATAGATTCGTTCAAAAAGACCTGTGGCCTGTGGTTGGGGAATCTTCACAGACTCAGACTCAGTTGGTCACAGCCAACTTGCCATGGGACAACTTGCCACGGGACAAGTCTTCACGGCCAACTGTCTATGGCAGTGGTCCTCAACCTTTTTAATGCCGCGACCCCCAACCGGTCGTAAGTCGAGGACTATTCAACCGGTCGTAAGTCGAGGACTACTCAACTGGTGCAGCACCATTTGCAGAATGGGACTTTTGGCGGGCTCAGCAGGGCAGAGACAGCCTGGACAATTCCTATTGGCTTTTGAAAGCCAATAGAATTAGACTCTGTTCAAGAGAGTCTATTCTATTGGCTTTCCAAAGCCAATAGAATAAAAGGGAGTGGCACAGCTAAGGAAAAGGGGGAAAAAATGGCGGACTGCGTTGTTTGGCGACCCCCGTGAAATGGTCGTTCGACCCCAAATGGGGTCCCGACCCACAGGTTGAGAACCGCTGGTCTACGAGACAACTCGCCGTGGGACAAGAGTTGACACTAATATCATAGAAATGGTGGAATAGAATAATTAAAGAAAGGATGCAAAAGGAGGGACGGAATGAAATGGGAATGGCAAAACATTAAAGTACTTTTTGTAAATTTATTTTAAATAATTAAATTGAAATTAAATTGTGGCGAGTTGGCTGTGGCGAGTGGTCCCATTCCGCGCTCAGGAAGAATGGGAAAACTGGATGAGGGAGAATTGAGAACAGATCATCTGGGAAGTTGCCATGCTGACTGGTGAGATCCCCGAAAAACAGAGCGCTTATGCTTGGTCCAGTTTCCTGGGTGAAAAAGCTGATTGTTGGCTGTGTCAAAATGGTTCTTGGGGAAAACATGGAAAGGAGAGTCCCTGGCAGGGGTCTTCAAACTCAGCCCTTTTATGACTCAGGGACTTCAACTCCCAGAATTCCTCAGCCAGACTTCCTGATTAGTTTCCATCCCTTGCTTCTTGTCCTGCCTTCAGGTGCTCAGGCAAGCACGCTGGCTGAGGAAATCTGGGAGTTGAAGTCCACAAGTCATAAAAGGGCCAGGTTTGAAGCCCCTGACCAAGGCCTTTAATATCTGTGGACTTCAACTCCCAGAATTCCTCAGCCAGGCACGCTGACTGAGGAATTCTGGGAGTTGAAGTCCACAAGTCATAAAAGGGCCAAGTTTGAAGCCCCTGACCAAAGCCTTTAAGATCTGTGGACTTCAGCTCCCAGAATTCCTCAGCCAGGCATGCTGGCTGAGGCATTCTGGGAGTTAAAGTCCACGAGTCATAAAAGGGCTGAGTTTGAAGCCCCTGATCAAGGCTTTTAATATCTGTGGACTTCAACTCCCAGAATTCTTCAGCCAGGCACGCTGACTGAGGAATTCTGGGAGTTGAAGTCCACAAGTCATAAAAGGGCCAAGTTTGAAGCCCCTGACCAAAGCCTTTAAGATCTGTGGACTTCAGCTCCCAGAATTCCTCAGCCAGGCATGCTGGCTGAGGCATTCTGGGAGTTAAAGTCCACGAGTCATAAAAGGGCTGAGTTTGAAGCCCCTGATCAAGGCTTTTAATATCTGTGGACTTCAACTCCCAGAATTCTTCAGCCAGGTATGCTGGCTGAGGGATTCTGGGAGTTGAAGTCCACGAGTCATAAAAGGGCCGAGTTTGAAGGCCCCCGGTCTATGGAGTCTCTTACATGACAAGCCTGCCTTTCTTCTGCTTTGCCAACTTTGGTGAACAGTTGAATTCCTTCGAATTCTTCGTGATGTCCTCCACCCCAAACAAGGCCGTCGCATCTTTCATTCCACAGGTGCACGAATCCAAAGTTCCCTTGCTCGCTTTTTGTTACGGATTTTAAGCCCATGCTGTATTGATTTCCATCCTGCTGTTCAGATAAGGCCTGACAAGGCCTTTTCTTCATAATGTGATTTCGGTCCATTTTCAAAACACCTGCTGTACTGACCTTGAGAGGCAGCGATAAGACGGAGGCTGGCAGATCTCTTTTTGGAGGCTCCCCGCTCCTTTTACAAAATCAGCTTCCATTCTATCCAAAGATCAGACCTCAACGAAGCAGCCTTTTATAGGTCACAATTTTTATTTTAATTTTTTTAAATTTCCTATTGATTGGCTGCTTTTGAAATCTGCTAGGTTTGGCCACTGCTTCTATGACTGAACCACGGGCTGTGTCATAATGTGGTTAAGCAGCTGCTAGTGCTTAAAACAGGTGTAGTAGGGAGGAACGGGCGAACTGAGTAGATGGAGGGCAATGCAGAAGAGAACCGTGGTATTCATAGACGGCTGAACAGAAATGAGATTCGGCATTTTAGGCTGGCAAACTCTTTCCAGAATTATAGGTTAATGATTTTCCTTCAAAGTTCCAAAACTTTTTTTTTTTTAAAGGTTAATAGTTTGAAATTTTCCACAGTATTTCTTTGGGCGAAGGGAAGTCTCGTGCTTTGGAAATCTTTGACTATTTAGATCAGATAATTACATTTTTGTTTTGTTTCGGTTTTTTTTGCCAATAGTAGATGATTGCAAACTAAATTTGAGCCAGCAGAGTGATCTGACTGCTCAAAAGGCAAGGGGAAATGTTAGGTTGACTTAACAAATGTGTTAATTCATAAATCGTGCAAAGTACTTGCTGCTTCGGATTCCATCTCTAGTATTTTGTCCCGTTCCCTTTAAGCATCCAATTGGAACTGGATCAGAAAATGGCAGCGAAGGTGGTCCAGAGAATAGAAAGGAAGAGGTAAAAATCAAGATCACATGAAGTGTTAGTATCGCTTTACAAAGCCTTAGTACAGGGGTCTTCAAACTTGGCCCTTTGATGACTCATGGACTTCAACTCCCAGAATTCCTCAGCCAGGCACACTGGCTGAGGAATTCTGGGAGTTGAAGTCCACTCCTCTTAATGTCTATATCAGGGGTCTTGAAACTTGGCCCTTTTATGACTTGTGGACTTCAACTCCCAGAATTCCTCAGCCAGTTGGAGTTGAAGTCCATAAGTCATGGAGTTGAAGTCCATGAGTCATAAAAAGGCCAAGTTTGAAGAGCCCTGCCAGAGACTCTTTTTCCGACTCAGGAATTCTGGGAGTTGAAGTCCACAAGTCATAAAAGAGCCAAGGTTCCCCAGCCTCTGATCTAGGGCATGGGGGAAAAAATGTGCTTAATCATCGGTCCTTCTTATGAATTCAGAACATCGTTAGTGACCACTTTTAATCTCACCACAACTTTAAACCTCAGCTATAACAGTGTTCTTTATGATTCGTAAAAACCCAATTGTAGAAGCCCCCGTTTGCATTTAATTCAAGAGCACTTTTATAAAATGGAGCACGCTCCCCATTTGATGTCAAGTAGAAAGCCCAGGCTGCTTGTGACGATAGTCTTTCTAACCCCTTGTTTCCATCTGCTTCTGTTTTGACCCATCCTCTAGGTGAAACCATGAGAATCGCTTCCTCGGAATTTGCTGACGATCCTTGTTCCTCCGTCAAACGGGGCACGATGGTCCGCGCTGCCCGAGCTCTGCTTTCTGCCGTCACTCGCTTGCTCATCCTGGCTGACATGGCAGATGTCATGAGGCTTTTATCTCACCTGAAAATTGTAAGACCCCCCCCCTCTCCCTTCAGCGAGTCACGTTACCTCACGTGGAGGCATCTGGGTGGGTTGCAGGAGAGAATGGGCGCCCTGCTACGTGGTATTGTTCGCAAAATGTGGAGCGCTAAATGTCTACGGAGATTCTCCGCCATCCAGGTTATGGCTGTCCCAAAGGTGCTTTTTTCACGATGAAACTGGACTTTCTCGTTTTTCTTTGAAGACGTTTCGCTTCTCATCCAAGAAGCTTCTTCAGCTTTGACTGGAAGGATTTATACTCCTTGCAGACAGCTGGTCATTTGCATTTTTAGCGAGTTGTTGAGGCCATTTGGAGGTTACCTGTGTCCTCTAAAAGAAGGCAAATCACCAGCTGTCTGCAAGGAGTATAAATCCTTCCGTTCCCCACTGTCCAATCAGAGTTGAAGAAGCTTCTTGGATGAGAAGTGAAATGCCTTCAAAGGAAAAACGAGAACGTCCAGTTGCCTCCTGGAAAAAAAAGCATCTTTGGGATAAAATGTGGAGGAAAGTCCACATCTGGCTAAGCTAGACCGTGCTTTGAATTATCATCTGGGTGAATTATCTGAACTCGGGTGCTCAGCAGGGCCAGGTTTGATTTGCGTTTGGATGGGTGACTTCCCCTGACTCCTCAGCTCGACCAGGCATTAGCCAAACTTCTTGGGAGAAGGCAACCTCAAGGCAGTCATAGGCAGTCCTCACTTAACAACCCCAATTGAGCCTGACATTTCGGCCATGTAAGTCATTGCAGTCGTTGTGTGAATTGCCACATGGCCTGGCTCAATTTTATGACTCTCTTTATGAATGTTCCGTCCCAGCCTACGCAAGTACTTGCTTAACTGCTTTACCCACAAGGAGGAACCCCTCTTCATGGAACCAGGCAGGACCTGCAAGAAAAACAACCCCCTTTTATTTTTACACACCTGACTCAATGTCCAAGACTTCGGAGGCAAGCAACACAATCCACAAAAACATGAATCCGCAGTGTGAACGGTTGCTTTCAGCAATCAGCACTTCCCACACCTCCTCCCCTTATAATCCAGCTGGGACGTGGCTTCTTAATGGCTTTTCTTTTGCCTCTCGACCCGCCCCACTGCCTTCCTCTGTCTTGTTCGCCTCTCCTCTCTGTGCATCCGAGCATCCGGGATTGGCCCCAGCTGTTCCTCATCCTCCCCCAACTCAGGCTCCCAAAACTGCTGTGTCTCTGCCCGAGCGTGAATACATGGGCCGGCCTCCTTGTCTGACTGTGACTGTGAGTTTTCTTCCAAAAGGAACTTTTATTAGGAGAAGCTGATAGCAGGCACAATAGACAGAATCTGAGGGGTTGCCGCTCAGATCAATAGGCAAGTTTGTCCCAAGCAAACCCCACCCCAAAGTTCATCTGGTCAGTTCAAATGGGCCAATCCCCAGGCGTTGTCCGTTGTGGGAAAGAGCAGATAATGCCAGGCTGTCTCAGGGTTGCAGCAATGTTTTGTCGGCTCTTCACACCTTCCCTTCCGAAAGCGGAGTCATAAAAGAGCCAAGGTTGCCTACCCCTGGTCTAGTTTAATGAAGAGAAGGACTAGGGAGGACATGATAGCAGTCTTCCAATATCTGAGGGGCTGCCACAAAGAAGAGAGGAGGGTCAAGCTATTTCCAAAAGCACCTGAAGGCACGACAAGAAGCAACGGAGGGAAACCAATCAAGGCAAGAACCATCTACAACGAAGGAGAACTTTCCTAATAGTAAGAGCAATTAGCCAGTGGAACAACCTGCCTCCAGAAGTTGTGAACGCTCCAACTTTTAAGAAAATATTGGACAGCCATTCATCTGAAATGGTATAGGCCCGGGGTAGGCAACCTTGGCTCTTTTATGACTCGTGGACTTCAGCTCCCAGAATTCCTGAGCCAGCCACGCTGAGGGGAAAGGGAGAGGTTTCCAAGCTGAGCCATGCTGGCTCAGGAATTCTGGGAGTTGAAGTCCACAAGTCATAAAAGAGCCAAGGTTGCCTACCCCTGGTATAGGGTCTCTTGCTTGAGCAAGGCTTGGACTAAAAGATAGGTCCCTTCCAACTCTGCTATTCTGTTAATTGTCCGATAAATCTAGCACATTTGCATCCTGTTCCTCCTGTCTCAGTCTCCCTCCTTCTCCATCCGGTACATCTTGGCAGAAGGAAATTGAGAAGAAAACAAAGCTTATCAGTGATAGAGATTGTCAGCAATTTAAATGTGGATGAGAACAACAGCGATGGTAGTCTTCTTTAATGCCAGCGTGGTAGCAATTTCCGTGTCCTCAAATGAGTATTTTCAGTGGTCGGGATGAAGCAATAGAAGGAAATTCTATGATGATAAGCTCTTGGGTTTTTCACTGCAATTTTCTTGACTATCACCGCAATCAGGACAGCTTATACTTGCCTGATTTTGGCAGGAAAAGAGCTGGTGGCTGTTATGATTGGGAAATTATACGCCACAATTCCAAGCAGATGTTTTTTTTACCTCCGGATGATTCCTAACCTTAGAAATAATGTGTATTGTAGATGTGGTTTCTGATAAGCATCTTGCTTTCTGGCAATCGCTTGAAGCTAGACTGTTACAGTAAGAAGGGACAGGTGACAGGTGAAACCCCTCTCCTCCTACTTCCTACCTTGAAAAACAAACAAAACCCAGCTCTGGTACACAAGATAGGTCGGAGAAAAAAAGGTCCCGGAATGTAAACCTTGATTTCATTATAAACAGGGCATACCCAGCAGTTGCTGGAAGAGTTTCCCTTCTGTATGTCAAATAATTTTCCCAAATGGTCACTTAAGTTTGAAATGGGGGGGGGAATAGCCCATTGAAGACAAGCAGGTTATTGTACAAAAAAGGGGGTCATCAGTTAGTGCAGGGGTGTCAAACTCAATTGCATTGAGGGCCGCATCACCATTGCGGTTGCCCTCGGGGGGGCGGGGGGGTGTGGCCAGGGTGGGTGCGGCCCACTGGGTGGGTGTGGCCTACTGGGTGGGCGTGGCCAGCTCTACATCCTTCGTGTCAAGAGTGTGTGTGGGGGCCTGGGCAGGAGTGGGACAGATCTGAGGGTCTCTGGCAGAAGGGGGTGGGACCAGGGCAGAGCCCATCAAGCCGGATAGGTGAAGTAGACGAGGGCCATTTGCTGGCCACTTCCAGGCGATGGTGCATTTCTTCATTCCTCACAAAGGGTGACCCCTCCCCAGCATGCACCCAGGGGGCGAGGCCGAACATGGCAGGGGCTGGTTCCCCGCTATTTCCAGACGGCCTTGTGGAGCTAAGACTGAATGCGTTTCAGCCTAGATGGCCACCCACAAAATTGTACATTGGGTCCCGGCCGGCCTGGGCCAGGGCCAAGGCAGCGGGGGCCGTTCCCTCACTGTTTCCAGGATGGCTTCGCGGGCCACATGAAACCACTTCGTGGGCCACATCCGGTCCCCAGGCCTTGTGTTTGACATGTCTGAGTTAGTGTATCCCTTCCACAGCATTTGGAGCGAACAGATTTAGAAAGTCAGATTCTTTCTTCTTCTTTTTTTTTAAAAAAAAATCATTTTTCAAGTAAGGAGTGAAAGTTCTTGCTGTGGAAATGACAGGACATAGATTTTGATCCTGAAGAATGAAAGCAGAGATCTGGTAAAACAGATAGGCCCAAAAGGGCAATTTGGAAGCGGTGAATGCTCCAACACTGGAGGTTTTTAAGAAGAGACTGGACAGCCATTTGTCCGAAATGGTATAGGGTTTCCTGCCTGAGCAGGGGGTTGGACTAGATGACCTCCAAGGTCCCTTCCAACTTTATTAGTATTAGTATTATTGGGAATGAAATATTAAAAGATGTGAAAACAGCCACAAAAAATTATTAGGAGAAGCAGCTTATCTAGATGTTTTTTATTCAGGGACCTAGTAGTGGCACAATGATGATATTTGTTTCAAATATTACTGAGCTTACAGTTCATTAGTAATTCATCAGGATGTGGCAGCACCTTTTGCGACTATCGTATTTTATTATAAGGCCTAAGCTTTTAACATGGAAAAGATGCTGCTAGACTCCTGGTTGTGTGCCGCCATGGGCTAACTCAGCTCCTCTCTTACAATGTCTACAACAAGAAGTACTTAATTGGCAATGATATATGAAGGCTATTCCCTAACGGAATGCAAAACATTTATGCAATGAATTGCATTAGCATATTGCTGAGGCTAAGAGACATTGAATTATCTACAGAACAAATAAATTCACGGTGTTTTGAAATAAGTTGTCCTCGGTCGTCTGGTTCCAGAGTTGCTTCTAGAATCTTTGGCTCTAAAGCAGACATGTCAAACACAAGGCCCCAGGGCCGGATGCGGCCTGCGAAGTGGTTTCACGCGGCCCGCGAAGCCATCCTAGAAACAGTGAGGGAACGGCCCCCGCTGCCTTGGCCCTGGCCCAGGCCAGCTGGGAACCAATGTACAATTTTGTGGTGGCCATCTATGCTGAAACGCATTCAGTCTTAGCTCCACAAGGCCGTCCGGAAACAGCGAGGAACCGGCCCCTGCTGTGTCAGCCCTGCCCCTTGGGTGCATGCTGGGGAGGTGTCACCCTTTGTGAGGAAAGAAGAAATGGACCATGTCTTGGCGCTTGCCCCGGTCCCACCCCCTTTTGCCAGAGACCCTCAGATCTGTCTCACTCCTGCCCAGGCCCCCACAGGCCCCCTTGACGCGAACGATGTAGAGCTGGCCACACCCACCCAGTAGGCCACACCCACTCCATCCACACCCACCTAGTAGGCCACACCCACCCTGACCACACCCACCCGCCCCCCCAAGGACAACCGCAATGCTGATGCGGCCCTCAATGAAATTGAATTTCACACCCCTGCTCTAAACAGTTCATAATTGCTCCTATCCCTTGACCTGGTTCAACAGTAGCACCTGCAAATGGGATTTAGGTATCCTAGTAGACCAACACTTAAATAGGAGCCAGCCGTGTGCTGCAGCTGCCAAAAAAGCCAACACAGTGCTAGGCTGCATTAACAGAGGGATAGAATCAAGATCACGTGAAGTGTTAGTATCACTTTACCAGGCTTTGGTAAGGCCACACTCGGAATACGGCATCCAGTTTTGGTCACCATAATGTAAAAAAGATGTTGAGACTCTAGGAAAAAGTGCAGAGAAGAGCAACAAAGATGATCAGGAGATTGGAGGCTAAAACATACAAGGAACAGTTGCTGGAATTGGGTATGTCTAGTTTAAGGAAGAGAAGGACGAGGGGGGACATGATAGCAGTCTTAAGAATTCAGAATTGCTGCAGGGGTACTGCTGAGGGCAGATTGATTCTTATCGAGCTCCAGGAAAAAAAAATGTTAATGCTGTTCAGTTAGTTACATCCTGTGATTTCCCCTTAAATTATAAGCACTGTTAGTTTTGTACCGTTAGCTTTAGTGCTTGAAACAGGCAGATTATTTGTAAAATCTTACAACAGTTTGAGATGATTAAAAGTCTACTCTCATTGGTGTTTGCTGAGCGACCCAGGAAGTTTTCTGGTTAAAATTAAATCCTAATTTTTTTTTAATTCTTGATTTCCTCAATATTAACCACATCAGCATTCCAGTGGCAAGCATTTTAGATGTTTTCCAAATTCAGTTTGGAATCTGTTTTGCATGATGGTAAAATTCAGTAGTAGATACACTTCCATATTTCTGTTGAACGAATAGAATGCTTTAAAGCCTTGGTACCAACTGAAAAAACGTTGAGCGATTTTACGATCTTGTTCAATATTGACACAAAAATGCAGAGCGCTAATATTGGAGTAATATTCCCCGAGAAAATCATGGCAAATCCTCGCTTCTGTTGAGAGAATCTCCCAAGAATTAGTATTTATCTATGCTGGTGTTTTAAAATATTAAATGTTTTTATCTGTTGATTCAGGCTGAGGGTATCTTAAATCCGTGTATATATAGCTGTAGCCGTTGCCTTGTAAGTTTTAACTATTGATAGTGTTGAAGGAAAAATCTTCATCAGGGTCCAGTCCAAGCTGGGAATAAACAACATGGCGACTGCTTTAGAAAGAAGGTTGCACTTTATTGAAGAGGAGAGCCAGACAGAGAGATGGCTCTGGAAGAAAAGAGAGAGAGCACATGTAGGGAGTGGGCTTTTATACCCTCTGGAGCCTTTTGTTTGGAGTTGTTCCTGTGGCATGAACTTTGACCTGAATCGGAGTGTGCCCTTTGGTATCTGTGGGTTAATCCTATTATGTCCTGTCTTAGAATTTGGGTGGGTATGTAGATATTAGGTGTCTTTGTCTTCTTAATCTTCTAGCTTCAACCTTCCTGAATGGATTACCACATCTGCATTTCTACAGAGCTGGTTTCTGCTTGGGGAAGGGAGACTTGGGGCTATTAACAAAAACTGGGCATGCTTTTCTGATTCTTTAAGATCCTTTGAGGAAATATATTTTTCTGCGCTTTTAATATTTCCTTCTCGGGGGGGGGGCTGACTTCCCACAATAGTTTTCTGTGTGAAGAAATTACTGTCCAGCTGTCACCTGTTACCCTTAGAATGTGAAGGATGTGTGTATATAATGCACGTTCTTATTTGTGGTTTTTACTTGTGTGTAGTGTGCATTGTGGACAGCACTTAATTTCGTTGTGAGTTACACAATGACAAGAACGATTATTCTGTTCTATTCTGCTTAATTGTAACTAATTGTGTAATCATCAGTTGGTTTGCTTCTGTTGCTGTTGTCATGGGTGCATATGGGTTTTTATGGTTCTCATATGGCAGAGTTTAATGCTTCAAGCCACCTGGAATCAACTGTGTTTGGGTTAGTGGCTATATAAACTTGTTTAATAAACAATAAAGATATAAATTGGAAACAGATTCTTCCTAGAAATAGGAAACCGACTTCTGTTTGCTTCCCAGCTTGGGATCCGGCCTCAGATAAGATTCTTATCTCCCGCTGAATAATTTTGGATTTCTCCCGCAGACTTCAGTAGATCATTTAGGTGTCTTCCAACCGTCTCATAATCACCATTCCAACAATGAGTGGATTCGTGCGCGAGGAATCCAGTGGATTGAGGGTTACTGCCAGAAAGGTTCATATTTTAATGAATTTCAAAAGGCATTTGGATCAAACCAGTGCAGTAAATCACTGTCTGTCTATTTAGGATGAACTATTTGTTGTAGACCAGGGGTCTTCAAACTTGGCCCTTTTATGACTTGTGGACCTTCAACTCCCAGAATTCCTCAGCCAGGCACGCCTGGCTGAGGAATTCTGGGAGTTGACGTCCACAAGTCATAAAAGGGCCAAGTTTGAAGACCCCTGTTGAAGACCAAGGACTTCTTGAAAAATATGGAGAATCAGACTCCTGGAGACCTTAGTGGTCATATAGTCCAGCTTGTTGCTCATTGTGGGATGGAAAATCCTGACAACCATGTCCTCTTCATAATAGCAATAGCATTTAGATTTATTTATCGCCTCACCGTGCTTTGCAGCCCTCTCTGAGCAGTTTACAAATGTCAGCATATTGCCCGCAACTATCTGAGTCCTCATTTTACTAACCTCAGAAGGATGGAAGGTTGAGTCAAGCTTGAGCTGGTTAGAATCGAACTGCTGGCAGTGGGCAGAGTCAGCCTGCAATACTGCCTTCTAACCACTGCGCCTCCACGGCATAATGATAGGAAGAGCCTTGGAAAAATGGCAATATGTGATCAGTGAGTTACCTACCCTCCATGCCATAGAGATAAATCAAAGATAAATAGCAATTCTCCAGGAATTCTACTGGGTGCAATGGTGTCTTACCAAATTACTTTGCTTTTCAGTCTCATTTATGTTATCATTTGC
This sequence comes from Crotalus adamanteus, assembly GCA_039797435.1. Taxonomy (NCBI): domain Eukaryota; kingdom Metazoa; phylum Chordata; class Lepidosauria; order Squamata; family Viperidae; genus Crotalus; species Crotalus adamanteus. The sequence goes on from CM077924.1 coordinate 4,989,975, forward strand.
TAGTGGACCTTGTAGAAATCTCGGGGCAGGATGTATCAGAATGGGGGAAGTAAAGTGTTCTCATCTTCAAAAAATAGAGAAATGGAAAATCCAGGGAATTTTAAAGAAGAGATTGGACAATCATTTGTCTGAAATGGTATAGGGTTTTCTACCTGAACAGGGGGTTGGACTAGAAGACCTCCAAGGTCCCTTCCAGCTCTGTTATTCTATTCTGTCCTGTCCTGTCCTCTCCTATCCTACTCTACTCTACTCTACTCTACTCTACTCTACTCTACTCTACTCTACTCTACTCTTATTCTGTTCTGTTTGTATTCTGTTCTGTTCTATTCTTATTCTGTACTATTCTTATTCTGTTCTACTCTACTCTACTCTTATTCTGTTCTGTTTCTATTCTGTTCTTATTCTATTCTATTCTATTCAACTCTACTCTTATTCTGTTCTGTTTCTATTCTGTTCTGTTCTCTTCTGTTCTTCTTCTGTTCTATTCTTATTCTGTACTATTCTTATTCTGTTCTATTGTACTCTACTCTACTCTTATTCTGTTCTGTTTCTATTCTATTCTATTCTATTCTATTCTATTCTATTCTATTCTATTCTATTCTATTCTATTCTATTCTATTCTATTCTATTCTTATCACATCCTATCCTATCCCATTCCATTCCATTCCATATATTCCATTCCATTCCATTCTCTCTTCAGCTGCCCTCTCTAGACTGCATTCATGGTGCTTCCATCCCAATGTTAACCAAGTCTGATACCTCTTAGATCAGTGGTTCTCAACCTTTTTAATGCCGCGACCCCCAACCGGTTGTAAGTCGAGGACTACTCAACCAGTCGTAAGTCGAGGACTACTCAACTGGTGCAACACTGTTTGCAGAATGGGACTTTTGGCGGGCTCAGCAGGGCAGAGACAGCCTGGACAATTCCTATTGGCTTTTGAAAGCCAATAGAATTAGACTCTATTCAAGAGAGTCTATTCTATTGGCTTTCAAAAGCCAATAGAATAAAAGGGAATAGCACAGCTAAGGAAAAGGGGAAAAATGGCGGACTGCGTTGTTTGGCGACCCCCGTGAAATGGTCGTTCGACCCCAAATGGAGTCCCGACCCACAGGTTGAGAACCACTGCTGTAAGGACTAGTCCTTAGATGTTGGGATTCAATAAGGTTACTCAACTTTTATTCCTTTTCTACCAATGGGTTTGTGGATCTTTAAATGGGAGCCCAGAATAATGTTATTTTTATACCGTCTTCTTATAGAAACACGGCACTAAGGACACTGGACTTCCCAAATATTTTATCATCCACTTTCATTGCCTTGCCTTGCTTTACAAAATGAAACAAGCCCCTGTTCCTTCGCTCTCAGACTGCAAACAGATTTTAATTGACATTTTAATTGTTGTACTTTGGCCCGCTTTTATGTAATCCGTCCTGAGATATATTTTTGTGGTGGCAGTTAATTCTTACTTGTTCACAATGATGGCAGCAGAGTTGTTTACGTTTTGAAATAGAAGGTTGAGGAATGCTGGGTCTTGCCTGCCTACCTGTCATTTACATCTTTTAGGGAGAACACATATTTGTACTGAGTGAGTAAAAACACACATGCTAAAAATTAAAGGTCAACAATAGTATTTATTTTCCTGCTGATCTTTTATGTTGAGCTGTTGCCATTGTATGTTGCTAGAAATTGATATGAAGCCCATGGCCTAGCTCAGGGGTAGGCAACCTTGGTTTTTTTATGACTCATGGACTTCAACTCCCAGAATTCCTGAGCCAGCCATGCTAAGGAGAAAGGGAGAGGTTTCTAAGCTGAGCCATGCTGGCTCAGGAATTCTGGGAGTTGAAGTCCACCAGTCATAAAGCGGCCTAGGCCTAGGCCAGAGGTAGGCAACCTTGGCTCTTTTATGACCCGTGGACTTCAACTCCCAGAATTCCTGAGCCAGCCATGCTGAGGGGAAAGGGAGAGGTTTCTAAGCTGAGCCATGCTGGCTCAGGAATTCTGGGAGTTGAAGTCCACCAGTCATAAAGCGGCCTAGGCCTAGGCCAGAGGTAGGCAACCTTGGCTCTTTTATGACCCGTGGACTTCAACTCCCAGAATTCCTGAGCCAGCCATGCTGAGGGGAAAGGGAGAGGTTTCTAAGCTGAGCCATGCTGGCTCAGGAATTCTGGGAGTTGAAGTCCACGAGTCATAAAAGGGCTGAGTTTAAAGACCCCTGATATAGACTTTAATAGGAGTGGACTTCAACTCCCAGAATCCCTCAGCCAGCATGCCTGGCTGAGGAATTCTGGGAGTTGAAATCCACAAGTCACGAAAGGGCCAAGTTTGAAGACCCCTGTCATAGACTGAACTCTCAAATTTCCATCTTCCTCTGCAGGTGGAGGATGCGTTGGAAGCCGTGAAGAACGCCACCAATGAACAAGACCTAGCAAACCGCTTCAAAGAATTTGGAAAAGAGATGGTGAAGCTTAACTACGTAGCTGCTAGAAGGCAACAGGTAAGCCTGTGGAAAGAGCATCTTACCTAATCTGCAGAATGACTTGGGTTTTATTCAGTTTCCCCAGACATTTGGTTTAGGGCAGCCCTGTTATTGATTTTTTTTTTAAATCATTGGAAGGCTTTATTTATCCAGAGCAACAGGGATTATTATTTTAATTGTTGATCTTTATAGGGTGTCCAGAGTCACCATTGTGAGATTTGATCCAGATAAAATTAAGATAAGGTAAGGTAAGGCAAGGCGTGATGGGACAGGAGAGGACAGGAAAAGACAAGACAGGAAAAGACAGGACAGGACAGGGACAGGAAAAGACGAGACAAAACAGGACAGGACAGGATAGATCAGGAAAAGATAAGACAGGACAGGACAAGATGGGGCAGGATAGGTCAGGAAAAGACAGGACAGGGACAGGGACAGGAAAAGATGAGACAAAACAGGACAGGACAGAATAGGGCAGGAAAAGATAAGACAGGACAGGACCAGACGGGATAGGATAGGGAAGGAAAAGACAGGACAGGGACAGGAAAAGACGAGACAAAACAGGACAGGACAGGATAGGTCAGAAAAAGATAAGACAGGACAGGACAAGATGGGGCAGGATAGGGCAGGAAAAGACAGGACAGGATAGGGACAGGAAAAGTTGAGACAAAACAGGACAGGACAGAATAGAGCAGGAAAAGATAAGATAGAACACGACAAGATGGGATAGGATAGGATAGGATAGGGCAGGAAAAGACAGGACAGGGACAGGAAAAGACGAGACAAAACAGGACAGGACAGGATAGGTCAGAAAAAGATAAGACAGGACAGGACAAGACGGGGCAGGATAGGGCAGGAAAAGACAGGACAGGACAGAATAGGGCAGGAAAAGATAAGATAAAACAGGACCAGATGGGATAGGATAGGATAGGGCAGGAAAAGACAGGACAGGGACAGGAAAAGACGAGACAAAACAGGACACGACAGGATAGGGCAGGAAAAGATAAGACAGGACAGGACAAGACGGGACAGGACAGGATAGGACAGGAAAAGATAAGACAGGAGGACAGGACAAGATGGGACAGGACAGGGACAGGAAAAGACGAGACAAAACAGGACAGGACAAGATAGGTCAGGAAAAGATAAGACAGGACAGGACAAGATGGGGCAGGATAGGGCAGGAAAAGACAGGACAGGACAGGGAAAGGAAAAGACGAGACAAAACAGGACAGGACAGGATAGGTCAGGAAAAGATAAGACAGGATAGGACAGGACAAGACAAATGTATTGTTTAGGGAGACTCCTGGTGGTTATGATAGAGACCTAAAAAGCTTATCCTGTCCATTGGTAGCTCTTGTCAGTCTTCATACCCCTGATTACTGACATGGGGGAGTCCCAGGCGTTAGGATACCAGCTGCATGTAGTGCTCCCCACAGATTCCTCATCCTGAAACCCTATTGCAGTAGGGCAGCTCTGTCTTCGCTCTATGGACGGATTGCAAGACCCACCGTCAGCTTCCCTATCATCCTATAGTGTAGGATACATCTGCTAAAGCTTCCGGGTGCTGGAAAGAACCGATAGCTCGGTCTTCCTGTTCCATAGCCAGCTGTGAAAGAGCCATTTTGGTGTGATGCTTAAGGTGCTGGCTCAGAAACCAGGAGACCGTGAGTTCTAGTCCCGCCTTAGGCACGAAAGCCAGCTAGGTGACCTTGGGCCAGTCACACTGTGTCAGCCCAAGTCACCTGGCAGGATTGCACTCGTATTAGGTCAGCCACCTTGAGTTATAACTCACTGTCTTCTGGTTTCTAGCCTGGGGGCTTTAATCATTAGACCAGTCTGGCTCTTGTTATAATAATGACACACACACACACACACACACACAGCCCCAAAGGGCCATTCCAAAGGCACGGAAAATATATCTTCAAGTTGTGTTGTCTGTTTTTCCTCGAGAGCTGTGAGAGAGTCTAGATAGATAGATGATGACGACAACAACAACAACAACAATAATAATAAAGTTGGAAGGGGCCTTGGAGGTCATCTAGTCCAACCCCCTGCTCAGGCACGAAACCCTACACCACAGGTCGGCAACCCGCGGCTCCGGAGCCGCATGCTACTCTTTGAGTCTTCCCTTGTGGCTCCCAGCCTCCTCTGCCTCTGCAAAGAGAGACAGAGACAGAGAGAGGCAATTGCGCTTCCCTGCCTCTCTCTCTCTCTCTCTGTGTGTGTGTGTGTGTGTGTTTGTGTTTTTGTGTGTGTGTATGTGTAAAAGAGTGCACTCACAGTGTTCTCTGAGCAGCTGAAAAGCTTACTGGGCGGAGCTCCTCCCTTTGCTGCATCTCTGCAGGAAGCAGGAAGCAGGAAGGGCAGGAGAGAGCTAGCTAGCCCAGCTAGGCTGACTCAGGAATTCTGGGAGTTGAAGTCCATGAGTCATAAAAGAGACGAGGTTGCCTACCCCTGATCTTGTTGGACAACAGCCTGAAGCTTGCCAGGTGAGCAGCAGATAGGAGAGGGGCGGAGAGAAAGAGAGAGAGAGAAAGGGAGAGAGAGGGAGGGAGGGAGAGAGAGAGAGAGAGAGAGGAAAGAGAGAGAAAGAAAGAGAGTGGGGGAAGAGGAGTGGCAGACCAAGGGCAGATAGGGAGGGAGAGAGATCCTTTTGACATCTAAAATGAAGATAACACTGCATATATCCTTTTTTTACCTGTGTGTGTGTGTATGTATGTGTGTGTGTAAACACACACACACACACACACACACACATATATATATACACACACACACATACATACACACACACAAACACACACACACCTATAATAAAGGTAAAAAAGGATATAGGCAGTGTTATCTTCATTTTAGATATCAAAAGGGTTTTGCGGCTCCCGGTGTTTTGTTTTTGGTGGGAAACGGGTCCAAGTGGCTCTTTGAGTGTTTTGGGTTGCCTACCCCTGCCCTACACCATTTCACACCAATGGCTGTCCATGATCCTTGAGCTGATTTTTCTTGGTGTACATTGCTTAAGATGTGGAATACATATCCAGCTAATTCACCTTCCTCGTTATTTATCTTTTTTTTTTTCATTCCATGTATACCTTTGCCTTTCGAGGTATCTGTTTTGAGCATCTTTATCCACGTTTTAGGTTCGAATCGTCCATGATGGATGGAGATGTTTGGAAAGGCTTGGAGGCACCCTTGTACTTTTTTTTTTTTTTTTGGGCTAACCATTGGCTCCTATGCAGAGGCCCTGATTTATAAAAACTATAGATCAGGGGTCTTCAGACTCGGCCCTTTTATGACTCGTGGACTTCAACTCCCAGAATTCCTCAGCCAGGCACGCATTCTAGGAGTTGAAGTCCACAAGTCATAAAAGGGGCGAGTTTGAAGACCCCTGATATAGACTATAAGAGGAGTGGAGTTCAGCTCCCAGAATTCCTCAGCCAGCATGCCTGGCTGAGGGATTCTGGGAGTTGAAGTCCACGAATCATAAAAGGGCCAAGTTGGAAGACTCCTGATAGAGACTTTAAGAAAGTGCAACTCCCAGAATTCCTCAGCCAACGTGCCTGGTTGAGGGATTCTGGGAGTTGAAGTCCAGGAGTCATAAAAGAGCCAAGGTTGCCTACCTCTGGCCTAGGCCTAGGCCGCTTTATGACTCGTGGACTTCAACTCCCAGAATTCCTCAGCCAGGCACGCATTCTGGGAGTTGAAGTCCACAAGTCATAAAAGGGCCGAGTTTGAAGACTCCTGATAGAGACTTTAAGAAAGTGGAATTCAGTTCCCAGAATTCCTCAGCCAGCGTGCCTGGCTGAGGGATTCTGGGAGTTGAAGTCCACGAGTCATAAAAGGGCCGCGTTTGAAGACCCCTGCTATAGATTCATATGCCTGTGTGCAGTTGTGCGTATCATTTATTTTTATATATATATATATATATGTATGTATATTTGTTTCAAATAGGAGCTGAAGGATCCCCATTGTAGGGACGAAATGGCCGCTGCTCGTGGGGCCTTGAAAAAAAACGCAACCATGCTCTACACAGCTTCGCAAGCTTTCCTCCGCCACCCTGACGTCGCCGCCACCAGAGCCAACCGGGATTATGTCTTCAAGCAAGTCCAGGAAGCCATTGCTGGCATTTCCAACGCAGCTCAGGCCACCTCGCCAACCGACGAGAACAAGGGCCACACCGGAATCGGGGAGCTTGCGGCAGCCCTGAACGAGTTTGATGTAAGCGTGACTCCAACGGAAGAGAATATCGGTAGCTCAGGGTTGAACTGTGGGGTCCTTGGTGCTCTCTGAGCCTGGGCTGTTTTGCTGCAGATGTTTCGTTACCCAGCTAGGTAACGTCATCAGTGCTAGGAGGGAGTGGGGGTTTGCAAAGAGGAGGACGAAGAGGAGGAGGAGGAGGAGGAGGAGGAGGAGGACTGTGGGCTCTGTGAGCTTGGTTGTTTTCTTGCAGACGTTTCATTACCCAACTAGGTAACATCATCAGTGCTAAAAGGGAGTGGGGTTTGCAAAAGAGGAGGAGGAGGAGGAGGAGGAGCAGCAGCAGCAGCAGCACTGTGGGCTCTCTGAGCTTGGTGGTTTCCTTGCAGACGTTTCATTACCCAACTAGGTAACACCATCAGTGCTAGGAGGGCGTGGGCATTGGTCCCTGTTTAGATACTAGTGGCTTCTCCTGTCAGTGAGGATGTTCATGCTGGTTCCTTGATTAGGCTGTTGTTTACTGTTTGATTGTTTGTCTGACTTGGCAGTTCTAGAGATGGGAAATGTCTGTGGAGATTCCCAGCCATCCAGGTCCTAGTTGTTCCAAAGGGGCTTTTTTCACGTCAGAGCTGAAGAAGCTTCTCGGATGAGCAGCGAAACGTCTTCAAAGAAAAACAAGAAAGTCCAGTTGCCTCCTGAAAAAAGCACCTTTGGGATATCCAGAGATGGTAGTTCTAGCGTTGGAATGACCAACTCAGTTTGTCTAGAGCTGGAACTGCCAACCCAAACACCTAAACAGTAAATGACAACCTACTCAAGGAACCACCGAGAAGAAAACAATACTCCCACCGACCCCAAACCGAGAGCAAATCCCACTCCCTTTTAAAACTGATGGTGTTACCTAGTTGTGTCATAAAATGTCTGCAGGGAAACCACCCGGCTCAGAGGTCCCTCCCCAAGGACTCCACTTGAGGGAAAAAGGAAGACATCTTGTCTAACCATCTCACATCTTTATCTACTTTATCTGCTACCTTTGGTGTCCAATAACACCGATCGTTTCTCAAATATTCCATTTAACTTTTATATATTCTTATCAAAAGCAATCTGATCTTTCTTCTATCACAGAGGTTTCATACCGGCTAACAAGCACAAACCATAAATTAATTTAAAAAGTTAAATTGGCAGTACAAGAAATTTTTTGGGGAAAAGAGAGACTATAATAGACAAAGTTTAAATTCAGGAAACAAGCACATAAGGCGGAGTTTTCATGGATAACAATGCAATAAAAAGCTTCGAAGAGTAGAAGATATCATGTTTTCTCTGGCACTGAGAGGTTAGGCAGAGTATTCTTGAGCATAATGTGCCAGTGACCAAATATCTTTCATTAAACAAAGGGGACGAAGCTGTGGCTAAAATCTTCTTTCTTTTGGGCCCAAAGAAATTGTCTGGTGCTCAGATAATTCATTTGGAAGCCAATAAAATAGCAAGAAACTTCTGTGGTTTGGGAATTCAGTGACTCACACTCCCGCAGCCCGTTTTTCCACGGAATCGTGGCAAGTCTTGCTTCCTAGTTTTAAGCTTTCAGGGGGATGGATTGCCCAATTAAATCTAATTATGCTAATTGGATTACAGAGCTGACTATCAATCCTTTACTGCGGCATTTATTTTGTTTTAGTACAAAGGATTAATGTGAGAGGATGCGATTTGCCCCTAAGTTCCACGTTTTTCAACCTCGACCACTTAAAGAGGGGTGGACTTCAACTCCCAGAATTCCCTAGCCAGCCATGTTGAAGTCCAGCTGTCTTACAGTGGCCAAGGTAGGGAACTGTGGCTCTTTTATGACTGGTGGATTTCAACTCCCAGAATTCCTGAGCCAGCCATGCTGAGGGGAAAGGGAGAGGTTTCCAAGCTGAGTCATGCTGGCTCAGGAATTCTGGGAGTTGAAGTCCACGAGTCACAAAGCGGCCTAGGCCTAGGCCAGAGGTAGGCAACCTTGGCTCTTTTATGACTCATGGACTTCAACTCCCAGAATTCCTGAGCCAGCATGGCTCAGCTTGGAAACCTCTCCCTTTCCTCTCAGCGTGGCTGGCTCAGGAATTCTGGGAGTTGAAGTCCACGAGTCTTAAAGCAGCCTAGGCCTAGCCCAGAGGTAGGCAACCTTGGCTCTTTTATGATTCATGGACTTCAAATCCCAGAATTCCTGAGCCAGCCATGCTGAGGGGAAAGGGAGAGTTTTCAAGCTAAGTCATGCTGGCTGAGGAATTCTGGGAATTGAAGTCCACAGGTTATAAAGGGGCCACAGTTCCCCATGTTGGCTGAGGAATTCTGGGAGTTGAAGTCCACAAGTCATAAAAGTGCCAAGGTTCCTCACCCCAGGCCTAAGTCCATATAGAAAGGTAAAATATAGTATTTGGTGATAATGTTCTTTTCTGAACTTAGAGAATACTTTAGATTTATTTAAGTTTTTCAGAAACTTTATGTAGGACCTGCTTCTCGGATATGGAAGCATGTGGACCTTGTTTACTTTTACTCAAAGAGACTTACTATAAAGTCTTGCCTAAATTGTCAATTCAAGCGTAGAGAGATCAAATTATTTCACAAGCTGGTGCTCACCACAGCATTACAAAATCCACAAATAGATCTTGAGAGAGGATGGACAATATATACAATATGTTGGCCGTCTTAATGGGAAGCATCAAACATTCACTAGCTTGAAAGCCTATAAAGGTCTAACGGAAGCTCCGGTATAAGGGTGACTGTGGCCCCAAGACTTTACTAGAGAATCCCCCAAATCTTTCGAACATTTGAAGAATGACAGAGTCAACAGAGAAATCTCTATAAAGGCAATGAAACTCTGACGGAAAAGAACTGCCATAAAACACAGCGATTACTGATGATGTTACCTAGTTTGGTAATGAAAGGTCTGCAAGAAAACAGCCCAGTCCGGAAAGCACCAAGAATCAATCAATAATTTTTCTTTCTTGACAGTATTATACTAAAATTGCAGACAGGAAGCCTTCCACATAGGAACATCTCATGGCTGATAGTCATTTCCAGCTTCCTCCAGTATGAGGATACCCACCAGCTGGTTTGGAAGGGCTGGTATGGATGACCTTCTCAACCTCATTCTTACCTACTGGGAAGTAATCTCCATCTGAAGCTTCTGGCTCTGTGTGAAAAATCATGCTTTTTCGTCTTCTTTGGAGCAAGCAGAGCAATGCAGTCTGTCCGCCGTGCTTCATCCCATCCGACTGAGATGGCGTAGTTCCAGGTGGCTGATGGAGTGCACTCTGTCCATGCTCTCTGCCTTTGACCGTCAATTCGCCCTGGGCTGCTGGACTCTGTGTTTATAACAAGTTCAACAGAGGAAAGATAAAATGCTAGTTGGTCTGTTCTTCCTTCCTTCCTTCCTTCCTTCCTTCCTTCCTTCCTTCCTTCCTTCCTTCCTTCCTTCCTTCCTTTTCCTTCCTTCCTTCCTTCCTTCCTTCCTTCCTTCCTTCCTTCCTTCCTTTCTTTCCTCCCTCTTTCTCTTCCTTCCTTCCTTCCTTCCTTCCTTCCTTTTCCTTCCTTCCTTCCTTCCTTCCTTCCTTCCCTCCTTCCTTCCTTCCTTCCTTTCTTTCCTCCCTCTTTCTCTTCCTTCCTTCCTTCCTTTCCTCCCTCTTTCTCTTTCTTCTTCCTTTCCTCCCTCCCTCTTTCTCCTTCCTTCCTTTCTTCCTTCCCTCCCTTTCTCTTTCCTTCCTTCTTCTTTTTCTTTCTCCTTCCTTCCTTCCCTCCCTCTTTCTCCTTCCTTCCTTCCCTCCATCCCTCTTTCTTTTTCCTTCCTTCCTTTCCTCCCTCTTTCTCTTCCTTCCTTCCGTCCCTCCCTCTTTCCTTCCTTCTTTTCTTCCCTCCTTTTCTCCCTCTTTCTCTTTCTTCTTCCTTCCCTCCCTCCCTCCCTCTTTCTCCTTCCTTCCTTCCTTCCTTCTCTCTTTTCATGCAAAAGATACAGAAAAAGTTGCCTTTTTTGTATATAATTACACACGACACACATACACAGAAACTTATACACACAGACATACACACACACGCACACATACACACTATTACATAGTCCTCGACTTAAGACCACAATTGAGCCCAGGTTTTCTGTTGTTAAGTGAGCTTTACCACCTTTCTTGCCACAGGTGTTAAGTGAATCACTGCAAGTGTTCAATGACTAACTCGGTCGTTAAGTGAATCTGGCTCCCCCCATCGACTCTGCTTCTCAGAAGGTCGCAAAAGGGGGTCGCCTGACCCCCGGGGGACGCTGCGACCGTCATAAATAGGAGTGAGTTGTCCAGCGTCTGCCTTTGGATCACGTGACCCTGGGGGACGCTGCAACTGTTGCAAGTGTGAAAAACAGCCCTAAGTCACTTTTTTCCGTGCTACTGTAACTTTGGTCAGTAAATAAACATTGTAAATCGAGGACTATGATAGATAACCTTTATCATCATTTTTCTTTACAGGGGGCACATTGGCACATATTAAAAATGAAAATTCACTTGCTTGCTCTCCAAGTCTACCCATAGATCAGTGTTTCTCAACTCCGGCAACTTGAAGAGGTCTGGACTTCAGTTCCCAGAATTCCCCAGCCAGCATAGCTGGCTGAGGAATTCTGGGAATTGAAGTCCAGACCGCTTCAAGTTGCCAGAGTTGAGAAACACTGCCATAGATAAACATATTTAAACATGCTATATGCTACATAGGTATAAACCAGTGGTGGCGAACCTATGGCACGGGTGCCAGAGGCGGCACTCAGAGCCCTCTCTGTGGGCACGCACGCTGTCGCCCCAGTCCTAGGCCTTCAGCTGGGTTTTATAAAACCTTTTCGCTTTAGGCCTACGCCGCCGTGTGCAAAAAAAAAAAAAGGTTCAATCAATCAGTCAATTTCAACTTCTTGCAGGAAAAAAAAAAGATCTTGCAAAGTTGGAATTGATTGATTGAACTTTTTAGTCCCACCCAGTCTGCCACTGCAGCCACACCCACCCAATGGGCCACACCCACCCGGCACCCGACAATGCACAAGTGGGTTTGGGGTTGCAGTTTGGGCACTCGGTCTCTAAAAGGTTCGCCATCACTGGTATAAACCTACACGCTTACATATAAATAAGGTATAAATATTATCTATCTCTCTGTATTACATACGCAGGGTTCATATTCTGCAACATTTTTCTTTCCCGATCTTTCCACCCAAAATTAGTAAAAAACCTTCCCTTTAATTTGGAACTGGCCACGTAAAAATGTTTTATAGTTCAGCGCCTCCTGCGGTTTGTCGTTCCTTGTACCCAATCCTCCTTTCTAAAAAAACCAAAAAAAACCTCAGACAGACGGGGCTGCTTCCTTTCTCAAACAAACATCTAGAAAAAGGATTTGAAACCTGGCCCAGACAGGCAGCCCAAGCCTTGTTTGTGCAAAGCAATCAGGAGAGAGCTCTCAAACAGAGCGAGCACAAAAGAGGAAGCAGCGGCGACCGGCGGTGACGTCTCTTAGCGCCCAGCAGTCGGCAAAGCTTTCAGCAGGAATAAAAGGTTCGCCACTGGAGCGCAGAGCGGAGGACGCTCAGAGCCCTGCTTAATGGACGCTGATTGCCGAGGTGCAGAACTGTGTCTTCCCTGCTGACAACGGAGGGCAACTTTAGGGAAGAAATGGCATTACGCTTTGAGCAATTTCAAAAAGCAAAACAGTCCGGTGTCCGTGGTACAAAATAAAACCCCCTTAATGCAGAGGTCCCTAACCTTTCGGGCACCAGGGACCGGTTCCGTGGTTCTACGGACCGGAAGGTGCGTGGTTTTGTGTGCTGCCTGCATCCCACGGATGGGGCTTTGCTTGTTTGTGTGGACCAGTTGCTGGTGTGCTGCAGCCCAGTACTGGTCTGCAAACGGGATTGGGGACCCGTGCCCCAATGCGTAGAATAAAAAACGGGATCCACTTCATTTTGGTTGTAGCTGCTCCGATTCCTTTCAACGCCTTCCTAAATGCAGGTAGTCTTCGACTTAAGACTGGGCATTTAATCACCGTTCGAAGTTACGACAGCCTTGGAAAGGATACTTTACAGCCAGTAAAATGGGTCCCCAACCCCCGGGCGGTGGCTCACTACCAGGCTGTGAGCTATTTGGAACCGGACCGCGGAAGTGGCAGGCGAGCACGTGCGTGTATCCCTTCTTGTGTGAGCACTGGGTGAGCGTGTGTGTGCGCACTCCGTTTGTGCGAGTGGCAGGCGCGTGTGCCCGCTGCTCGGGCAAATGGAGCTGCGCATGTGTGCTTGCCCGCTGCTCACGCATAATCATCTCTTCCCCTTCCCCTCATTGGTCCACAAAGCTGGAAAGGTTGGGGAACTCTGCAATAAAGGACTTCTGGCTGTCGTAAAACGAGTCCCCAACCCCCACCCCATAATCATATGGCCACAACTGGCATTCACAATTGGTTGCAGTGTCCCGTGGTCATGATTTGTGACCTTTTTTTGTCAGTTTCCAGCGAGAAAGGCCCGTTCAGGAGAAAGAATTTGCTTAACCACGGCACGAGTCGGACTCAGCAACCATGTCTTTTAACAACCAGTACAAAAATGGTCCAAAAACCCCCATCCGGTCACATTGGTGCTTCGATTTACAACTGCAACCCAATTGGGATCTGGACACAGTTCGAGTCTCAGTGGATATTGTTAGTCTAGGACTACGTGTAGTAGACTGACCTCGTTCAATTAGTGTTGGTTAAAACAACTTAGATAGGAGCCAGCCATGTGCTGCAGCTGCCAAAAAAGCCAACACAGTTTTAGGCTGCATTAACAGGGGGATAGAATCAAGATCACGTGAAGCATTAATACCACTTTACAAGGCCTTGGTAAGGCCACACTTGGAATACGGCATCCAGTTTTGGTCACCACGATGTAAAAAAGATGTTGAGACTCTAAAAAGAGTGCAGAGAAGAGCAAGAAAGAGGATCAGGGGACTGGAGGCTCAAACATATAAGGAACGGTTGCTGGAATTGGGTATGTCCGGTTTAATGAAGAGAAGGACGAGGGGGGACAGGATAGCAGTCTTCCAATATCTCAGGGGCTGCCCCAAAGAAGAGGGAGTCAAACTATTCTCCAAAGCGCCTGAAGGCTTGGCAACTGACTCACGTTTATGACAGTCGCCGTATCCTGGGGTGACGTGTTCCCCTTTTGCCACTTTATAACAAGCCCTGCAGAGGTTGTAAAAGTGAGGCTTTGGTTGCCAAGTTACTTTTTCATCAGCATTCTGACTGTGAGTGGTCACTGCGAGGCAGTCGCTAAATGAGGACTATCTGTAAGAACAACAAAATAGAAGATCCTCATGGTTTTTACCATTTAACGCCAGGGTGAAATCACTCTGTGATGCTCATAGTTGAGGAATGTATTGTAGGGGAATTAACCAGGTTAAAAACTGGCTTGAGGTAAATACTCCTTTTATTCAATAAAAGTTCTCCTTTTATTGCCAACTGAGAACATTTGCCATGAAATTCTAGTTTCCATCCTGGAAGAATCACACTGATTTTGCACTGGCTACCAAGTATCCCACCAGGTCATTCAGTTTAACAGCTATCTTGGCATATGTCCAAAACTTGATTATTTTCATTACATTTCAATGAAATTTAATTGTTGATTCCTAACGGACCGAGAATTACTTGAAACTGCAATATAAATGTGAATGAAGGATGATTTAAAGGCAGACTGCACTCGCCCTGTAAAATTATGACGGGTGTGGTTTTCTTGAGGGCTTCTTCCTTCTGACCAAGTTCTGGATCTTGAGAGGTTAGAAAGATGATTTCTTGTGCTATAGCGACATCTAGTGGGGAGTGCATCAAACAATTTCTTCCCTTCTGGCCAAAGTTTCTTTGCTTTGATGTGCTGGTTTATTCTATTCTATTCTATTCTATTCTATTCTATTCTATTCTATTCTATTCTATTCTATTCTTATTTCTTATTTCTTATTCTGTTCAGTTCTGTTCTATTCTATTCTTATTTTCTATTCTATTATTTCTTACTCTATTCTATTTATTCTTTTCTATTCTATTCTTATTTTCTATTCTATTCTTATTTTCTATTGTATTCTATTCTTATTTCTTATTCTATCTATTCTATTCTTATTTTCTATTCTATTCTATTCTTATTTCTTATTCTAATTCTAATCCTTCCAGAAGTTGTGAAAGCTCCAACACTGGAAGTTTTAAAAAAGAAACTTGTTCACCATTTGATGATATGGTATAGGCTTTCCTGCCTGAGCAAGGGGTTGGACTAGATGACCTCCAAGGTCCCTTCCAACTCTGTTATTCTATTCTATTCTGTTCATTATTCTATTCTATTCTATTATATCTATTTTATTATTTTTATTTTTAGTCTATTCTATTCTATCTATTTTATTTCTATTTCGTTTCTATTTGATTTTATTATTTCTATTTTATTTTACTTTATTTCTATTTTATTTTATTATATCATTTTATTTTATTATTTTATTTTATTATCATTATTTTATTTTACTTTATTTCTATTTGATTTTACCATTTTATTTTATTATTTTATTTTATTATTTTACTTTACTTTAATTCTATTTTATTTTATTATATCATTTTATTTTATTATTTTATTTTATTTTATTATTTTACTTTACTTTAATTCTATTTTATTTTATTATATCATTTTATTTTATTATTTTATTTCTATTTCACTTCATTTCTATTTCATTTCTATTTTATTATTTTATTTTATTTTATTTCTATTTCTATTTTACTTTATTTTATTTTTTTTTTTATTAATTTTGCTAGCCGCCCATCTTACCACAGGATAACCCTGGCTGGATTTTACTCAATTTAGTTGCTGCCCATCTTGCCATTTATGTCATGAAATGCTCTGAAATGGTATGTAGGCTCTCCTGCCTAAGCGGGGGGTTGGACTAGAAGACCTCCAAGGTCCCTTTCCAACTCTGTCATTCTGTTCTGTGTGTCATGAACGATGCGATTTGTATCCTGTCTTTCTCCGAAAATTCAGTTAGCCTACAGAGCTGAGACCCGCTGCGAGTTGCATAGAAACTAGGACGGGCTTGTAATTCGACCTTGAGATAAACAATTCCACAAAGGTGCATGTAAGTCATTGTGGATTCTGCATCACTGCCCTAACCCTTCAAATCAAATTGCAGGAAGCCGCAGGAGGCGTTAGTGCAATGATAAAATGTTCTCCAAGCGCCCCCTCGCAAAGAAATGGTTCCCTTCCCTCCAAAACAAATCTTGCTTTCTATTGTTGTACAGTGTCCTACACTTCCCACTGCTGCTTCAGCTGCGGATGGAAAGCTCTGTTGCTTTACACAGCACAAGGAAAGATGAATGTGATCAAGGGGGCAACAACATACAGTCTAATCTGTTTTTCAAGTGGCGTTCAGTTCTGGTAATCTGGTTTGGAGACTGTACCTGCTCCAAAAATCTAATCCTTTCTAAATGCTGGCTGGGTTCCTGGGTAACTGACCTTTTCCTTTTTTAAAAAAACAAAAAAAAAACTTTGCTGCAGATTTGTTTTGTTGGAAAGTTTTAGATTCATCTCCCCAAAAGCAAAGAATTAGGCATGACCGTTCCCTACAGAAGTGAGTTATAGGAATATGCTGGGAATGATCAGGTGCTTCTAGATGGCTTAGGAATGCAGTATATAAACAAGAGACGGATAAGTGTCTATGGCAGTGGTTCTCAACCTTTTTAATGCCGCGACCCCCAACCGGTCGTTAGTTGAGGACTACTCAACCGGTCGTAAGTCGAGGACTACTCAACTGGTGCAACACTGCAGAATGGGACTTTTGGCAGTCTCAGCAGGGCAGAGACAGCCTGGACAATTCCTATTGGCTTTTGAAAGCCAATAGAATTAGCCTCTATTCAAGAGAGTCGATTCTATTGGCTTTCAAAAGCCAATAGAATAAAAGGGAGTAGCACAGCTAAGGAAAAGGGGGGGGGGGGAATGGCGGACTGCGTTGTTTGGCGACCCCCGTGAAATGGTCATTAGACTCCAAATGGGGTCCCGACCCACAGGTTGAGAACCACTGGTCTATGGAGACACTCAATCATCCAGGTCACTTTGTCCCAAAGTTGTTTTTTTCAAAAGGCAACTGGATTTCCTTGTTGTTTTTTTCTTTGAAGACATTTCACTTCTCATCTAAGGAGCTGCCTCAGCTCCGAAAAAGAGAACCTACGAAGCTCCTTGAATGTGCAGTGAAATTTTTTCAAAAAAAAAAAGAAAGTCCAGTTGACTTTTGAAAAAAGAAACAAACAATTATGCGGCTTAGGTAAATAAATAATTAGGTTTTCAAAGCTCATTGCTATATTTTTTACTGCTATCTTTAATCCTTTTAACTATTTTTTAAAATTTGTTTTATAATCGCTAAGTTGCCCCAGAGTCCGCTTGTAGGGTAGATGGGTGGCAAAATTAATTAATTGTTTAATGTACGTTTCTTCCTTGCACACCTTTGTTAGTTTGTAAGCCAGTTTGAGTGTTAACATTAATTTATTTGAATGCTTTAACGCTTTAATGTTTTATCTTGTTGTTTTAATTGGTTGTAATAAAAGCAACAAATAAATTTCATAATAGATAGATAGATAGATAGATAGATAGATAGATAGATAGATAGATAGATAGATAGATATAGATCAGTGATGGCGAACCTTTTAGAGACTGAGTGCCCAAACTGCAACACAAAACCCACTTATGTATCGTCGGGTGCTGGCTGGGTGTGGCCCATTGGCTAGGCGTGGTCCATTGGGTGGGCGTGGTCCATTGGGTGGGCGTGGCTGCGGTGGTAACGGCAGACTGCGTGGGATTAAAAAGTTCAATCAATCAATTCCAACTTTGCAAGATCTTTTTTTTCCTGCGAGAAATTGAAATTGACTTATTGAACCTTTTTTTTTTTTTTGCACATGGCGGCAGAGGCCTAAAGCGAAAAGGTTTTATAAAACCCAGCTGAAAGCCCAGGACTGGGGCGCCCGTGCCCGTGCCCACAAAGAAGGCTCTGAGTGCCGCCTCTGGCACCCGTGCCATAGGTTCGCCACCACTGATATAGATGATAGATAGATAGATAGATAGATAGATAGATAGATAGATAGATAGATAGATGATAGCTAGATAGATAGATAGATAAATGATAGATAGATGATATAAAGAAAGAAAAAAGAAAGAAAGATAAATAGATAGATAGATAGATAGATAGATAGATAGATAGATAGATAGATAGATAGATAGATAGATAGATAGATAGATAGATAGATAGTAAGCTGCCTAGCATCACCTCTGGGCAAAATGGGCAGTATCTAAATTTAATAAGCAATAACAATAAATAATAATAATTTCTCTTTCAAACTTACGGTGCCACTTACTCGGTCACAGCTTTTACCAACAAGCCTCGTGCTTGTTTTGTGTTTTTGCAGAACAAGATCATTTTAGATCCCATGACGTTCAGCGAAGCCCGGTTTCGGCCCTCCCTTGAAGAGCGATTGGAGAGCATCATCAGTGGGGCTGCCCTCATGGCCGACTCGTCCTGCACCCGCGACGACCGTCGGGAGAGAATTGTGGCCGAGTGTAACGCGGTGAGACAGGCCCTGCAGGATTTGCTGACCGAATACATGAACAACGTAAGTGGCCTCCGCTTCTTCTTCTCTCTTCTTCCTCTCTTGAACGGTGACACGATCTCGCGGGCTCGGTTGACGGCATCTAACGTAGGCGAGACCTCGGCAGCCCCCCAAAGTGGTCCACTAAAATAACGTAGGGAATGCAACCTCTGGAACCCTTTGAAGCGTGAAACCATGGAAGGTTCGTTGTGGAGTTTGATGCTCAATGAAATGGGAACTTGTGACTTCCTTGGTAGAATGGGGTACATCTTTTAATACAGAGGTTCCCAACCTCCGGTCCATGGATCGGTACCGGGCCACAGCACGCCCACAACCGGTGCACAGAAACAAGCAAAGTCCCATCCGTGAGATGCAGGCAGCACACAAAACCACGCACCCTCTGGTCCGTGGAAAAACCTCTCTCCACGGAACTGGTCCCTGGTGCCAAAAAGGTTGGGGACCTCTGTTTTAATACTTACATTTTTGGTAGTGGCACATTGCTTTCGCTGGTTTTTTTTTTTAATTTAATTATCCCACCAGAAGATCAATAACTTATGAAATAATAGAAAATACTCGTAACTCGGGTTTTAGATTTGGGCTGTGGTTTGTTCTCCAAGATTGTTTTCTTTTGTTTTTTTTTATTTTTGTTCTCCAAAATCCCTGATCTCAAACCCCATTGATGATAAAAAACACTAATTCAACTGGGAAGGAACAAAAGTTATGGGGCATGCCAACACTCTCCATGCACGTGAGTTTATCGAGGCCTGGTATCCCCCCCAAGGAGCAATAAACAGGCATATCGATCTAGATCAGGAGTCTTCAAACTTGGCCCTTTTATGACTCATGGACTTCAACTCCCAGAATCCCTCAGCCAGGCACGCTGGCTGAGGAATTCTGGGAGCTGAACTCTACTCCTCTTAAAGTCTATATCAGGGGTCTTCAAACTTGGCCCTTTTATGACTTGTGGACTTCAACTCCCAGAATTCCTCAGCCAGCATGCCTGGCTGAGGAATTCTGGGAGTTGAAGTCCACAAGTCATAAAAGGGTCTTAGTTCCCTCACGCTGGCTGAGGAATTCTGGGAGTTGAAGTCCACAAGTCATCAAAGGGCCAAGTTTGAAGACCCCTGATCTAGCTCCAACATATCTCTATGTAAGAAACTAGACCATTCCAAGTGCCAATCAACAAGAGGACCAATCAGCTGCTCAGAATTCAAATATAGCTCCAACCAACCAACCAATCGTACGGCCAACTGACCCAACTGGCACACAAGACATTTATGAGGTAAGGAGAATAGGACCAAAAAAAATCCTGCTGAGGATGTTACCTAGTTTGGTGATGAAACATTCAGAAATTATATTTCTGAAACAAGCACGGAGAACAAACCACAGTCAAAATCAATAACTTATTTTATCCCATTGTATACAGCAGAGGTCTCCAAACGTAGCCACTTTAAGACTTGGAGACTTCAACTCCCAGAATCCCCCAGTCAGCAGGGGAGTTGAAGTCCACAAGTCTTAAAGGGGCTGGGTTTGGAGACCCCGTGATATAGAACAGATAATAAATAGGATACAATTGAAATTGAGCTACACATTGTAAGGTATAAAACTTAGGTACAGTGTTAGAATGTTACCTTTTCCCACGGTAGTTTGAGACACACAATTTACTTCTTTTCTTAACTGCTGGAACAAATGTTGGACTCTCTTGGCTGATGTGTGTGGGAAGAATTAGTGAAATCCATCAGGAAAGTTAGGTGCTTGTTAAAGGTGTAATGCAGGGTTCTTCAAACTTGGCCCCTTTAAGACTTGTGGACTTCAACTCCCAGAATTCCTCAGCCAGGCATGTGTGCCTGGCTGAGGAATTCTGGGAGTTGAAGTCCACAAGTCATAAAAGGGCCAAGTTTGAAGGCCCCTGCTCTAGGCCAAGGGTTCTTCAAATTTGGCAACTTTTAAGACTGGTAGACTTCAACAACCCACAATTCCAAAATCGAAGACTGGTGGACTTCCACTCCCAGAATTCATGGCTGGATGAGGAATTCTGGGTATTGAAGTCCACAAGTCTTAAAGTGGCCAAGTTTGAACAGCCCTGGTGTAATGCGAGTCATTAAGAAAGTGTGTCTTGTGTGGGCTTCCTACAGCTGTTGCGTTGCTCTCTTTATGGCTGTGCTTACAATGAAATCTTTAAAATATATTAGCACAGTTAAAATTTCCAAGCACAGAAAACAGAAGTTGAGTAGCCTAATAGACATTGCTATATATAAAGACTTCCCTTACGGTGTTGAAGATATTTCTAAATCTGAACCATAAAGGAATTGCTTAGCCAAATACACAACCTCATCGGTGTTGGCCGTCTTGAAGTGCACAACACAAAGGCCTCCGGAACATGTTGTGTAATTTCCCAGTTCGTTGTCAACAACGGAATTCGACAGTATTGGTGTGACATGCTTGAAATTAATAGCGGATTATTTGTTTTCACTTTAGAAGATAACATGAATCCTTTTGGATATTTCAGACATGTGTTTGTGGTGAATTTTTGAAAAGGGTCCATAACTGTATTCTTGAATTGGGAGGGAGGGAAACAAAGGGATATTTCTTAAATTTGGGGAAGATTTGGCAAGTTTAAGTAAAGGAGAATGAATTGCAAACTGATCTTTTTGAAGATTTCCAACATCCTAAACATGATTTAAAGTTTTATTTTTTAAAAAAAGAAAGAAGATGTAATACAGCTGATCTTTCCTATGAAAATCAATAAAGCACTCCCTAACACAAGAACTCAGCTTACCTGAGATTTCCCATTTTCTTTATTTTATCAATGAAGGCAACTTTCGGTTGAATGGCAGTGAATAGCTTTGATTGTTCAGTCAAATGGATCTGACTTTCTTTCTTTCCCAAGTGGAACATTAAAAGAGTCTGAAACGGCTTGCAATGTTTTCTGACCTGACGGTCAAGATGTCTGAATGCAGATGTCAAGAACAGGTGGATGTGGCTTGGTTTTAAAATAGAAGTTGTAAAGCAGAGAATTGAGCTGGCTGTCTCCACAGTCTGTCTTCTAGATTGAGTGCAAACTCTAAAATGGATTTTCAGTAGACTGCTGGTAAGGTTTATTTGTTCTTCCTTCCTTCCTTCCTTCCTTCCTTCCTTCCTTCCTTCCTTCCTTCCTTCCTTCCTTCCTTCCTTCCTTTTCTTTCTTCTTCCCTTCCTTCTTTCCTTTCTCTTTCTTCCTTCCTTCCTTCCTTTCTCTTCCTTCCTTCCTCTTTCTTTCTTTCTTTCTTTCTTTCTTTCCTTCCTTCCTTCCTTCCTTCCTTCCTTCCTTCCTTCCTTCCTTCCTTCCTTCCTTCCGTCCTTCCTTTCTCTTCCTTCCTTCCTTTCTCTTCCTCCCTCCTTCTTTCTTTCTTTCTTTCTTTCTTTCTCTTTCTTTTTTTCCTTCCTTCCTTTCCCTTCCTTCTTTCCTTCCTTCCTTCCTTCCTTCCTTTCTTCCTTTTCTTTTCTTTTCTTTTCTTTCTGTCTCTCTTTCTCTTTCTCCCTGTTTTTTTTTTTCAGTTTACATTTTTACGTGTTCTTTGAGATACCCCCAAACTAATATGATTGACTGACATGTAGAAGTTTTCCTATCAGTCAACTGGGGGGAGCCCTTAAAGCCCAATTTTTTCTATGTTCTGGGGTCTGCGGCGGCAAAGAAAACTGCGGGATCCCCTTCCGAATGTCTTTCCCAGATCAGAGGCGTTGGAAAGGAGGGCTGTAATTATGCTTTAAGTAGCCCAATTGCAAGCCATGTTTAAAGTAGTGAAAAATCTGTGGATTGATAATCAACTTTTTCCTCCCTAGCCTGGAATGAAAAAGACCAAACAGCAACATGCCTGGTGGGGAAAAAAAAAAAAACAAAACAAAACAACGGCAACATAGTCTCAATAGAAACCTTTATTTTAATTTCAGTTCAGCTGTTTTAACCAGGCCACATAATAGGAAAGATCTCAACAACGAAAAGCTGGATTAAGACCAGGTAGTCTTTGTCCTTTGATATTTTGGGGACATGCCTTCTCCTCCTTATAAATTAAAGGCACTTGAAGGAATTGCAGGGCTTTGCTCCGTGAAGTAAGAAAAATAAAAATAAATGTTGCTAGTCCTCTGTAAGAATAGGTCAAGCAGTCAAGTGAAAGAGAAAACAGGAGCGGGCGTAGAAAATTCATTTACCTCAGGGAGTTCATTTACCTCAGTTCATTTAGTCACCGTTCTGAACGGCACTGAAAAGAAGTGACTTACGACCGTTTTTCCCACTTATGATCTTTGTAGCCCCCCCACGGTCACGTGATCAAAATTCAAACGCTTGGCAACCGACTCATACTTACGACCGTTGTGGTGTCCCAGGACACGTGGTCTCCTTTTGCGGCTTCTGACAGGCAAAAAATCAATGGGGAAGCCAGATTCACTTAACAGCTGTGTTCCTAACTTATCAACTACAGTGATTCTTAGTAACAACTGTGGCAAGAAAGGTCGTAAAGGGGGGGAAAATTCACTTAACGAATGTCTCACTAAACAACATTATGTCATTAAGTTGAGGACTGCCTGTATAGCGACGAGGTTCACGGAAAATGAATGCCGGTATTTAACCGTGGCAGCTCGGCCTTCCTGCTGACGAATGAAGAGACCATTTGTGTAACCCTTGAGTTGAGGATTTTGGATGTGACCAAGGTGAATCTGTGTGTCAGGGAAGAATACATTACATTTCCCAAGACAGCAAGGTATCCATAGCTGTCTCCTATCCGCCTTCCCTTAACAGCAGAAATGTTGGCCTCGGTTCTCGTAAGTCGAGGACTCCCTGTACCGTATTATTTTGCATGCAAAATAATAGCAAATGAAATGATAAGCTGGTACATCGGACTAAAATTGCAATTGGATCCACCAAATAATTGTCCCTCTTCATTCCGACGTTTTAAAATGCATCTCCCTCTGCATAGGTGTGTTTATGAGTACAGTCGTGAAGAAGCGTTTTTTGATCTTCGTATAAATGGCTGTATATTAATATGGAGGAGCTGATGGTTGAAATACGGGGGGTTCCCAAACTCAGATAGATTTTAAAGGTCAAAACCATCAGCAAGATGGTTAGTTTGTAAACCTCAAATCTGAGGAAGTAAGAGTGTCCCAATCAAAATCCTGATCTGCTGTACTTGGAGTTAATTGCTGCTTCTGAATAATCCTGGAACACAAGGATGTCTATCAGTTGACATAGGCTGTATTTAGCTGACCTTTTCCCAGTTGCAATGTATGGCTGCGAAAGTTGGACCGTAAGAAAGGCCGAGCGCCAAAGAATGGAGGCCTTTGAACTCTGGTGCTGGAGGAAGACTCCTGCGAGTCCCCTGGACTGCAAGACGATCCAACGGGTTAGTCCTAGAGGAGATCAACCCCGATTGCTCTTTAGAGCAGTGGTTCTCAACCTGTGGGTCGGGACCCCATTTGGGGTCGAACGACCATTTCACGGGGGTCGCCAAACAAGGCTGTCTGCCATTTTTTCCCCTTTTCTTTGGCCATGCCCCTGGCACCCGGTGATGTATAAGTGGTTGGGGGTCATCACAACATGGGGAACTGTATTATGGGGTCGCGGCATTAGAAAGGTTGAGAACCACTGCTTTAGAAGGCCAGATCCTGAAGTTTAAACTCAAGTCCTTTGGCCACCTAATGAGAAGGAAGGACTCACTGGAGAAGAGCCTAATGCTGGGAAAGATGGAGGGCAAGAGAAGAAGGGGACGACAGAGAATGTGGTGGCTGGATGGAGTCACTGAAGCAGCAGGCGTGAGCTTCAATGGACATCAGAAGATGGTAAAGGACAGGAAGGCCTGGAGGAATGTTGTCCATGGGCTCGCGATGGGTCGGACATGACTTCGCAACTAACAGCAACAAGATTGAAGATGGTCCCATCAGAAAAAGAAAGAATATACATACCGAGACAATGCGCGTATATCGAGAATACATGTATTTCTATCTATCCCCATAGAAAAAGAAGCCCTGTGCTGTGATCTGTTAGTTGGTCTTGTCAACCTAGAGATCTCCAACTCTGGCTGAAATCCTGCAGATTTCCCTCTGCTCACTAAATGGGTTCATGTCTCAGACTTAACGGGGGCATCTGCGTCCTTCTGCCATCCCATTCAAGACTCTCAAATGTAATCGACCCGGTCCTAAAAGAGTTAAAGTGGGCCTGTGGTAGCCATCTCTTATCTTGGGTGGCTTCCTTCTTCCTTCTAGTGGTTTTCCCTTGGGAGAGAAGACCAGATTGAAGTAGGAAGTGAGGAATGAGAGAGAGCTGGTCCTGAGAGGTTGCCTTGGTGTTGGTCTGGTCTGGACATCAGTAGTGGGGGCAGTAATGGCTGATTAGGGAAGAGGAAGGGAAGGCCCTGTGGAGGCTGAAAGGTGAGCTGGTCAGTAGAACTGATGGAGAAAAGAAGTTTTGAGGTGGGGCGGATCATATGAAAGAGGAGATGGGAAGAGAGGAGAGGAGAAGGGAGGGGAAGGGGAGGAGAGAGGAAAGGAAAGGAGAGGAGAGGAAGAGGGGAGGAGGGAGAAGAAGGGAGGGGAGAAGGGAGGAGAGGGGAGAGAGAGGAGAGGAAGAGGGGAGGAGGGAGAAGATGGGAGGGGAGAGGAGGAGGGAGGGGAGAGACGAGGAGGGAGAGGAGAGGGGACAGGAGAGGAAAGGAAAGGAGAGGAGAGGGGAGAGAGAGGAAGAGGGGAGGGGAAGAGGGAGAAGATGGGAGGGGAGAAGGGAGAAAGGAGAGGCGAAGAGGGAGAGGAGTGGAAAGGAGGATAGGAAGAGGGGAGGGGAGGAGGGAGAAGATGGGAGGGGAGAAGGGAGAAAGGAGAGGCGAAGAGGGAGAGGAGTGGAAAGGAGGATAGGAAGAGGGGAGGGGAAGAGGGAGAAGATGGGAGGGGAGAAGGGAGAAAGGAGAGGCGAGGAGGGAGAGGAGTGGAAAGGAGGATAGGAAGAGGGGAGGGGAGGAGGGAGAAGGGGAGGGGAGGGGAGGTGGGAGAAGGGAGGGGAAAAGGAGAGGAGAGAAGAGGGGAGGGAAGGGAAGGAGGGAAATGAGAGGAGGGGAAGAGGTAGAAGATGGGAGGAGAGGAGGGGAGAGAAAGAGGGGAGGGGAGGAGGAAGAAGAGGGGAGGGGAGGGGGAGAGGGAAGGGGAAGAGGAGAGGGGAGGGGAGGGGGGAGAGGGGAGGGGAAGGGAAGGGAGGGGGAGAAGAGGGGAGGGGTGGAGGGAGTGGAGAGGGTAAACTGCACCAGTCTTTCCTTCTTACTTGCTATCTGCCTGGATTTTATTTCTCTCAACCCTTGGAAAAACCAAACTGTTCTCGGTCTTATTTTTGCCAAAGGCAAGCGCATCTGAAATAGTTTGAAAGCACTTCCAGGGAACCCTCTTGAGTGGGATTTTGCTTATCTCAACTGGATAATAAACCGAGCTCTTAAATAATTTACTCCAGAAAATTAATGTTCCCGTTGAAGGGGGCTCTGTATTGTTTAAATAGGTAGCACGGTTACGTTTTGCTTGTTTAATGGGTCTTCCTTTTCCAAATAGCCCTAAACTTTTCACAAGGCAAGGTGGAGTATAAATATTTTAAGCAATGCATACCTCGAGATTTATTTCGTGGTGGGGAGGGAGAGGTGACTCACGAGCTACCGAAGGAAAAAGGAAAAAAAAAAGTTTTCAAAATAATCTCTCTGTATCCCAGAGACAGAGTAATAATACGAGATTGTGGGCCTTTGCAAAGACCCCAGAGAGCCCTTGTACAAAGTACCTAATTATTAAAACAGCAGAAAGTGGGGTTTTGAGCCTGTCATATTTCAGTGAAACCACCGAAGTGAATCTAGTGTGCTGCTTTTATTGCAAATGCAGTCTTTCCCACTGCGGAAATGATGCGAGTCCAGTTTCTGATGCCACCACTGGATGCCACCACACTCTTTATAATCTCCCGTGGAAAATTCAGGCCCTCTCCCCCTTTTTTTTTACTCCAATGGACGGCCACGAGTGACATTTGAAGTATCTCGTGTGGTGTTTCTGTCGCGTACAACTTGAAATTTAAATAACGGTCTTTTACAGTCAGGATGCCTGACCTGAACGTGCGAGATGAAAACAGCTGGGTTTCCACCATCTATAAACTCCATAGTTTCAGCTCTGACAATATTGCTGGTTGTGACATGTCTTGCTGTAGTGACTCATGCACTAACTCCAGGGAAATAGCTGCGAACTAATCACTTGGAATCTGAGAAAAGTGGGGAGGGAAAAAGAGAAAGAAAGAAAGAGAAAGAAAGAAAGAAAAGAAAGAAGGGAGAGAGAGAGAGAAAGAAAGAAAAGGAAAGAAAAAGGAAGGAAAGGAAGGAAGGAAGGAAGGAAAGAAAGAAAGAAAGAAAGAAAGAAAGAAAGAAAGAAAGAAAATTGTGGAAACCTTTTGGGAAAAGTGTATTTTTGAGGTTTGATGGCCAATAACACCACTTTTTTTTTTGCCTTACACAGAAACCTTCCTTGTTGTTGTTATCCCACAACAAGGACCCTGTGAAATGGGTGGGAACTGTCAGAAAATAAAGGCCAGCCTTCGGTGGTTGAGTGTGGACTTGAAAATGGCTCTTCCCAATAATATTCAAGCAGTTTTCACCTGTTACCTGTTACCTGGCCCCTCGGAAGGATGGAAGGCTAAGTCAACCTGGAGCAGGTCAGGAACAAACTGCTGGCAGTAGGCAGAGTCAGCTTGCAATACTGCATTCTCACAACTGCGCCACCATGGCAATAGAATAGAACAGAATAGAATAGAAATTAGAATAGAAATTAGAATGGTATAGGTCAGTGGTGGCGAACCTATGGCACGGGTGCCAGAGGCGGCACTCAGAACCCTCTCTGTGGGCACGCGTGCCGTCACCCCAATCCTGGGCCTTCAGCTGGGTTTTATAAAACCTTTTTGCTTTACGCCTCCGCCGCCGTGTACAAAAAAAAAGGCTCAATCAATCAGTCAATTTCAATTTCTTGCAGGAAAGAAAAAGATCTTGAAAAGTTGGAATTGATTGATTGAACTTTTTAGCACCAACCCAATCTGCCGTTACCACTGCAGCCATGCCCACCCAATGGGCCACGCCCACCCAATGGGCCACACCCACCCAGCACCCGATGATGCATAAGTGGATTTTGGGTTGCAGTTTGGGCACTCGGTCTCTAAAAGGTTCGCCATCACTGGTATAGAAATTAGAATAGAAGAGAAATTAGAATAGAATAGAATAGAATAGAATAGAATAGAATAGAATAGAATAGAATAGAATAGAAAATAGAATAAAATAGAATAGAATTAAGAATGGAATAGAATAGAATAGAAATTAGAATAGAATAGAAATTAGAATAGAACATAATAGAAATTAGAATGGAATGGAATAGAATAGAATAGAAATTAGAATGGAATGGAATAGAATAGAATGGAATGGTATGGAATGGAATGGAATGGAATAGAATAGAATAGGAATTATAGAATAGAATGGAATGGAATAGAATAGGAATTATATAATAGAATGGAATGGAATGGAGTGGAATAGAATACAATAGAATAGAAATTAGAATAGAAGAGAATAGAGAATAGAATAGAATAGAATAGAATAGAAGCAGGGGTCCCTTACCCCCACTACTAGGCCAAGGCATGCCAGCAACCGGTCCGCACAAATAAGCAAAGCGCGCCATCTGTGGGATGCAGGCAGCACACAAAACCACGCACTTTCCAGTCTATGGGAAAACCTTTCTCCACGGAACTGGTTCCTGGTGCCCAAAAGGTTGGGGGCCTCTGGAATAGAGAATAGGAAAGAATAAGAACAGAACAGAACAGAACAGAACAGATAGAACAGCAATAACAATAGCACTTAGACTTATATACCACTTCACGGTGCTTTACAGCCCTCTCTGAGTGGTTTACAGAGTCAGCCTATTGACCCCCAACTATCTGGGTCCTCATTTTACTCACCTCGGAAGGACGGAAGGCTGAGTCAGCCTTGAGCTGGCGAGAATTGAACTGTCATACTGCAGTTATCTGGTATCTTTGGAGTTTGATGCTTGGTTCAGGGCTCTCCTGGGAGATATTATCTTTTTTTTCACTGTAAAATTAGTGACTAAAGCCCTTTTGGTCTTTAAATTTAATTTAATAGAGATGTAAAGTTATTTTTTTCCTGCATGAGGCAGAAGGGGGCATAGTTGCATACTACAATACAATTCTGCCTCCTTGAAATATCTGTATTCTGCTCTACTACAACTGTAATAAAAGGAGATTTAGTAATCATAAACAAAGTGCAAACCTTAGCTTTATGAAGTAGTGCAGGATTTTTAAGAAGACATTGCACTAAAGAGTTCTGGAGCATAAAATAAATATGCAGCTTCTTTTTTGTTTTAATATAAAACCGCAGACGTGTTTGCTGAGCTTTTTTTAGGCTAAGCTTCGGGGCGATTTTGGCATTAGAAATTATTGAGAATTTCTGACGCAGGAGGCAGGTAAATATGCACGGGATGGGTACATTAAAAATAAAACTTTATTAAGAGAACTTTAAAAATGATCCTGGCTATAAAAGATACCGAGATTGTTATGAGAACACTAATAACTCACATGCACATCTGGCAGAGCGAAAGCCTCCCACAGTCGGCTTTTGGGAGAGCAAATTTCCCCCCCCACACTGTATTTGCAAACTGTGATTTTACTGTGATTTTACAGTAAAAGAAACCTGGTTTTTCACTTCAAGCTGCTAGTTAGGGATTAAGGTTGGAAAGCTGCCTGCACATACAGCATTTCACACTAAGCCTTCACACTCAAATTCTGAAGTGCAAAATTTCAAATGCTGTGATGTGGATATGCTAAAGTTAGGGGTTGAAGTATTAGACCCTACCATACCCGTAACATTTTAATGTTCTTTGTACGGTGTCACTATCATGATTGAAATGTTTCCCCTTCGTTTAATTTTACAGTTCAAAAGTGAATAAATGAGTGAGTGAATGAATGAATGAATGAATGAATGTCAGTGTTCGTGTTTGTGTCTGTGTCTGTGTGATTCAGCCATAGTTTCATTCCATACAGCATTAATCTTGTGAACTCTCAAGCTTCCTCTTTCCGTTATATATTCAAGATGGACAGTATTTAATATTTATTTGCTACGTATATGTAGGGGTGTGGGTCTATACATATGTTGTACATAGTATGTTTAGGCATGTCATGTATGTGTTTCACTCTGAGAGCGGGCAACTAAATTTCATTTTTGATGTGGGCTGTTGTGCCCACAGTAAAAAAATAATGACAATAAAGGTTATCTTATCTCATCTCATCTTATCTTATCTAGTTCTCACGTTAATGACCACAATTAAGAACCATGGTAGTGCAGTGGTTAAAATGCAGTATTGCAGGCTAACTTATTGCCCACAGCCAGCAGTTCGATCCGGATGGGGCTCCAGGTTGATTCAGCCTTCCATCCTTCCGAGGTTGGTAAAACGAGGACCCAGATTGTCAGGGGCAACAGGCTGTCTCTGGAAACCGGTTAGAGAGGGCGGTAAAGCACTGTGAAGTGGTATATAAGTCTAAGTGCTATTGCTAACATCATCAGTACTAAAAGAGAGTGGAGTGTGTGAGGAGGAGGAGGAGGAGGAGGAGGAGGAGGAGGAGGAGGAGGAGGAGAATCTTTGGTACTCTCTGAGCTGGGTTGTTTTCTTGCAGACTTTTCATGATCCAACTAGGTAACATGGTGATGCAGTGGTGAGAACACAGTATTGCAAGCTAATTCTGCCGAGTGCCAGGAGTTCGATCCTGACCGGCTCAAGGTTGACTCAGCCTTCCATCCTTCCCAGGTCAGTAAAACGAGGACCCAGATTGTTGGGGGCAACAGCAATCTTTCCCCCCTACAATCTGGGTCCTCATTTTACCGACCTCGGAAGGACGGAAGGCGGAGTCAACCTTGAATCAGTTTAGGCTGAGCCAATGCTTTGTTGCCCTTTCCTCCATTTACATGATAAGACACGGGGTACATGCGTGGCCATTCTGAGCTACATACCAGTAATCCATATAGAAGAGTTGTTGTTGCAGACTGCCAATTCTCCACGGCTTCCATGGGGTTGAACCTAGGCCGTCTATCCCACAAGTCTCTATGATCAGAACCGAATGTGGATGAATCAGAAGCAATAGTGCTTTATTTCAACATTTTAATTTAGAAATATCTGGCACGAGAATAGGAATGGTCTGTTGGCATCATCCGGTCTTTTTCCTATCTTAGAAATGCAGTGGCTATAATAGTAGCTCCGGCTTTACGAATAACCATATGGCAAAGGGAGATTGTTTTTAACAAATATGTCTAGATATTCCAGTGAAGCTCAAATGTATTTTTGGGTATGGTGAGATATCCAAAACCTTTTTGCATCGGTTTCCGTCTCAACTCGTATCAAGATGAGGCCTATCTTAAAATCAAAACCAGGAAGAGAAACATCTGAGTGTGCTAACATTTTATTTGAAGATGAAAATCCTAAATTTATTTATTTGTATCCCGCCTATATTATTTTTACAAATTACTCAAGACAATGAACACATCCAACACACCTTCCTCCCTCTATTTTCCCCACAACAATTATTGTGAGTTGAGCTGGGGTGAGAGAGAGAGAGTGACTAGCTCAAAGAAACCCAGATGGCTTTCGTGCCTAAGGCGGGACTAGAACTCTCAGTCACCAGGTGATTGGCCCAAAGTCAACCCAGCTGGCTTTTGCCCCTAAGGCGGGACTAGAACTCTCAGTCACCAGGTGATTGGCCCAAAGTCAACCCAGCTGGCTTTTGCCCCTAAGGCGGGACTAGAACTCTCAGTCACCAGGTGATTGGCCCAAAATCAACCCAGCTGGCTTTTGCGCCTGAGGCGGGACTAGAACTCTCAGTCACCAGGTGATTGGCCCAAAATCAACCCAGCTGGCTTTTGCGCCTGAGGCGGGACTAGAACTCACCATCTCCTGGTGATTGGCCCAAAGTCACCAAGCAGCCGGTCACAACTAAGGCAGGACTAGAACTCAGGATCTTCTGCTGTCTAGCCCAGTACCTTAACCGCTAGATCAGTGGTTTGGGGTTGAACGACCATTTCACGGGGGTCGCCAAACAACGCAGTCCGCCATTTTTTCCCCCTTTTCCTTAGCTGTGCTACTCCCTTTTATTCTATTGGTTTTTGAAAGCCAATAGAATAAACTCTCTTGAATAGAGTCTAATTCTATCGGCTTTCAAAAGCTGTCTCTGCCCTGCTGAGCCCGCCAAAAGTCCCATTCTGCAAATGGTGCTAGCACCAGTTGAGTAGTCCTCGACTTATGACCGGTTGGGGGTTGCGGCATTAAAAAGGTTCAGAACCACTGCGCTAGATCAAATGTGTCAAAATCCCAGAGAAAACAACCAAGATTTTCAACTATATCTCTAAAAACAAGGTCTTGGCAACAAAACATTTGGATTTTATGCAATTTTATCCAGTGGTTTACATGTTTTATCTAACGCCAGGCTTGCTTATTATGTTTGTAAACGGTTATCTGTGCCTGTTGGCCATAAACAAACAAACAAACAAACAAAAACAACCCCATCAAGACAGAGCCTTTCAGCTGAAGTCCTAAACACTTTGGACTGAATTATTTTCCCTCATGAATCTGCTTGTCCTTAAGTTCAACTCTCGAAACCCCGGCGGGGATGTTTTTCCGGTTGCAAGAAATAGAAACCCATCTCTAAGCTTCCGGGCTCAAAGCGATTGACTCTCCATTAGAGATATAAAGGAGAGTACACATTTCAGCTGTTGACAATACTCAATATCTGGTAAAATGCAAAGCGAAAGTTGTCTTTCCCCTCCCCCTCTCTTATTGCCTGTGTATCAGTAGACTTTGATCAAAGTAATCAACAAGCCTCCACCACAGACAATAAAACTTGCAGGCTCATTAGCCTGGAATGACCCAGCTGGGTTTTTTTTTTTGGTTTTTTTTTTTTAAATGCAGAGGGTCATTTCTTAACTAATGAGCCAGCCAGCCAGATGGCTAACCTTACTGTCGTCCTAGCTGCATAAGCATGATTTAGATATTGAGGCAAACCGTGAGCCCGTGGCAGTGCTAAGGGGTAAATTGCACTAAACCAGACAAAATGCTTGCTCTTCCGAAGACTCATTTAGGATTCATTTCGTTTAGAGAGTTCGTCCATTCGTTGTGAAAGTCTATAATACCCTAATGGCAGAAGCCTACGGCATTAATGACCCATAGACACTTACCGCTTACTTTTCAAGATGCATGCTCAAAGAAGGTGCGTTTTACAAGGAGAGATTTGCACATCGTGCGCTTATCGTATGCTTATCTGTGAATGCTACACACAGTGACTATGCTCAATCCGATCAGGCAAGCCTCTTCCTTCAGACCTCTTAAGATTATTGCGGGTGTATTTTGCACGCGTGGTGCAAAAACCAACCGTTGCTTGGTTTGTAACGCATTGTATGGTGCCAAGCCTGGAAATGGGGTTAAGTCGGAATTAAATTGAGGATATTGTATGAATCTAACCTAATGGGGGGAAAATGGTTCATATTTATGACGTTTGTTGTGTCCCGAGGTCACATGATCCCCTTTTGCGACCTTGTCTGGCAAACTGTTTTCAGCTTAACCAGGGGTAGGCAATCTCTGCTCTTTTATGACTCGTGGACTTCAACTCCCAGAATTCCTGAGCCAGCATGGCTCAGCTTGGAAACCTCTCCCTTTCCCCTCAGCATGGCTGGCTCAGGAATTCTGGGAGTTGAAGTCCACGAGTCTTAAAGCGGCCTAGGCCTAGCCCAAAGGTAGGCAACCTTGGCTCTTTTATGACTCGTGGACTTCAACTCCCAGAATTCCAGAGCCAGCCATGCTGAGGGGAAAGGGAGAAGTTTCCAAGCTGAGCCATCTTGCTCAGGAATTCTGGGAGTTGAAGTCCACGAGTCTTAAAGCGGCCTAGGCCTAGCCCAGAGGTAGGCAACCTAGGCTCTTTTATGACCCATGGACTTCAACTCCCAGAATTCCTGAGCCAGCCATGCTGAGGGGAAAGGGAGAGGTTTCCAAGCTGAGCCATCTTGCTCAGGAATTCTGGGAGTTGAAGTCCACGAGTCTTAAAGCGGCCTAGGCCTAGCCCAGAGGTAGGCAACCTAGGCTCTTTTATGACCCGTGGACTTCAACTCCCAGAATTCCTGAGCCAGCCATGCTGAGGGGAAAGGGAGAAGTTTCCAAGCTGAGCCATCTTGCTCAGGAATTCTGGGAGTTGAAGTCCACGAGTCTTAAAGCGGCCTAGGCCTAGGCCAGAGGTAGGCAACCTAGGCTCTTTTATGACCCGTGGACTTCAACTCCCAGAATTCCTGAGCCAGCCATGCTGAGGGGAAAGGGAGAGGCTTCCAAGGTGAGCCGAGCTGGCTCAGGAATTCTGGGAGTTGAAGTCCACCAGTCATAAAGGGGGCAAGGTTGCCTACCCCTGCTTTAAAGCATTCTTAGGAACTGGACATTAGGCAGTGAATTTCAAAGAACTTGGAGAGAAAATCTTAGAGCAATCAGCTTTTTGAACCCAAGACAGAGGACACTGATAGAAACCACACATACAAGGTAGTCCTCGATTTAACAACAGTTCATTTCGTGACTGTTCAAAGTTACAACAGCACTGAAAAGAATGGCTTATGACCATTTTTCACACTGTGGTAGCATCCGCCTGGTCATGTGATCAAAACTGGGCAACTGGCCTGTATTTATGACGGGTTGCAGCATCCTGAGGGTCACGTGATCCCTTTTAGCGACCTTCTGACAAGCAAAATCAATGGGGAAACTAGATTCACGTAACAACGGGGTTACTAACTTAACAGCTGCAGTGATTCACTCTTAACAACTGTGGCAAGAAAGTTAGCAAAATGGGGCAAAACCCACCTAACAAATGTCTCGCTTATCAACGTAAATTTTGGGCGGTCGTACGTGGAGGATTACCTGTATCACAGATCCAACAAAAAGGGCATTTCAAGTTTCTGTAGCTTTGTAGCAATAAGCCCAGCTGTTAGAACTGAATTAGTTTCTTCTGTTGTTTCAATTTTATATCTTAGGAAATGTGGACAATAATTCAAAATGATTTCTCGTAAAAGACCGTTGGGATGATTTCCCCATTTTTCTTCGTAACCTTTTCGATTGAAAGGACTAATTGGAATTTGTCACTCAAAGTAATAATATATGCCAGTTTTCTTACCACCTCACTGGTACAACGTAGAAAGCTACACTTTTCACAATATAATTTCTACCAAGTATATGCTATTTACAGATTGTTTTCCTGGTCAATTTTTGCTAACTTTTTGAAACAGATATTTATTTTTAAAAAAATAGCCTCTGGCTTAAAAGCCTTTTAATGACACTCATCAAATTGGCTTCCCAAGCCATCCACAACTGTGGTAAGACTTGTAAAAAACCGTTGAACGCTTGTTTAATAATTTAAAAGGCCGGAGACATAATTCTTTTTTCTAATATTGTTAACGGCACAAATTATTTAGAAAGTTTAGGAAGGAAGGATTAAATTTAATTTAATTCGTTTGAAACTAAATTAGAACCCTAACCAGTTTTTTGACAAAACAGACATAGCAAGAATGTTACAGGATTCTCTACTTGAGCAGGGGGTTGGACTAGAAGACCTCCAAGGTCCCTTCCAACTGTATTGTTTTGTTGTTGTTGTTGTTCTGAATGGAGTTTCTGTGAATAATCAAATTTCTTAATTCAGCAAAAAGTTTCCATTTCTTCTGTTGGAGAAAAAACACACCTATAATTAACAAGATAATGACCCAGGAATGGGACAAGAGAAGCTAAGGATTCTTCCCAGCTTTTCCAAAGTTTAAATATGGGCCGGATATAGTAGATATTAATTTTCTTTATGTCACAATTTGGATCTGTTGAAATGACTTAATTTTTGAATCATAGAATATATTGATGGAGTAACCCCAAATTCTCTCATTCCTTTGCTTGCACTGAGTGAGTCACCTAATTATCTCCTCCTCCTCCTCATCATCATCATCATCATCCTCATCATACCACACTCCCTTCTAGCACTGATGATGTTCCCTAGTTTGGGTAATAAAACGTCTGCAAGAAAATGAACAAGCTCAGAGAGCACCAAGGACCCAACAATCCTCCTCCTCCTCCTCCTCTCCTCCTCCTCCTCCTCCTCCTCCTCCTCTTCTTCTTCTTCTTCTTCTCCTCCTCCTCCTCCTCCTCCTCCTCCTCCTTCCTCCTTCCTCCTCCTCCTCCCTCCTCCTCCCTCCTCCTCCTCCTCCTCCTCCTCCTCCTCCTCCTCCTCCTCCTCTTCTTCTTCTTCTTCTTCTTCTTCTTCTTCTTCTTCTTCTTCTTCTTCTTCTTCTTCTTCTTCTTCTCCTCCTCCTCCTCCTCCTCCTCCTCCTCCTCCCTTCTTTCTTCTTATTAGAATGCATAAATACATTATTTGCCCTAAAGTGAAGACAACTGGGAGCAGAGGGATTGGGGATGTTCTGAACAAAAATAGAATTTTAGGAAGAATATTTCTTTAAATGCGGCTATTCTACTGAAAAGTAGTATTAATGTTGCCATGGTAGTTACACTTCTCTTAGGAATTTAAAGGGAAAAAAATATTCTTACCATCTGCAAACAGTAATTACATGATGTTCTGTTTTGGACTGAAAGTTCAGATATTGTTGTTGCTTCCAAATATAACAAAAGGACAATGGTTTTCTTCTTCAGTACCCCTGTTTTTTTTGTGTTTTTTTTAAAAACCTCCAAACAATTAAAAAAAAATCTGTATCTGCTCTGCTAATTATGGTACTAGTGAATTAGTTTGTATTTCATATTATAATTACTTGTCAGTTTGTGGGACTGGTCCCCAGTTTGGACTTTCAGTGGTTTGCCCAACACAGTATTACAAAGATAATCGAAAGAGCTAAAATAATTACAGTGAGATTATTTAATATTCACTTAAGATGAATTTGCAGTTAGAAAATAAACAGCTATTTTAATTTGGATTTTTTTTGGGGGGGAAGCATTTTAGATGTTTTTATCTGTCTGAAAAGGAAGACAGTGTTGGTCAAGCAGAAAAACCTTTTTTTTTTTTACTCACTTCTTGTTCTTTCTTAACAATTTTTTTTCTTTCTTGATTCCAAAACAGCAGCTAGGCTAGAACAAAGAACTGAAATGTTTAGTTATCCATTCCATTTCTCAAACTGGCCAATCAAAAAGAATCAAGCCACAAACAAAATAAATACAATTTATATGGCCTATTGCAGGAGAAGAATTAGAGATTAGTGTCAGGCACAGAGAATCAGAACCATCCATTAGATTTCAGCAAATAAGATTTAACATAGAACATAGAATAAATTTGGAAGGGACCTCGGAGGGCATCTAGTCCAACCCCCTGCTCAGGCAGGAAACCCTACACCATTTCAGACAAGTGGTTGTCCAGTCTCTTCTTGAAAACCTCCAGTGAGGGAGCACCCACCCCTTCTGGAGGCAAAGCTGTTCTATTAGTTCAGGGGTCTTCAAACCTGGCCCTTTTATGACTTGTGGACTTCAACTCCCAGAATTCCTCAGCCATATGCTTGTCTGTACTGAAGGCTTTCACTGCTCTCACCCTTACAATGTAGTGCTGGCCTGGGGATGGATCACTGGTCTTGAAAAATCACCTTAAATCTCTAGGAAGCCTTCCTGGTGACATTAGCTCAGTACTGCAATTTATAAAAGATGGGTTTAAGTAAATATTCTTTAGTCCGGGGTAGGCAACCTTGGCTCTTTTATAACTCGTGGACTTCAACTCCCAGAATTCCTGAGCCAGCTATCCTGGGGGGAAAGGGAGAGGTTTCCAAGCTGAGCCATGCTGGCTCAGGAATTCTGGGAATTGAAGTCCACGAGTCATAAAGTGGCCTAGGCCTAGGCCAGAGGTAGGCAACCTTGGCTCTTTTATGACTGGTGGACTTCAACTCCCAGAATTCCTGAGCCAGCATGGCTCAGCTTGGAAACCTCTCCCTTTCTCCTCAGCATGGCTGGCTCAGGAATTCTGGGAGTTGAAGTCCACGAGTCATAAAAGAGCCATGGTTGCTTACCCCTGCGTTTAGTCGATCTGAAATTTATTTCAAACTTCATTTTCTTTTATCCGGGCCTTAGCACAATTTATTTTGCAATGTATTGCATAGTTCCCTCTCCTCCCCCCGTTTTTTGTTTTTTTTTCCCCTTCCCTCTTTCAGTATCCCTCCCACCGCCAAGTTCAGACTCAACCACTTTGCAGCTTTGAATTTTGTCCTTGCAGTCCAAACTGAATCCAGGGTTTGGTAACAAAAAGGCTGAATGTAATCAAGACCCCCCCTCCCCCTTCCCCACGGCATATAATGGATGCTGATGAGGTGATACCACACGCTGCTTCCCTCCCCTTCTCAGCATGCATCCCGGCTGCATTGACTCCGTCAGTTGGAAGGAAATACTGATTGCACAGTAGGCTGAAAGCAGGTGTGAAGTGAGCTCAGTCCGTGTTTTGATAATACCTTAAGAAATTTCAGAATTTTGTATGCATATAGGACGGAAAGAGCTTGAGGGGAAATGGAAATGGAAGACTGATACGTGTGTGTGTTGTATGTTTGTGTATGTGTGTCTGTCTCTCTCACTCTAGCTAAGCAGCTATACCTGCCTGCATGCCTACCTACCCTTTCCTCTCTCTCTCCCTCCCTCCCTCTCTCCCTCCCTCCCTCCCTCCCTCCCTCCCTCCCTCTCTCTCTCTCTCTCTGAATATGTGTATATATACTGGGTTTCCCCGAAAATAAGGCCTATCTTGAAAATAGGCCCTAGCTTGATTTTTACGTGTGCGCCTAATATAAGCCCTATTCCCCAAAATAAGCCCTAGTTCAGGGATAGGCAACCTTGGCTCTTTTATGACTTGTGGACTTCAACTCGCAGAATTCCTGAGCCAGCATGGCTCAGCTTAGAAACCTCTCCCTTTCCCCTCAGCATGGCTGGCTCAGGAATTCTGGGAGTTGAAGTCCACGAGTCATAAAAGAGCCAAGGTTGCCTACCTCTGGCCTAGGCCTAGGCCGCTTTATGT
The DNA here is from genome assembly GCA_039797435.1 of Crotalus adamanteus. Lineage (NCBI taxonomy): Eukaryota > Metazoa > Chordata > Lepidosauria > Squamata > Viperidae > Crotalus > Crotalus adamanteus. Next base: position 5,028,318 of record CM077924.1, read on the forward strand.
CTCATGGACTTCAACTCCCAGAATCCCTGAGCCAGCATGGCTCAGCTTGGAAACCTCTCCCTTTCCCCTCAGCATGGCTGGCTCAGGAATTCTGGGAGTTGAAGTCCATGAGTCATAAAAGAGCCAAGGTTGCCTAACACTGGCCTAGTTGAAACCCTGCCCACTCGCTCCACCTTCTGGTTATATGAGTTGGGGCGAGGCCTATGCGTAAAAATCAAGCTAGGGTGGGGATGGGAGGTAGAGCTGCCCCATGCATCCCACACCTGCTTACCTCAGGGCCCGCTGCAACCAGGCCTCCCTGACACCTATTGTGCCCTTGCCCTACTTCTTCTGCGGCTGCTTGTGGCTCCTCGCAGCAGGATGCCATGTGCATCGCGCCAGTGCTGCCACTCACGGCAGGATGCCACATGGCGTGTCACACTTGCACTGATACTGCCGCTCACACGTGACTTGCCGCAAGCGGCAGCACCAACGCCACATGACATCCTGCCACGAGCAGCAGCACTGGTTGCACGTGCCACGCGGCGTCCTGCCATGAGTGGTGGTACCACCGTGACGTGCCACGCGACATCTTGCGTTGGCACCGGTGCGACGTGCCATACGGCGTCCTGCTGTGAGCGGCGGCACCAGTGCAACCCACCACGTGGCCTCCTTTTTCTAATAGTTCTGTTTCTACAGATGTTGTACATATGCTCCTTGGTTAGAAATCCAGTGGCCCATAATTTATCTAACTGCTTGGATATGTGTGCGTATTTTCCACACCGTGTGTGCATACCTGAGGCAACAGGCAAGCCTTTCAGATCAATTCTGTCTCTGTTGCACGGATGCACAATTGTTACTTCCTTGAGGGGCGCATTCCATTTTTTTTTCTCCTTAAATGTGACAGCAGCCTCTTCCATGGTTGTAAGCAAGGAACCTGATACTGGATCAGCCCACAACCAAAACACCAGGTGAAAAATTCCCAAAGGAAAAAAATATTTCGTAAGAGATTTCTCTTCTCTTTCTCTTTCTCTTTCTCTTTCCCTTCCCTTCCCTTCCCTTCCCTTCCCTTCCCTTCTCTTCCCTTCCCTTCCTTCTCTTCCCTTCCCTTCCCTTCCTTCCCTTCCTTCTCTTCTCTTCTCTTCTCTTCTCTTCTCTTCTCTTCTCTTCTCTTCTCTTCTCTTCTCTTCCCTTCCATCTCTTCCCTTCCCTTCCATCTCTTCTCTTCCCTTCCTTCTCTTCTCTTTCCCTTCCCTTCCCTTCCCTTCCATCTCTTCTCTTCTCTTTCCCTTCCCTTCCCTTCCCTTCCATCTCTTCTCTTCTCTTTCCCTTCCCTTCCCTTCCCTCTTCTCTTCTCTTTCCCTTCCCTTCCCTTCCCTTCCATCTCTTCTCTTCTCTTTCCCTTCCCTTCCCTTCCCTTCTCTTCCCTTCCCTTCCTTCTCTTCCTTCTCTTCCCTTCCCTTCCCTTCCCTTCCCTTCCATCTCTTCCCTTCCCTTCCTTCTCTTCTCTTTCCTTCCCTTCCCTTCCCTTCCCTTCCATCTCTTCCCTTCCCTTCCTTCCCTTCCTTCCCTTCCTTCTCTTCTCTTCTCTTCTTCTCTTGTCTTCTCTTCCCTTCCATCTCTTCCCTTCCCTTCCATCTCTTCTCTTCCCTTCCTTCTCTTCTCTTTCCCTTCCCTTCCCTTCCCTTCCATCTCTTTCCTTCCCTTCCTTCTCTTCTCTTCTCTTCTCTTCTCTTGTCTTCTCTTCTCTTCTCTTCTCTTCCATCTCTTCCCTTCCCTTCCATCTCTTCCCTTCCTTCTCTTCTCTTTCCCTTCCCTTCCCTTCCCTTCCATCTCTTCTATTCTCTTCTCTTTCCCTTCCCTTCCCTTCCTTCTCTTCCCTTCCCTTCCCTTCCTTCTCTTCCCTTCTCTTTCCTTCTCTTCCCTTCCCTTCCTTCTCTTCCCTTCCCTTCCCTTTCCTTCCCTTCCCTTCTCTTCCATCTCTTCCCTTCCCTTCCCTTCCCTCCCTCTCCCTTCCCATTCTCCCCTCCCCTTCCCTCTTTCATTCTCCCTTCCCTTCCCTCCCCTTCTCACCGGGGGCAGGATAAAGCTTGCCAAAATAAAAGCTCCATTAGATTCCACTGTTAAAACAAAAAAAAGATGTTCCAAGATGGTTTCATTTGGACTATTTTTCACAACATATTTCTCTTTTCTATCCTGATTTAAGCCTCACTTTTAATTATGCTTCGAAATTGCCAACCAGGGTCTCACATATCCCTTTACCAATCTGGCTAATGGCAAGTACCCTTCTGGTGAGCCTTTCATGTAATAGAGATAATGGCTGAAGAATGACAGGTTTTTTTTTGTTTTGTTTTTTTTTAAGAAGAAGAAGAAGAAGATTCTTTTCTGTCCTTCCTTCTCTCTCGACTTGATACTAGAGATGTTTCCGGGTGCAGGGACACCATAATGTGTAGCGATAGCTCTTAGGTTGAAAGATGGAGATGGCTGTAGTCCAATCTGAGTATCTCCTGCAGAATGACTGCAGCTCCAATTCAAGGCTATTCCAGATGCGTGACCATATCATATCAGATGCCTTTCAGTTGTAAGACATGTAATTGATTGATTGATTGATTATGTGCCATCCAAATGTTTTCAACTCCTAGCCACTACATAGATAATTTTTCTTCATGAGTGAGAAGCGAGGCATCCTAAGAATTTAACCTACAGTAGTGGCCAAAATTGTGGAAACCTTTTGGAGAAAGTGTACAGTAGAAATGCCACCTTTGGTTAAGTTTCCACCCATTTTTCTTCTCATTTCTTTACAACTGTAGCCTTGTTTACCTAATAATACTATTTTACATCGCTTTCTGGGCGACCAGTCAACTCTTTGCCACCATTACTTTAATTTTATTATGTTTTACAAGCTCACTCAATGAAAAAACACCAAAAAACCCAGCCAACTTGATAGCCATCACATAACATACTGACAAATGTCCTTCTCTCAGCTTCAATACAGGACATCAATAACTGGATCCTACTGTGATCTGATTGGCTCATGGCCAAAGCAAGATGACACCCCGATTGGCTCTCTAAAGACTCATGATCATTGGCTACAATCGGATGAAGGAAAGCTACCTGTTATCAACCTAAGCAAGTTGTGCTTCCTTTTTCTGGTTATTTGGCTATAACCTTTCATAGAATACAGTACAGATAATTGAACAAACTTTGTTGCATTACGTTCTTTTTTTTTATTAAAAGTTTTACAAATTACAATATAAACCCGCCCATCCCCCTCTCCCCCTCCCCCAGTTCCCAGAGCTGATTACAGGGTAACAAATAAACAAACATAATCTAGCTAACATAAACCAACTAAACTATCAATCAAAACCGTAATACACTTTAACTCCTTCTCAAAACAAATATTAGCAAATTATGACAACAATAATAATACAATTAATACTATTAATAATTATCTAAAATCGATTCAAAAGCAAGATAATACTTTTCAGTGTCATACTTCTTCTGAATATAATCAATCCATTTCTCCAAACCATAATATATCTTTCTTGTGAATGATCCTTCAAATAGGCGGAGATTTTCGCCATTAGGAATAAAGAATAGAGTAGAGTAGAGTAGAGTAGAATAGAATAGAATAGAATAAGAAATAGGAATGGAATGGAAGAAATGGAATGAAATGGAATGGAATGGAATAGAATAGAATAGAATAGAATAAAATAGAACAGAACAGAACAGAATAGAATAGAATAGAATAGAATAGAATAGAATAGATGGAGTGGAGTGGAGTGGAGTGGAGTGGAGTGGAGTGGAATGGAATGGAATGGAATGGAATAGAATAGAATAGAATAGAATAGAATAGAATAGAATAGAATAGAATAGAATAGAATAGATGGAGTGGAGTGGAGTGGAATGGAATGAAATAGAATAGAATAGAATAGAATAGAATAGAATAGAATAGAATAGAATAGAATAGAATAGAATAGAATAGATGGAGTGGAGTGGAGTGGAATGGAATGGAATGGAATGGAATGGAATAGAATAGAATAGAATAGAATAGAATAGAATAGAATAGAATAGAATAGAATAGAATAGAATAAGAAATAGGAATGGAATGGAAGAAATGGAATGGAATGGAATGGAATAGAATAGAATAGAATAGAATAGAACAGAACAGAACAGAACAGAACAGAATAGAATAGAATAGAATAGAATAGAATAGAATAGATGGAGTGGAGTGGAGTGGAGTGGAGTGGAATGGAATGGAATGGAATGGAATGGAATAGAATAGAATAGAATAGAATAGAATAGAATAGAATAGAATAGAATAGAATAGAATAGAATAGAATAGAATAGATGGAGTGGAGTGGAGTGGAGTGGAATGGAATGGAATAGAATAGAATAGAATAGAATAGAATAGAATAGAATAGAATAGAATAGAATAGAATAGAATAGATGGAGTGGAGTGGAGTGGAATGGAATAGAATAGAATAGAATAGAGTAGAGTAGAGTAGAGTAGAGTAGAATAGAATAGAATAGAATAGAATAGAATAGAATAGAATAGAACAGCTAAGTTGGAAGGGACCTTGAAGGTCTTCTAGTACAACCTCCAGTTCAGGCAGGAGACCCTGGCCTATACCATTTCAAACAAATGGTTGTCCAATCTCTTCTTCAAAACCTCAAGTGATGGAGCACTCATAACCTCTGGAGGCAAATTGTTCCACTGGTTAATTATTCTGTCAGGAAATTTCTTCTTAGTTCTAAGTTGCTTCTTGATGAGTTTCCATCCACTGCTTCCTGTCCTGCCTTCAGGTGCTCTGGAGAACAGGGTGACCCCCTCTTCTTGATGGCAACCTCTCAGATATTGGAACACTGCTATCCTGTCAGCCCTAGTCCTTCTTTTCAGTAAGGGACTAGAAGACCTCTAGGAGTCCCTTCCAGCTCTATTAGTGTGTGTGTAAGTTCTTTCACAGCATAAGACACTTGCGAAACACCTGTCTTTCTACCAGGTCCTCGTGAAATTGGAAAGTGTGTGTGTGTGTGTGTGTGTGTGTGTGTGTGTGTGAGTGAGTGTGTGTGTGTGTGAGAAACACAATTTCTTGATCCCATCTCTTCTTCTCCTATCCTGGGTAATGCACACAGGGAAATTGATATCCGCCAATCTGTGGTTTGTAAGCCAGGCCAAAATACATTGAATTTTTGATTAAAGGAAAAACCGGAAGATCTCTTCTCATTATATTTGGATGTTTTACTTAAGATGAATGTCATGGCGAAGTCTCTCTCGTTTCTTCTACAAACGGCTTTGTATTCCATCTCTATGGCGCTGGCAGGTATTGATGTACTTTGTCAAGGAAGAAATATCTTGGGCGACTAGGAGTAAAAATTCAATGATTTTCAGAAGAAGTTTGGGAAGATAACAAAAGTAATTTGTCTTCACACAGGGATTAAAGTCAAACTTCGAAGGTGGAAAAAAAAAGCAAAAGAAAATAACCTCCAATTAAAAAGGATTTTTTAAAAAAAAAAAATCGGCAGTGTAAAGTTGTTATTATTTTTACCCAGAATAATTATATAACTAGCTTGTTTTCATATTAGGAAGGTATTGGCATTTACAAAAAATATGCACGATGTTGTGGTATTGGGTGACTCTGTTCTCCGCTCCCCCTCCCTATTCGGCATCTATCAAAGTCTTCAGAAAAGACAGTGTCATACAGTGTCGTTGGGTCAACCAGGGGTAAAGATAATGAAGCTGGTTATCATCTGCATATGATGTTGCCTCATATCATGCAGAGGGAGGGAGGGAGGAAGGAAGGAAGGAAGGAAGGAAGAGGGGAGGGAGGGAGGGAAGAAGGGAGGGAGGAGATGGATGGAAGGAAGGAAGGAGGAAGAAAGGAGAAGGGAGGAAGGGAGGGAGGAGATGGAAGGAAGGGAGGGGGGAGGGTGGAAAGAAGGAAGGAAGAGGGGAGGGAGGGTAGGAAGGAGGGAGGAGATGGAAGGAAGGAAGGAAGAAAGGGGAGGGAGGAAGAAAGGGGAGGGGAGGAAAGGAGGGAGGAGATGGAAGAAAGGAAGGAAGGGAAGGGAGGGAGGAAGAAAGGAGGGGAGAGGAAGGAAGGGAGGAGATGGAAGGAAGGAAGAGGGGAGGGGGGAAAGGAAGGAAGAAAGGAAGGAAGAGGGGAAGGAGGGAGGAAGGAAGGGGGAGGGGAGAAAGGGAGGAAGGAAAGGAAGGAAGGAAGGGCAGGGAGGGAGGAAGAAAGAGGGGAGGGGAGGGGAGGAAGGGACGAGAAGGAAGGAAGGGGGAGTGGGAGGAAGGGAGGGAGGGAGGAAGAAAGGTGAGGGGAGAGGAAGGAAGGGAGGGAGGAGATGGAAGGAAGGAAGGAAGAGGGGAGGGGGAGGGAGGAAGGAAGGGAGGGAGGAAGAAAGGTGAGGGGAGAGGAAGGAAGGGAGGGAGGAGATGGAAGGAAGGAAGAGGGGAGGGGAAGGGAGGAAGAAAGGTGAGGGGAGAGGAAGGAAGGGAGGGAGGAGATGGAAGGAAGGAAGGAGGGGAGGGGAAGGGAGGAAGAAAGGTGAGGGGAGAGGAAGGAAGGGAGGGAGGAGATGGAAGGAAGGAAGAGGGGAGGGGAAGGGAGGAAGAAAGGTGAGGGGAGAGGAAGGAAGGGAGGGAGGAGATGGAAGGAAGGGAGGGAGGAAGGAAGAGGGGAGGGGGAGGGAGGAAGGAAGGAAGGAAGGCTAGGAGAGAGGAAGGAAGGAAGGGAGGGAGGAGATGGAAGGAAGGAAGGAAGGGGGAGGGGAGGAAGGGAGGAAGGAAATGAAGGAAGAGGGGAGGGAGGGAAGGAGGGAGGGAGGAGATGGAAGGAAGGACTCCAGTGCAAGACAGTGATACCTATTCCTACTTCTTAGACTTAGAGCTATTCTGAATGATGATTGTTGCCTTTGAAGGGCCTCAGATTTTAAGAAGAGCAAGGATGGATGTACCATCCCTCTCCTGCTCCTGCCATTTTGATCCCATGCCCTGACCTGAATCTGGACGAAACAAGGTCCAGCGAACCTGATTCTTCTCATGTTCATTGGCGATGCTGTGTGACCAGCCTCTCAGCCAGCTTCCCTTAGAAGGGGAAGGTTGGAAGCTGGACAGTAATTGTCCAGCCCAGTTGAGTCTAGTGATGGTTTGCTTCAAGCCTCTCAATCTGGCCCCTGATCTTGCCAGAGAAGGCAATTGAAAGCCCATTTTCTAGCACGCATTCACTTCGCCAAGTAGGATTTCATAGTAGTGAGAGATGAGGATGCTGCCTCGACAGGAGAGGAGATTGAAATTCCTGGGAATTCTCTTAATGCTTATATTTCCCCAAGAATTTCCAATTCCATCCTTTTTGAACATTTTTCTACTGGCCATCCGGAATCAGCTGATGCCTGTCATTGGATGTTCTTGCTTTGACAACAGATGGAAATGCAGCCATTTTTCACTATTGCTTTTAGAATTAGTCGATGCTGGGAGGGGGAATAGGGATGAGAGTCCAGCTAGTCATAACAATAATAACTCAGCCGTGGGAACCCAAGGACATTGGGCCCAGAGCTGATAACGTTTTGGCGGGCTGGAGAGCTGGGGAGAAAGTCTGCGTTTCAAGCTAATTGGGGAATGTGATTTATGACTGTTAATTGGAGGAGGGAATTGTGCTTTGTTACTTTGTATCCAGGGGAGGGGAATTTAGTTTTTGGTTTTGACTATGTAGTGCTAATACTTTGTTTCTCGAATAAAAGATGCTTTAGAGCAGCGGTTCTCAACCTGTCGGTCGGGACCCCATTTGGGGTCGAACGACCATTTCACGGGGGTCGCCAAACAACGCAGTCCGCCATTTTTTCCCCTTTTCCTTAGCTGTCCTACTCCCTTTTATTCTATTGGCTTTTGAAAGCCAATAGAATAGACTCTCTTGAATAGAGTCTAATTCTATTGGCTTTCAAAAGCCAATAGGAATTGTCCAAGCTGTCTCTGCCCTGCTGAGCCCGCCAAAAGCCCCATTCTGCAAATGGTGCTGCAAATTGTCTGCAGCGAAGGCGAGCTGTCTGGAAGTTTCCACCCCTCCCTGCTGAGCAACTACTAAAAATGTAAGGAAAAGAGGGCCAGGGGTGGGAGGTGGGAGGCCGGCGGGCGCAAGGAGGGTTGCTGGCGTGCGTGGGGCCTGGCCGGTGCCTTACCTCCCTTGGGGTGGGCCAGATGGTAGCCCAGCCGGTGGTCGGCCTGCGCCGTCTCTGCCGCTTGCCAGCTATGCCTCGGCCGGCACAGGGGGTGGCACCACACATGCGCAGCGCTCCCGGGCAGGGAAAATCCTCGCCTTACGACCGGTTGGGTAGTCCTTGACTTACGACCGGTTGGAGATCGCGGCATTAAAAAGGTTGAGAACCACTGCTTTAGAGTAAACAATGCCTGGAAGTTGTTTTGAAGAGTTTCATCTGTCGGAACATGACAACGCCACTTTGGTCAGCTTTCCAGAAATTGCTCAACCATGGAGCCACGGAAGGATCCACTGAACGGACAAAAGAAATACACGAGAGTTGGGTCCCAGTCCAGTGACATAAACCAAAATACATTTCTCCTTTATAAATTGAGATGTTGGTTTAGTTGGGTTGCGTTTGGATTTTATTGCTTCTGACGTTCTATGCACTAAATATTCTTGTAAATATGAGTTTCTCCTCTGGAGATATATATTTTCTGCTGTTGGGCTCCAAGCATAATGGTGCAGTGCAATCGGTCACCCAGATGTGATATATTCATTGTTAAAGCGAAAATATATGCTAAAACCAAGCTTGGCTTCATTACTCAGTGCATCTTTGCCAATTTGTTAAATAGATGTTTTCAATGTATGATTTTGTTCGTGTGGGAATATTAATTAGTTAATTCATTAAGCTAGTTCCATGCACCCATTTCTTACTGATCCCTTACTTTATTTCATTATAAGCTTCTATGAATAGTCTTGAAATCTCTCTGAGGAATAAGCAGCCGGGAGCCCTTGTAACGCATGTAATACTTTGAACAAGAAGGAAAGGGAATAATATTGTATTGGATTATTATCACAGCCTCTTCATCATACAAAATAATCAAGATTATATTATAACAGATCTGGCTATGCACGTTAATCAACCCTGTAATTACTAGTTCTAAATTAAATTTGCAGCAGGAAAGAATTCATTGGATTAATTTTACGTATTGAACAGAGTTTAGATAACGGGGCGTATTCTATCTACTGTATCTATCTAGATATTAGATAGTCTGTCTTCCTTCCTTCTTTCCTTCCTTCTTTCCTTCCTTCCTTCCTTCCTTTTGTATCTTTTTATTATGTCTGTCTGTCTCTCTGTCCATAGGTCATAAAAGGGCCACAGTTCCCCATGCTGGCTCAGGAATTCTGGGAGTTGAAGTCCAGAAGTCATAAAGGGGCCACAGTTCCTCCATGCTGGCTCAGGAATTCTGGGAGTTGAAGTCCAGAAGTCATAAAGGGGCCACAGTTCCCCATTCTGGCTGAGGAATTCTGGGAGTTGAAGTCCAGAAGTCATAAAGGGGCCACAGTTCCCCATTCTGGCTGAGGAATTCTGGGAGTTGAAGTCCATAAGTCATAAAGGGGCCACAGTTCCCCATTCTGGCTGAGGAATTCTGGGAGTTGAAGTCCAGAAGTCATAAAGGGGCCACAGTTCCCCATTCTGGCTGAGGAATTCTGGGAGTTGAAGTCCATAAGTCATAAAGGGGCCACAGTTCCCCATTCTGGCTGAGGAATTCTGGGAGTTGAAGTCCAGAAGTCATAAAGGGGCCACAGTTCCCCATTCTGGCTGAGGAATTCTGGGAGTTGAAGTCCAGAAGTCATAAAGGGGCCACAGTTCCCCATTCTGGCTGAGGAATTCTGGGAGTTGAAGTCCACAGGTCATAAAGGGGCCACAGTTCCCCATTCTGGCTGAGGAATTCTGGGAGTTGAAGTCCACAGGTCATAAAGGGGCCACAGTTGCCTACCTCTGCTTAAAGAGATTCATAATTTTTTCTTCCCAGGGAAGCTTAAGCAGAAGAGCTTGGCGTGTACATTGGCAGAACATCTGCTTGCAGCTACCTTTTCGAGTACATTACTTGCCACATTAAGTTCATTAGAAGTGTTAAATAATGAATAAAATCAAGGGAAATGAACCATTTTTATTAAAATGTGATGCCTGTTTATTGAGCTAGGATGAATGACGAACAAAGCTGTGAATTAGTTCATTCAACAGTGAGGATTTTTGTTCAAGGGCATCCGAGATGGATGCAGCTCAGTGTCATTAATATTTGAAGTCTTAATATTTTCAGTTTCAGCACTTTAATCTTTTATTTCCTCCTGCTGTCTCTTTTGTTCTAAGCTCCTCTGAAACGTATCCCTGTAATGCGATCCTACATATGATGGAAACTCTTTTTTTTTGCATGTAAATCTGTTCTTTTATACTCTTCAATTATGGTGCAGTTTTTAACTTATTTCCAATAAGATTTGAAACCTACGCTCCAGGATAGGTTGTTATCCTAGTTGGAGAGCTTTGATTCTTTTCTCTTTTTTTTTTTCAACTAATGAAATTGTGTGGAAATTAATTAAAACCTTACTACAAAAAGAAAAGAAAAGAAATAAGCTAGCATTTGAGCTGGGGACGTGATTGATTGTTTGAACAGCAGTCTAGTAGAGAAAGGGCCTAATCTGTTTTGTTGTGTTGTAGTTCCCCTTTAGACAGTTGGGAGAGTTAGCAATTACTACACTGTACTAATTTCACGCGCTTTGAAGGAGAGGCACTAAAGATAAGCATCAGGCTGGGATTCAAGTCCCAATTATTGCGATTTGCAGACTGCTGAAAACTATTTTTTTTCCCCAAGCCCTATGCTGGTAGTCCTCAATTTACAATCAGTTGCTTAGTGACCAATTGAAGTTACAACAGGACAGGCTTCCCTTGGGTTAGTTATGACGCTGTTCTGACACACACACACACACACACACACACACACACATACACTCACTCCTCCTGCGATCACATGACTACATTTTAAAAGACTTGGAAACAAGTCCGTAGTCCTTTGTCATGTCTCCTCCGATCATGTGACCGTGTTTCCCTGATGGTTTTGCCCCAATCCAGCAATTACTTCTGCTTTTCAGCAAAACCAGTGCAGTTTTTAACTTAACGTCCAATACTATTTAGAATAGAATAGAATAATGATAGAATGGAATAATGATAGAACAGAACAGAACAGAATAGAATAGAATATGGAATGGAATGGAATGGAATGGAATAGAATAGAATAGAATAGAATAGAATAGAATAGAATAGAATAGAATAGAATAGAATAGAATAGAATAGAATAGAATATGGAATGGAATAGAATAGAATAGAGTAGAGTAGAGTAGAATAGAATAGAATAGAATATGGAATGGAATAGAATAGAGTAGAGTAGAGTAGAATAGAATAGAATAGAATAGAATAGAATAGAATAGAATAGAATAGAATAGAATAGAATAGAATAGAATATGGAATGGAATATGGAATGGAATAGAATAGAATAGAATAGAATAGAATAGAATAGAATAGAATAGAATAGAATATGGAATGGAATGGAATGGAATAGAATAGAATAGAATAGAATACAATAGAATAGAATAGAATAGAATAGAATTAGAGCTGGAAGGGACCTTGGAGGTCTTCTAGTCCAGCCCTTGCTCAAGCAGGAGAACCTACACCATCTCAGACAAGTGACTGTCCAGTCTCTTTTTAAAAAACCTCCAGTGATGGAGCGCCCACGATTTCTGGAGGCAAACTGTTCCACTGGTTAATTGTCCTCACTGTTAGGAAGTTTCTCCTTAGTTCTAGGTTGCTTCTCTCTTTAATCAGTTTCCAACCATTGTTTCTCGTCCTTCCCTCTGGTGCTTTGGTGAACAACCTGACCCCCTTTTCTTTGTGGCAGCCCCTCAGATACTGGAACATTGCTATCATGCCTCCCCTGTTTCTTCTTTTCTTTAGACTAGCCAGACCCAAGTCCCGCAGCCGTTCTTCGTATGCTTTAGTCTCCAGGCCTTGGATCGTCTTAGTTGCTCTTCTCTACACTTTTTCCAACATCTTTTTTGTGATATGGTGACCAAAATTTGAAAGCTATGCTCCAGGATAGCTTGTTACCCTATTTGTAGAGCTTTGATTTTTTTTCAACTAATTAAATTGTTTGAGAATTAATTAAAATCTTAATTAAAACCATAGCGGACTATTGTTCCATTTAATGACCATGACGCTATGCTTAACGACCGCCACCAAAAACTGTCATTTAAATTGGTTGGTCACATGGGTGACCCAATATACAACCATCATGCCTTACAACTTTGGCAGGCTCCATTACAGTCATAAATTGAGGACTGCCTACGCCAGGGGTCTTCAAACTTGGCCCTTTTATGACTTGTGGACTTCAATTCCCAGAATTCCTCAGCCAGGCACACTGGCTGAGGAATTCTGGGAGTTGAAATCTACAAGTCTTAAAGTTGCCAAGTTTGAAGAACCCTGGCCTATGCTTTGAAAACAGTTTAGACTCTAGTGTTTCCTAGGCCAGGGTAGGCAACCTTGGCTCTTTTATGACTCATGGACTTCAACTCCCAGAATTCCTGAGCCAGCCATGCTGAGGGGAAAGGGAGAGGTTTCCAAGCTGACTCAGGAATTCTGGAAGTTGAAGTCCACGAGTCATAAAAGAGGCAAGGTTGTCTACCCCTGGCCTAGGGTAAGGCAGTAATAAGAGCAGTAAGGCGAGAGATTCCCGAAATCCTATTTATTGTTCCTCAAGGCAGTCTCTTGATGCCTACAGATAGCTTACACGTTTCTCACTATTCTTTATGAAGAACCGTACTGATTGCTTCATAATTACTCCAAGAGGATTATTTTTCTAACAGTTGTAGCAAACAACAGTCATATTTGCCTCAATGCTGAAGAAAACATTTGTTTTCATTCTATTGAATTATCCTTTTGAAATTCAGCAAATGACTCTCACGTTGGTGGCAAGAAGAGAAAGAATCATAATTGTGGTTGTCATAATATAAAAAAGATGTTGAGACTCTGGAAAGAGTGCAGAGAAGAGCAACAAAGGCGATTAAGGGGGCTGGAGGCTAAAACATACGAAGAACGGTTGCAGGAATGTCTAGTTTATTAAAAGAAGCACTAGGGGTGACATGATAGCACTCTTCCAATATCTGAGGGGTTGCTGCAAAAAAAATCTGTTCTCCAAAGCATCTGAAGGTAGGACAAGAAATAACGGATGGAAACTAATCAAGGAGAGAAGCAACCTAGAAATAAGGAGGAATTTCCTGAACGTGAGAACAATTAATGAGTGGAACAACCTACCTCCAGAAGCTATGAATGCTCCAACACTGGAGGTTTTTAAGGAGAGATTGGACAACCATTTGTCTGAAATGGTATAGGGTTTCCTGCCTGAGCGGGGGGGGGGGGGGGTTGGACTAGAAGACCTCCATGGTCCCTTCCAATTCTGTTATTCTGTTAGAATCAGACCCCGGTTAAACAAGCCAGACAGTAAATGCAGAACAATGAACTCAGACAAAGGAGAGGTTCAACTTCCAGTAAGACAAACAAGCAAACTTTATTCAGCTGAATAGTAGAAGAAAATGCCTTGAAGGTTGCTTCCATGAATAAACCTGGGCTGGCCTTTTCCACAGAATTGGAAACCCCATTCCTGGTGGATGAATAGATAAATAGATGAGTTCAAGGCCAGCAGACTCAGGTAAATAAGGGGAAGATCAAAGTTCTTTTATTTCATTCCGTCTAGTTGTTGTTGTTTTTTTGTGTGAGGGAAAATTGTTTTTGTGAACAATTTTGGTCCAGTGTCTGAGATGGCTGTATCCTTGAAGATGTAACATTTGAACCTTAGTTTCTAGCAATGTGGAGCTGTCCATTGAAGAAAATCAACCTTTTAACCTGAACGGTCTGCTTTTTATAATCAAAGAGGTCAATAACCCGAAAGCAGAGAAATATCATTTGTTCTCCAAGCTTCAGCTTTTAATAATAATAATAATAATAATAATAATAATAATAATAATAATAATAATAATAATAATAATTCACCATTAGTCAATTGCAAAATGCAGCCTTACTAGGAACTGCTTCCATCCTGCGACAAGATCTGTAATACCATCAAACATCCACATTTGCCTATCCCAGGTCCTGGGTAAGGATTCGATAGGTAGACAAAATGCCAAATCCAGTCTGAACATCTGGCTGACTGTGCGATGATCCATAATAATAATAATAATAATAATGAAAGTTGGAAGGGACTTTGGCGGTCATCAAGTCCAACCCCCTGCTCAGGCAGGCAGGAAACCCTATACCATTTTGGACAAATGGCTGCCCAGTTTCTTCTTAAAAACTTCCAGTGTTGGAGCATTCACAGCTTCCGGAGGCAGGTTGTTCCACTGGTTAATTGTTCCAACTGTCAGGAAGTTTCTCCTTAGTTCTAGGTTGCTTCTCTCCTTGATTAGTTTCCATCCGTTGCTTCTTGTCCTGCCTTCAGTGCTTTGGAGAACAGCTTGACTTTCTCTACTTTGGGGCAGCCCCTGAGATACTGGAGCACTGCTATCATGTCCCCCCTCGTCCTTCTCTTCATTAAACTAGACCAGTCGTGGTGAACCTATGGCACGGGTGCCAGAGGCGGCACTCAGAGCCCTCTCTGTGGGCACGCGCGCCGTCGCCCCTGTCCTAGGCCTTCAGCTGGGTTTTATAAAACCTTTTCGCTTTGGACCTCCACCGCCGTGTGTAAAAAAAAAAAAAAAAAAAAGGTTCAATCCATCATTCAATTTCAACTCCTCGCAGGGAAAAAAATGATCTTGCAAAGTTGGAATTGATTGATTGAACTTTTTAATCCCACCTAGTCTACCATTAACACTGCAGCAATGCCCACCCAGTGGGCCACGTCCATCCAATGGGCCACATCCAGCCAATAGGCCACACCCATCCGGCACTCGACGATGCATAAGTGGGTTTTGGGTTGCAGTTTGGGCACTCGGTGTCTAAAAGGTTCGCCATCACTGAACTAGACCTACCCAATTCCAGCAACCGTTCCTTATATGTTTTAGCCTGCAGTCCCCTCCAAGTTGCATATGATTCCCTAGGAGCTCTCTACGTTCCAATATAATTCTCTAGTTGAAGCGGAATTTGCATGGAAGACAGACAATTAATCTTCATAAGCATTAGTAAGTATATTTTCCCTCTATTTACAAGGCTTCGTCTTGACACAGATAATTAAATGGGAGAATGGTTGGGGTTGTTTTTTTTTTGAGTAACGGTTGTTGTTGTTAATTGCGAAGTCGTGTCCGACCCATCGCGACCCCATGGACAACGTTCCTCCAGGTCTTCCTGTCCTCTACCATCTTCTGGAGTCCATTTAAACTCACACCTACTGCTTCAGTGACTCCATCCAGCCATCTCATTCTCTGTCGTCCCCTTCTTCTCTTGCCCTCAATCTTTCCCAGCATTAGGCTCTTCTCCAATGAATCCTTCCTTCTCATTAGGTGGCCAAAGGACTTGAGTTTCAACTTCAGGATCTGGCCTTTTAAAGAGCAGTCGGGGTTGATCTCTTCTAGGACTGACCGGTTTGAACGCCTTGCAGTCCAAGGTACTCGCAGGAGTCTTCTCCAGCACCAGAGTTCAAAGGCCTCAATTCTTTGGCGCTCAGCCTTTCTTATGGTCCAACTTTCACAGCCATACATTGCAACTGGGAAAACCATGGCCTGGACTATACGTACTTTTGTTGGCAGGGTGATGTCTCTGCTTTTTAGAATGCTGCCTAGATTTGCCATAGCTTTCCTCCCCAGGAGCAAGCGTCTTTTAATTTCTTGGCTGCAGTCCCCATCTGAGGTGATCTTGGAGCCCAGAAAAATAAAATCTGTCACTACCTCCATTTCTTCCCCATCTATTTGCCAGGAATTGAGAGGGCCGGATGCCATGATTTTGGTTTTCTTAATGTTGAGTTTCAAGCCAACTTTTGCACTCTCCTTCTTCACCCGCATCAAGAGGCTCTTTAGTTCCTCTTCACTTTCTGCCATTAGAGTGGTATCATCTGCATATCTTAGGTTGTTGATATTTCTCCCGGCAATCTTAATTCCAACTTTTGATTCATCTAGCCCTGCCTTTCTCATGATGTGCTCTGCATATAAGTTAAATAGGCAGGGCGATAGTATACAGCCTTGCCGGACTCCTTTTCCAATTTTGAACCAATCAGTGGTTCCGTGTTCGGTTCTCACTGTTGCTTCTTGACCCGCATATAGGTTTCTCAAGAGACAAATGAGATGGTCTGGCACTCCCATCTCTTTAAGAACTTGCCACAATTTGTTGTGATCCACACAATCAAACGCTTCATTGATTGCAGAAGTAGATGTTTTTCTGGAACTCCCTAGCTTTCTCCATGATCCAGCGTATGTTGGCAATTTGATCTCTAGTTCCTCTGCCTCTTCGAAATCCTGCCTGTACTTCTGGTAGTTCTTGATCCACATACTGCTGGAGTCTAGCTTGTAGGATTTTAAGCATAACTTTACTAGCATGTGAAATGAGTGCAATGGTGCGATAGTTTGAACATTCTTTGGCATTGCCTTTCTTTGGAATTGGAATGTAAACTGACCTTTTCCAATCCTGTGGCCACTGTTGAGTTTTCCAAATTTGCTGGCAAATTGAGTGTAGCACTTTTACTGCATCTTCTTTTAAGATTTTGAATAGCTCAGCTGGAATACTGTCACCTCCACTAGCTTTGTTGTTGCTCAGATTTTCTAAGGCCCATTTCACTTCACATTCTAGGATGTCTGGTTCGAGGTCAGTGACCATCTCATTGTGGTTATCTGGGACGTTAAGCTCATTCTTGTATAGTTCTTCTGTAACATTGTGGGAAGGAGGTAAAATCCATCCTTTATCTCTAAGCATCTGGCAGCCCAAATAGCTTTTGCATAGATTCTTGGCCATTCAGACTTTCCGAGAGTAAATTTATTTCATGTATTAAACTTATTGGCTGCCCGTCTGGCCGCTAAGGCCACTTTGAGTGGCTTACTAAGAGTAGAAAGATAAACGTAAAAACAATTTAAAATGGAAAAAGTTATATAAAATGCTGGAATCGAGACGGATGGTAGGGAGCGAGATAAATTTCTTTTCCTATCAGCCACCTTCCATGGAGAGTTCTCCCCTCAGGATTACAAGCAAGCCAGCAAAACAAGATTTGAATATCTTCTGGAAGGCCAAAAAATTGGCCTTCTTTCTTCTCACTTCCGGTGGCAGAAGAAGGAGGACAGACAGAAAGGAAAACTTCTTTTCCCCCTCCTATTCCAGGGGTCTTCAAACTTGGCCCTTTGGTGACTTGTGGACTTCAACTCCCAGAATTCCTCAGCCAGCATGGTTCAGCTTGGAAACCTCTCACTTTCCCCTCAGCGTGCCTGGCTGAGGAATTCTGGGAGTTGAAGTCCACAAGACATAAAAGGGCCAAGTTTGAAGACCCTCGTCCTAGTATGTCTAATTTAATGAAGAGAAGGATGAGGGGGGACATGATAGCAGTCTTCCAGTATTTGAGGGGCTGCCCCAAAGAAGAGGGAGTCAAGCTATTCTCCAAAGCGCCTGAAGGCAGGACAATGGTATAGGGTTTCCTGCCTGAGCAGGGGGCTGGACTAGATGACCTACAAGGTCCCTTCCAACTTTATTGTTATTGTTGTTGTCATTAACAAGAGTTTTCTTATGATGACAGCAGAGATACCACCAACAATAAAGGTATTCCTCGACTTACAACAGTTCATTTAGTGACCAAAGTTACAATGGCACTGAAAAAGTGACTATAGAATAGAACAGAACAGAACAGAACAGAACAGAATATAATAACAGACTGGAAGGGACCTTGGAGGTCTTCTAGTCCAACCCCTTGCTCAAGCAGGAGACAAATGGTTGTCCAATCTCTTATTGAAAACCTCCGGTGTTGGAGCATCTACAACTTCTGGTGGCAAGTTGTTCCACTGATTAATTGTTCTAACTGTCAGGAAATTTCAAACATTTTATTAGAGAAATCAGCATAGGAAAAACATCTGTAGTCATCAGAAGATATAAACAACTAAATAAGACATGAAATTATAAGAGAGAGAGAGAGAGAGAGAGAGAGAGAGAGAGAGAGATGTGCAGAAAAATGGGAAGAGTTTGACCGAATTAATGAACTTTTTCTTTTGCCTTTTTGCACAGAATAGCTCCAAATGCCAATTTGGTGAGCCTGCAGTGTCCAAAGTGGGAACATAAAATTCAGGGTTAAAAAAGGAAACAGATGAGATTTTAGTCTAAACAGGCTAATTAAACCAGGGCAAAATCCTTGCCTCCTAATGGGAAATCATTAAATCCCAGTTCTTAGCATGCTAGTAACTGCCACTTGGTGACTCTCTCTAATAGAAAAAAAAAACATGCCTGCATAGTTACCGTACTTTCAAACACAGCCTGTGCAATTTATCTCACCTTATCCTATTTACCTATTGAAGATCCTCGCTTGGAAGCCTGACCCAAATTTAAGGCAACTCTGGGCAAGATGCAATTAAAACCAATGCGACACTTGAAAGCAGGCAAAAGAAGAAACAGAAGGAAAGGAACAAACACCCTCACCCAGGGGTGTCCAACTTTAAAACTTTTGGCCTTCAACTCCCAGGATTCCCCTGGCTGGGGAATCCTGGGAATTGAAGTCCACCAGTCTTAACAGTTGCCAAGGTTGGACACCTCTACCCTTATCCATGGACACAGTTTGACCTATCCTGGAACTTGCAAAAAACAAAACAAAAACAACAACCTAAAATAATACTTCCAAAGAACATTTAGAAACTTGCATATCCAGGTGAAGCTCAACCTCCAGAGAACTTAATTCCAAAGAGAAGGATAGTTTCATGAGTCTAATGATCTAATTGAGGAGGCCACAGTTGCTCACATAATTAGGATGCTGGGATGGCAGCTGTCCCAACCTTGACAACCTCTTTCTGAACTCATAGACAAATTCAATCAAATTTTAGTCTGTTTCTCTAGGGTTAAAGAACGAGGCTTATCAACGCAGCCTTGCAGTTTCTAAAAATATATATTTTGATTCAGTTCTCAATTGTGTACACGTAGTCCACAACGTGTGACCACAATTGACCCAAAATTTCTGTTGCTAATTAAGACAGTTATTAAGTGACTTTTGCCCCAGTTTATGAGCTTTCTTTGCCACAGTTGTTAAGTGAATCGCTGTGGTTCTTAAGTTAGTAACCCCGTTGTTAAATGAATCTGGTTTCCCCATTGATTTTGCTTGTCAGAAGGTCGCGAAAAAGGGATCACGTGACCCCGGGATGCTGCAGCCCATCATAAATACAGGCCAGTTGCCCAATATTGATCAAAACAGTGTAAAAAATGGTTATAAAGTCATTTTTTTCAGTGCTGCTGTAACTTTGAACAGTCATGAAATGTACTGTTGTAAGTCGAGGACTATCTTGTATGTGTGGTTTCTACATGTGTCCTCTGTCTTGGGCTCAAAATGCTGACTGCTCTAAGATTTTCTCTCCAGGTTCTTTGAAATTCACTGCCAACAAGCCTAATATCCAGTTCCTAAGAAGGCTCTAAAAGGAAGAGTGCCAGGACATCCAGTAAGAAAAAAACAAACATCCAATTTAATTTTGAACAAGAGCAGTTTTACCGCATCACAGTGCAAACAACAATAGCAAAAAAACAAAAAAACAAAAACCCAAGTCCCATAATTAATTGCATTAGCTTTGGTCAAGCTGAAAAACAGTTTGCCAGACAGAAAATAACTTTGAAAGAGGCAAGCGATAATAAGCCCTTCCCTTTTCTGGCACACCCATCTGGTTTCTTTCCTGTGCATTTCACTGTTTTATGGACTCACGTCTTGGGTACAAGGTCCAAATGACAAATTAATTTCAATATGGTAAATTGCATGTTATCTCTCAAGTTCAGCTTTGCTGTTTTTTTATTTCTCCAAATAATGCAAAAATCCTAAATGAAAGCTGCTGAGACAAGTGTATAATGGAAAAGAAATGATAACCTTTCTACGGCTTCTCATCCTTTGCCATCTCCTAATTTTTGCTTGGCATGCCATATATATGTATGTATGTATGCAGTGCTTTTTTTCTAAAAAAAAAAAAAAAAAAAGTTGCCGGAACACACGTGTCATACAACCCGCCTTGCTTACCATACAAGGTTCCATCCCAAAAAGGTGCCGGAACTCCATTCTGGGCGTTCTATGAGAAAAAAAGCCCTGTATGTGTTTGTGTGTGTGTGTGTGTGCGCGCGCGCGCACACACACACACACACATATGGCATGCCAAGCAAAAATTAGGAGATGGCAAAGGATAAATATAATAAAGGATAATAAATATATATATAATTACACACACACACACACACCCCCACATACATACACATATAATAGAGCTGGAAGGGACCTTGGAGGTCTCCCAGGCCTAGAATGGCCCGCCGGAAGTGCGTGGATGACACTTCCGGAAGTCTGTGCTAGGCCTCGAAGGCCTGGAGGAGGGCTCCCAGGCCTAGAACAACTCACAGGAAGTGCATGGATGTCACTTCCGGAAGTCCATTCTAGGCGTTGGAGGCCCAAGCCTGCATCCACGCAGAGAACCAGATGTTCAGGTATTTGAATCTCACCACTTGACAGGTTCCCTTTTTTCCCAAAGGGGCTTTTTGCAGGAGGCAACTGGACTTTCTCATTTTTCTTTGAAGACGTTTCGTTTCTCATCAGTTCAATAGCAGCCCCAGAAAAAAAAAAAAAGCTTAATGGGACTCTTGAGTCTTTCCCCCCTCCTTTTTTAATACCGTGTAAAATTATGCTGTCAGATTTCTACAATCATATTATTTTAAGCCAGACGGAGAGCATTGTTCTATTCTCTGGGCAAAAGGAAGACGAATCGGGTCATTGCCAAATCTGTATCCCTTTGGTGCGAAGGGGCCACATTCTTCAGCCAAGTTTTTTTCCAATCGATTGGGCAGTTCGCCACCATAATAATAATAATAATAATAATAATAATAATAATAATAATAATAATAATAATAATAATAATACAGTTGGAAGGGACCTTGGAGGTCATCTAGTCCAACCCCCTGCTCAGGCAGGAAACCCTACACCATTTCGGACAAATGGCTGTCAAGTCTCTTCTTAAAAATCTCCTGTGTTGGAGCATTCACCGCTTCTGGAGGCAGGTTGTTCCACTGGTTAATTGTTCTAACTGTCAGGAAGTTTCTCCTTAGTTCTAGGTTGCTTCTCTCCTTGATTAGTTCCCATCCGTTGCTTCTTGTCCTGCCTTCAGGCGCTTTAGAGAATAGCTTGACTCCCTCTTCTTTGGGGCAGCCCCTGAGATACTGGAAGACGGCTATCATGTCCCCCCTCGTCCTTCTCTTCGCTAAACTAGACATTCCCAATTCCATCAACCGTTCCTTATATGCTTTAGCCTCCAGTCCCCCGATCATCTTTGTTGCTCTTCTCTGCACTCTTTCTAGAGCAGTGGTTCTCAACCTTTCTAATGCCGCGACCCCATAATACAGTTCCCCATGTTGTGGTGACCCCCAACCACTTATACATCATTGGGTGCCAGGGGCGTGGCCAAAGAAAAGGGGGAAAAATGGCAGACAGCCTTGTTTGGCGACCCCCGTGAAATGGTCGTTCGACCCCAAATGGGGTCCCGACCCACAGGTTGAGAACCACTGTTCTAGAGTCTCAACATCTTTTTTACATCGTGGTGACCAAAACTGGATGCCTTATTCCAAGTGTGGCCTTACCAAGGCCTTGTAAAGTGGTATTCACACTTCACGTGATAAAACAGTGTGTCGTGTATAGACAACGAATAAACCATGGAAATGGCGTTTTAACATTCCACTAGGTTAACTGCAGCCACAGACGTTTGACGTGGCAAGCGGGGATGCTGATGCCACAAATAATGTTATCTATAGCTGACCTTTAGACGATAGTTAGCTCCAGTTACACGGGACTGGCAAATCAGGCAGGATCAAACTTAATTTGTTTTGAATACATTTCACTAATTGATCTTTAAATTAGATCCCCGGAGAGTTGGTTGATAAGCACTTTGAAGATGGATATCGGAGAGAAGGAAAAGGGAGGGTTGCTGTGGCAAGTTAAAATGGCTTAATTTCAGGAGGATTTTGAAAGAAAGTTAATAGTACAACAGGCCGGTGTTGGCACAGCAATGTAATAGGCTTCAGATAATTCAACACATATTCTACGGATAAGCAAAATCCAACATAGGTAGTCCTCGAACTCACAACCATTGGTTTAATGATCGTTCAAAGTTATAACGACATTAAAAAAAAAGTCACTTATCACAGTACACAGGTACGACAACAACTTGTTTGATGACCGTTGAGAGTTACAACAGCACTGGAAACATATGACCTTTTTTTTCCACACTTACAACTGTGGCAGCATCCCTGGGGTCATGTGATCAAAATTTGGATGCTTTGCAGCTGGCATGTATATATGAGGGTTGCAGTGTCCCGGGGTCATGTGATCACTATTGGCGATCTTCTGACAAGCAAAGTCAACAGGGGAAGCTGGATTGATTTAACAACCAGGTTACTGACCTAAGTACAGTGATTCCCTTAACGTGGTAAGAAAGCTCATAAAATGGGGGCAAAATTCACTTCACTCTCCTGCTTCTTGTCTTGCAATATTAGAGGCAGCCCAATGGTGAATAGAATGTGAAGGATGTGTGTATATAATGCATGTTCTTACTTGTGGTTTTTACTTGTGTGTAGTGTGCATTGTGGACAGCACTTAATTTTGTTGTGAGTTCACAGTGACAATAAAGATATTATATTTCTATTCTATTCTATTCTTTCTTATTCTACTCTACTCTACTCTATTCTATACTCTACTCTACTCTATTCTATTCTATTCTTTCTTATTCTATTCTGTTCTATTCTATATTCTACTATTCTTTCTTATTCTATTCTATTCTACTCTATTCTTTCTTATTCTATTCTATTCTATTCTATTCTACTCTCTACTCTACTCTATTCTATTCTTTCTTATTCTATTCTACTCTACTCTACTCTATTCTAGTCTTTCTTATTCTATTCTATTCTATTCTATTCTATTCTACTCAACTATATTCTATTCTATTCTATTCTCTTATTTTTATTCTATTCTATTCTATTCTATTCTATTCTATTCTATTCTACTCTATTCTATTCTTTCTTATTCTATTCTACTCTACTCTACTCTACTCTCTTATTCTGTTCTATTCTATTCTATACTCTACTCTACTCTATTCTTTCTTATTCTATTCTACTCTACTCAACTCTATTCTATTCTTTTATTCTATTCTATACTCTGCTCTACTCTATTCTACTCAACTCTATTCTATTCTTTCTTATTCTATTCTATTCTACTCTACTTTATTCTATTCTTTCTTATTCTATTCTATTCTATTCTATTCTATTCTATTCTATTCTATTCTATTCTATTCTATTCTATTCTATTCTTAGCCATGGACATTTTGGGCTCAATAGCACTTAGCAATAGCACTTAGACTTATATACCACTTCACAGGGCTTTGCAGCCCTCTCTAAGCAGTTTCAGAGTCAGCCTACTGACCTCCAACAATTGGGGTCCTCATTTTACTGACCTCGGAAGGATGGAAGGCTGAGTCAACCTTGAGCTGGTCAGCATCGAACTCCTGGCAGTGGGCAGAGTCAGCCTGCAATATTGCATTCTAACCACTGCGCCACCACAGCTCTTAATTGTGATAAGGACTATCTGTACAACCCTTTCCATGCAAGCATGGAAGATATTGTGCATAAAATCTGTGGGCAGTAATGATTGACACGGTGCTGTTTTAAATGAGTGCTTAAGATGAAGACCCTTGATTATCCCATATCAGAGATTCAAACTATTTCTGTCTGTGATTATGTTCATGAGTTAATTAGATGTTTGGAAGATCTGAGGGAACCCTCTCCAATCCCTTAGCCCAGACATGTCAAACACAAGGTCCGGGGGCCGGATGCGACCCGCGAAGTGGTTTCATGTGGCCCGCAAAGCCATCCTGGAAACAGTGAGGGAACGGCCCCCGTGGCCCTGGCCCAGGCCGGCCGGGAGCCAATGTACAATTTTGTGGTGGCCATCTTGCCACTTTTCCCAGTGGACCATGCCTTGGCGCTTGCCCCGGTCCCACCCCCTTCTGCCAGAGACCCTCAGATCTGTCCCACTCCTGCCCAGGCCCCCGTAGGCACCCTTAACGCAAATGATGTAGAACTGGCCACACCCACTCAGTAGGCACACCCACTCCATCCATGCCCACCCAGTAGGCTGCACCCACTCTGGCCACACACACCCCGCCCCCCCCCCCAGGGCAACCGCAATGCTGATGCAGCCCTCAGTGAAATTGAGTTTGACACCCCTGCCTTAGCCCATTTTTCCTTTGTCTCTGATCTTGTGGTTGATGAGTTTCCTGGTCACTGAATTCCTAAAAATTTGAAAGCTACATTTGAATGATTAACAAAAAAACCCACTGCAAAGTCTTTTGAATGGAATTGAAACAATTCAGTACGGAAACGTCAAAGCAGTGATTAAACGGAGATATAATAGTTGGCTTCAAAGGAGCCTCATTCATCCTGTATTTCAGGATGGAGCTTTTAATGAATTAAAACGTAAAATAGATTATATGTTGCCCCCATTCAAAAAACTGAGTAGTTTTCTTCCTTTATCAACTGTTGATGTTTTTCCTTCTTTATTTCTCACCCAGTAATAAGAAACGATTCTTCGTTCCTTAATTCAGCTTTAATAATAATGATTAAAAAATGCAGGCTCAGTGTTCGGTATCCTAACCAAAACACTTTGCTATTTCATTTTTTTAAATGTTCTGCTAATTAGATATATTAATAGATAGCTATTAATAATAGGTACTAAATGTCTTTCAGCTGAAGTACACTAGTATTAATTTCTGCTGGGTCGGGTGGCCTGTAATATACGCCTATAGCAATGACCTTCTTTTTTCCTTTTACATTGACCCAAATGCATTCAAGACAGTGTTCATTACTGTTCTGCTGTTCTGCGTAGATTCTCTCCTTGTTTAGTTTCCATCCGTTGCTTCTTCTCCTGCCTTCAGGAGCTTTGGAGAATAGCTTGACTCCCTCTTCTTTGGGGCAACCCCTGAGATATTGGAACATGCTATCATGTCACCCCTAGTCCCCTGTCCATAGATAGAGTACAATAGAATAAAAAAGATGGATGGGACCTTGACCACTGCTCATGCAGAAGACCCTATTCAGGTGAAGGCAAACCTTTTAGATGTCACTTATTCTCTTACATTGTTTAATGATTTGGACAACAACTTGGAAGATAGGATCCTCCTTCTCCTCCTCTTCCTCTTCCTCCTCCTCCTCCTCCTCCTCCTCCTTCCTTCTAACACTGATGATGTTACCTAGTTGGGTAATGAAACATCCTCAAGAAAACAACCCAGTTCAGAGAGCACCAAGGACCCCTCATTTCAACCCTGGCTACAAATATTCTTCTTTATTACTAGTGTGAAGTAGAATGTTATTGCAAATTAGAACGGAGCCCTGTTTTTCATTCTTACTTGTGTGGGAAATCATACAGCAGGTGCCAGAATTTCCTCCAAAAACCAAGTATGGAGATTGTTTTTGACTTGGCTTCGCTGTCAATATTCAGACATTTGATTTTATTTGTCCCCTAAAAACATATTACCGGGCTGTGGGGTATGACTTCAGCTTTCATTATCTGTTCGATGTTAAGAGTTTTTACTGGAATGGGTATTTTATTAAAAAGTTTTATAAATTTTACAAAAAATAAAAAACAATACAAAAACAAAAAACAACATATACAAATAAAAAACAAACATTACCCAACAAAACCCCCCTTCCCCCACCCCTACCCAAACCCCCCCTTCCCCCCCCAGGGCCTCCCAGAGCAGAATATAGGCTTAATTAAAAAAAAGTTAAAAAAATTTATATTTATAAAAAAAGAGAATATAAAATAGAAAATATATATATAGAGAGAGTTAAAAATTATGAAAAAACTATATAGTATTTTTTTATATCCAATTTAAATTGTATAAATTTTATCCATTTATCCCAAACAGCAAGAAATTTCTCTTGCGTTTGTCCCTTTAAGAAAGCCGAAATCTTTGCCATTTCCGCCAAATGAGACACTTTAAGAAACCATTCCTGCAATGTAGGCAAAGATTCCTTCTTCCAACATTGCCCTACTAACAGCCTCGCGGCTGTAATCAAATTTAACATCAATATAACCTCCTTTGTATCATGGGTATTTTAATAAGGTTGATAATGTTGTTATTGCTGGCTCTTAATTATTCATTTTAGTATTATGGCTTTATGTTTCTGCAACTCTATCACTAATTTATAGGCTGGAAGCTTCTTTGAGAGGCTTTCCTCTACAACAAAAAAAAATGAGGTTTTTTTTCCCCCCCTTTCAAAAGCACACAAACCAGGACACCTAAGGGACTCTCCAGTCCTTCAACTCTAGAAAAAATGTTTACAGCATCCCAATGAGGTCTGAAGTGCAGCTGATATCTATATCAGACAGGGCTGTTTTGTACAGCTCTCTGTTCGCTCCCCAACCCTTGCCTTGCAGTGCTTGGTGAAAATGTTATTTTAAGGAATCAGTTAGTAATAATTATCCGGTCAACGATCAACAAAGTTTAAAAAGAGCAGAGTGAAGCAAATAAAGACAATAATGTATGCTTACAATTGTGCGGATGAAATCACAGAATATAAGATGCATTCCTCTATTACTGTGCTTAAGGAAATACCTCACCTTCCCTGGCTGAAGATCACCTAGTGGTGCCTTGTTCCAAATGTGGTTTTCCAAGAGTAGCCACAATGGCACCATCTGGCTGTGCTTGATGCTTTGGAAAATGCCTTGAATTTGTCAATATAAGGGGGAAACACAATGTCTGTCTGTCTGTCTTTCTCTCTCTCTGTCTCTCACTCATTCTCATCTGTGTCTATCGTGTCAGTCATGTCTCTTTCTCATATATATATATATATATATATATATATATATATATATATATATATATATATATATGAGAAAGAGACATGAAGCAAGAAGCCGAAAACACCAGCCTGAAGATGACGAATGGGATTTTGTCGAAACGTTGCCAAGACACTTCCAATTTGACGCGGGAGAAAACCCGAATAACCAAAGACCTACATACAAACACCCGCAAAAACCTCAGAAAACATATATATATATATATATCATATATATAATCACTTTCTGTGATTCTCTCTATTTATATTTCTATCTATATCTATATTTCTCTGTCTCCATTTATATCTCTTTATCTGTAGCTATCTATATCTACCAGCCATCTGTCATCTATCTGCATCTGTCTATGATCTTTCTATCTATCTGTCTATCTATCCATCCATCCATCCGTCTATTATCTATCTGCCTATATCTATATCCATCCATCTGTCAATGTCTGTCTGTCTGTCTCTCTCTCTCTCTATCTATCTATCTATCTATCTCACCTATCTATATTATCTCTCTCTCTTTATATCATATATATATATCTATCTCTATCAATCTATCCATCCATCTGTCAATCATTTGTCTGTCTGCCTATATCTATCTGTCTGTCTATCTATCTGTCTGTCTGTCTATATCACAGGTCAGCAACCTGCGGCTCCGGAGCTGCATACGGCTCTTTGAGCCTTCCCCTGTGGCTCCCAGCCTCCTCTGCCTTTGCAGAGAGAGACAGAGAGAGACAGAGAGAGAAGTGCACTCACAGTGTTCTCCGAGGAGCTGAAAAGCTTACTGGGCGGAGCTCCTCCCTTTGCTGTGTCTCTGCAGGAAGCAGGAAGGGCAGGAAAGAGCTAGCTAGCCCAGCTAGGCTGACTCAGGAATTCTGGGAGTTGAAGTCCATGAGTCATAATAGAGACGAAGTTGCCTTCCCCTGAGCTTGTTGGACAACAGCTTGAAGCTTGCCAGGTGAGCAGCAGATAGGAGGGGGGGGGAAGAAAGAGAGAGGGAGGGAGGGAGAGAAAGAGAGAGGAAAGAGAGAGAGAGAAAGAAAGAGAGTGGGGGAAGAGGAGTGGCAGACCAAGGGCAGATAGAGAGGGAGGGGGAGAGAGAGAGAGACCCATTTGACATCTAAAATGAAGATAACACTGCATATATCCTTTTTTTTTACCTGTGTGTGTATGTGTGTGTATACACATACACACATATATACATACACACACACACATACATACACACAAACACACACACACCTATAATAAAGGTAAAAAAGGATATATGCAGTGTTATCTTCATTTTAGATATCAAAAGGGTTTTGCAGCTCCCAGTGTTTTGTTTTTAGTGCGAAATGGGTCCAAGTGGCTCTTTGAGTGTTTTGGGTTGCCTACCCCTGGTCTATATCTACTCTGGCTATTTGTCTTGTCTGTCTGTCTGTCTGTCTGTCTGTCTGTCTGTCTGTCTATCTATCTATCTATCTATCTATCTATCTATCTATCTATCTATCTAGTCTCTTCATAACCCATGAGATTGAGGGGATGGGAGTGAGCTGGGCCAACTGGCCCCTGAGCCAACACATCTGGAAAGGCTCTGCTGCTCTCAGTCCCCAGTTGCTACTCAGAGCTGCTGCCCTTGACTCCTCAGGAATTGCACCAGTGATGGTTCATTTGGCCTGAATGCTATTTTTTTTTCCATGCTGCATTTTGCTGGGGGAAATCTCATTTAAATAATGGTGTTGCAGTCTACAAGGCAGTTTGCTGAGGCATTATAGCAATATTGGTAATGACAACAAATATTGAAACATGGATTGAGTTGTGGTAATTTCAAGAGGCAATATGGCTTATTTATCACTAAGAATTACTATATTCCAAAATGAGATCTGCATTCCCCCCCTTTTTTTTTAAAAAAAAACCAAAACCAAACACTTGAAGCCAATTTTTAAACAAGTTTCCTCATTAATTTTCAATTTGTAGTGTACATTAAGAAGAAACATTTTAAATCATCTGGGGATGGTTCAGCAAAGATTTATGTCTATTTCTAATATTCTTTTGCTTTAAGAAAATAGACAAACAGGAGAAGATATGCTATGTTCAGATACGTAATTACACAGCTTCTTAAGATAATGGCTTTAAATATTAGAAAGAGAGGATGCATTATACATTACACCAGGCTCTGGCAAGGAACAACCCTTGCTGTGAAATGAGGGGAAAAAATTTAAAAGAAAGGGGAAAATGTTGCATTTTCTATTAAAGTTATGTTCCTTTATTTCAGGAGTAAAATAGAACTAGCTTGTCATGTGAGTTTCAAATGATCTTTCTTTAAATGAGTACCCTACAAGAAGGAAGGAAGGAGAGGTGGGGGGAGGAACAAGGAAGGAAGGAGAATAAGGAAGGAAATGAAGGAAGGAAGAATAAAGAAGGAAATGAAGGAAGGAAGAATAAGGAAGGGGAGAAAGCAAAAGGAAAGAAAGGAAGAGAGGCAGGAAGAAAAGAAAGGAAGGGGAGGAGAATAAGGAAGGAAAGGAAGGGAGAGAGGCAGGAAGGAAAGGAAAATAATAATAATAATAATAATAATAATAATAATAATAATAATAATAATAATAATAATAATAATAATAATAATAGTAATAGTTGGAAGGGACCTTGGAGGTCATCTAGTCCAACCCCCTGCTCAGGCAGGAAACCCTATACCATTTCGGACAAATGGCTGTCCAGTCTCTTCTTAAAAACTTGGAACATTCACCGCTTCTGGAGGCAAGTTGTTCCACTGGTTAATTGTTCTAACTGTCTAACTCAGACATGTCAAACATAAGGCCCGGGGGCCGGATGCGGCCCGCAACGTGGTTTCACGTGGCCCGCAAAGCCATCCTGGAAACAGTGAGGGAATGGCCCCCACTGCCTTGGCCCTGGCCCCGGCCGGCCGGGAGCCAATGTACAATTTTGTGGTGGCCATCTATGCTGAAACGCATTCAGTTTTAGCTCCACAAGGCCGTCTGGAAACAGCGAGGAACCAGCCCCTGCGCGTCAGCCCCGTCCCCTGGGTGAATGCTGGGGAGAGGTCACCCTTTGTGAGGAATGAAGAAATGCACCATCACTTGGAAGCGGCCAGCAAATGGCCCTCGCCTACTTCACATATCCAGCTTGATGTGCTCCGGGGGAGGGGTTTCCACAGGCAGTGAGACTCCTCCAGTGGACCATGCCTTGGCACTTGCCCTGGTCCCACCCCCTTCTGCCAGAGACCCTCAGTTCTGTTCCACTCCTGCCCAGGCCCCCACAGGCACCCTTGACGTGAACAATGTAGAGCTGGTCATGCTCACCCAGTGGGCACACCCTTTCCAGCCATGCCCATCCAGTAAGCCACGTCCACCCTGGCCCCACCTACCCGGTCCCCTGAGGACAATCGCAATGCTGATGCGGCCCTCAATGAAATTGAGTTTGACACCCCTGGTCTAACTGGTAGTTGGCAATCATCTGAATTTTGATCAGGTGGTCATGGGGATGCTGCAATGGTTATAAGTATGAAAAAGTCATTTTTTTTCAGTACCATTGTAACTTTCAACAGTCACTGTTGTAAGTTGAGAACCACCTGAACTTGAAATAGCTTGATATTAGCAAAGCATTCAGCAAAATGCTCCATGCTAGTTAAGTATGGAGTGAAATGGATCACTTGGTGGACCCACAGCCGGCTTGAAAAGCATACTCAAAGCGAGCTTGTCAGTGATTCCTCCCCAAACCTAAGGGATCATTTTTAGCGATTTGAACAAGAAGACAAGAATGTGCAGAATCTCCCTGTACTAAATGAGGTACGTAAAAGATAACTAGCAAACCTCAAATTGATTTTGATACATTAAACAGATGGGCTGACAATAAAAGAAAGCAATTAAAGGGGAACATTTTTCATTTAAGAAACAGAAATCGAATGCAGAGTTGCAGAATGGCAGATAGTCAGTCTAGTAATAGTATGCATAAGAGGGGCTCAGACTGGCAGCTGGTCAGAAGCTGAATTGGAGTGAGCAGCGTGGAGCGGTTGCCAACATTTAAATTGCATCAGCCGAATATCATCTTCAGATCGATAGAAGTAGTGATTCCTTTATTGATCAGCTCTTGCATCACGTCTTTGTCCCATTCTGGCCACAGTACTTCAAGAATTCAGTTAAAATAGACCATGTGCAAAGATGAGAATTATCACATGTGGCACCAATGGTATACACTCTCCAGTTCAAAGGTGGGATTCAGCCAGTTCGCGCCGGTTCAATAGAACCGGTAGCTAAATTTTGTTGAGTTCAGAGAACCAGCTGAATGCACACTGCTTCCAGAAGTCTATTCTAGGTCAGAGGCCTGGAGGAGGCCTCCCAGGCCTAGAATGGCCTGCTGGAATTGTGTGGATGCTACTTCCGGAAGTTCGTTCTAGGCCTCGAAGGCCTGGAGGAGGCCTCGCAGGCCTAGAATGGCCCACCGGAAATGCATGGATGTCACTTCCGGAAGTCCGTTCTAGGCCTCAGAGGCCCAGGCCTGCATCCACGCAGAGAATCACAGATATTTGAATTCCACCACTGCTCCAGTTACCTGTAGGAGTGCCAGACAGGACGTGATCATGGATTACTAGCTTTCAGTTTTAGGAAGTCCTGTTCAGTTGCATGCTGGGAAAAGTCCTAATGGTTAGAGCAGTTCGGCGGTTCTTTGGGTGCAATTCCGTTCAAGCTTACATTCGATGGCTGCCTTGTTCTGTTTGACTGATGTGACTTTTACGCTGAAACTCAGGATATTTTACTTTCATAATTACAGCTGCAACAACAGCTTGTTTGGTGACCATTCAAAGTTACAAAAGCACTGAAAAAAGTGACTTATAGCCTCTTCTCACCCTTAACGACCAGTGCCGCATCTCCGTGGTCACATGATCAAAACTTGAACGCTTGGCAACTGACATGTACTTTTGACGGTTGCTTTGTCCCGGGGTCACATGATCCCCTTTTGCGACCTTCCGACAAGCAAAGCTAATGGGGAAGCCAGATTCACTTAACAAGAAAGGTCGTAAAATGGGGCAAAATTCACTTAACAAATGTCTCCCTTAGTGACAGAAATTTTGTCCTCAGTTGTGGTCGTAAGGCGAGGGCTATCTACGGTTCCTAGCTACACAATTAAACTCTTGAATTTGGAAAGAGTGATGGTTGTAGAGAAAGTAGGGATTTTAACAATTTCAGCATTGCTTTCAGCTTCTTCAGAGGGTTGAGCTGGCAGCTTCCATTCCTCTGCCTGTCGCCCTCATTAAACTCAGCGGCCTTAATGAAATGGAGATAAAGGGGTCCTAGGTGCTCTCTGAATTTGGTCATTTCCTTGCAGACGTTTCCCTACCCAACTGGGTAACATCATCAGTGTTAGTAAGGAATGGGCCCCCTCCCGGTATCTGGAGAGTGTGCAAATCCAGATGGAAGTAAAAAAAGATTCATACTTAATCTTAACGAGATTACTAAGAGCCAACTTGAATTTGTTAAGAACATGGCAGCAATCAGGTAATTTTCTTAACTGATTATAAGAACGCTGTTGAACAGGATATTAGCCAAGCATTCAACAAAATACTAGCTATGTATGGATTAAGCAAAATGATAATTAGGTGGATGAACAGCTGGCTTGAAAAGTAGACTCACTGGATATCAGCAGACTTCCAGAATACAGAAGAACAGAGTTGGCAGGGACTGTGGAGGTCTTCTAGACCAACCCCCTGTTCGGGCAGAAAACCCTATACCATTTCAGAGTTGTCCAACCTCTTCTTAAAAACATCCCGTGTTGGAGCATTCACAACTTCTAGTGCAGTGATTCTCAACCTTTTTAATGCCGCAACCCCCAACCGGTCGTAAGTCGAAGACTACTCAACTGGTGCAGCACCGTTTGCAGAATGGGACTTTTGGCGGGCTCAGCAGGGCAGAGACAGCCTGGACAATTCCTATTGGCTTTTGAAAGCTAATAGAATTAGACTCTATTCAAGAGAGTCTATTCTATTGGCTTTCAAAAGCCAATAGAATAAAAGGGAGTAGCACAGCTAAGGAAAAGGGGGGAAAAATGGCGGACTGCGTTGTTTGGCGACCCCCGTGAAATGGTCGTTCGACCCCAAATGGGGTCCCGACCCACAGGTTGAGAACCACTGTTCTAGTGGCAAGCTGTTCCACTGATTAATTGTTCTCACTCTCAGGAAATTCCTCCTTAGTTCTAGGTTGCTTCTCTCCTTGATTAGTTTCCATCTGTTGCTTCTTGTCTTGCCTTCTTGGAGAAGAGGTTGAGTTCCTCTTCTTTGTGGCAGTCCTTCAAATATTGAACCACTACTATCATGTCACCCCTACTCCTTTCTTTGGTTCATAAATCCGTAGGGCCAGGTTATATGAGGGACATCCTGTCTCTGTTGTTCTCTGGTCAAATTGGGCAACGTGGCCATCCTTCATGTCTCAGTGATTAAGCAGTAT
Source organism: Crotalus adamanteus (assembly GCA_039797435.1). Taxonomy (NCBI): domain Eukaryota; kingdom Metazoa; phylum Chordata; class Lepidosauria; order Squamata; family Viperidae; genus Crotalus; species Crotalus adamanteus. Next base: position 5,061,782 of record CM077924.1, read on the forward strand.
CATCTAGTGGGACTTTCCCTCAGGAATAATATTGGTTCTCCATATTTATTTATTTATTTATTTATTTATGAGACTTATATACCGCTTTAAGTGCAAGCACTCTGTAAGCCAGTGGTTCTCAACCTTTCTAATGCCGCGACCCCATAATACATTTCTCCATGTTGTGGTGACCCCCAACCACTTATACATCACCGGGTGCCAAGGGCATGGCCAAAGAAAAAGGGAAAAAAATGGCGGACAGCCTTGTTTGGGGACCCCCGTGAAATGGTCGTTCGACCCCAAATGGGGTCCCGACCCACAGGTTGAGAACCACTGCTCTAAGCGGTGTACACCAATAAGCAATGTATATATATATTTACATTGCCCCCAACAATCTGGGTCCTCATTTTACCTACCCCGGAAGGATGGAAGGCTGAGTCAACCTTGAGCCGGTGAGATTTGAACCGCTGACCTGCTGAACACAGTCAGCTAAAGTGGCCTGCAGTACTGCACTCTAATTGCTGCGCCACCTCGGCTCATATGGTTCCCATCCTGGTGATCTTCAAGAAGTTACGGAAAACCCGTCTATTCCCTCAGGGACTGGCTGACGATGGAGATCCTGTTGGATGAGCTCTTGTTAATATGTCTATCTTTGGAATCTTTTTTTTTTTTAAGATTCCAGTATTATTCTTTGTAGTGATTATTTTGTTTTTCACTGTAAGTCACTCAGAGCTGTTAGGTTTGGGCATCTTCCAAATTGCTTTAATAAATAAACGCGTAAATTGTTATCTTGTGCTTGACTTGCAAGTATTAGCATCAAAGCAATCTCCCACGTATATATTCCATGTCAGGAACAGAACAATTTCTCTGCTTCAGTATTACAGGGAACTTAACATTTATCATATTATGAGCCAGGAGAGACCATCTATTGCTTGGCTGTTTGGAAAAGAGAGGAAAACTGTATTCTAATTCTGAAAGGTTTAGGCCACATTGCTATTAATAATGCATTTCATTTTTTTCCACCCTTTCATTAGAACCAGGAGCGTTGCCAAAATCAATTAGCTTAATAACCTTACTTAGTGCTCCATGTCAGGAGAAGCTGCTTTTCTTTTTTGAAAAGGGCTTTCGTTTATTGTATTATTGACACGCTGCCAGTCGTCATTTAATAATATTTTATCCATCCCGTCTCACCCGAAATGCTTCCATCGTGCCGTACCTGAAGATCAGCAAGGCGATCTTCTTAAGAATCTCATCTTAAAAGAGATGGAGAAAAAGATGAGAAAGGAAAGAAGAAAAAAAAACCCAGCCAATTTGAAGGATCAGATTTTAAAGTAATACTTTAAAAAAAAAAAATCACTTGAAATGAAGCAGTTCAAGGAAAAAAAAAGGACACGGTTCAGATCATTCATGAAGTCCGGAAGAAAAACCACATTTATTCTCAATTCATGGACACACACACCCTTCAGGTAATCATCAACTTACAACAGTTTGTTTAATGACTGTTTGGAGTTAGAACAGCACTGAAAAAAGTGATTTATGACCATTTACCACATTTAAGACCCTTACTGTCATGGTTCCGACAGATGAAACTCTTGAAAGAATTTCAAGGCATTGTTTACCTTAAAGAATCTTTATTTGAGAAGCATAGCATCGGCTCATACATAGTCAAAGCCAAAATCTGAATTCCCCTCCCCTGAGCACATAGTACCAAAGCACAATTCCCTCCTCTAATTTATAGTCATAAATCACATTCTCCAATCAGTTTGAAATGCAGGCTTTCCCTCCAGTTCTTCAGGCCGCCAATTCTTATCATCTCTTATTTCAAAAACCTTGGTTCTCACACAAGTTACAGTATTGTTATGTCTAACTAAACTCCCATGCACATTCCTCCCCCCTCCCAGTATAATCTAATTCTAACTCTAATTCTAAAAGTAAAACATAAGAAGGAAAATGGTTGCATCTTCATATGTTGTCAAAGCAAGAACATCCGATGTTAGCAGCGTTGACACTTACGGCATCCAGAGGGCCATGTGATCAAAATTCAGACGCTTGGTAACTGACTCATATTTATGACGGTTGCAGTGACCCGGGGTCATGTGATCCTCTTTGGAGAGCTTCTGACAAACAAAATCAATCAATCAGATTCACTTAACCAGAAATCGTGGGCGCTCCATCACTGGAGGTTTTTAAGAAGAGACTATGTGGTGTCCCAGACAATCTTGCGGACCCTGCTCAAGCAACATTTCTGTGCTATGTCCTGGATGGAGGGAGGGAGCTGCCAATCATTTTTTCTGCTGTCCTCACCACTCTGCACTGCCTTCCTGTCTGAAGCAGGGATGCTTCCAACCCAGACTGTGATGCCGTACGACAGGATGCTCTCGATCGGCCCCCTGTAGAAAGTGGTCAGGACAGGGGAAGGATGTGCTTTTCTCATGCTTTTCTCATGCGAGGCAGAAAATGCAGGCGCTGCTATGCCCACTTCACCAGGTTGTTAAGGTTGTTCAGTGAATCGTGTCCAGTTTTATGATATGGTTTGCCACAGTTGTTAGCTAAGTCACAGCAGTTGTTAAGAGAATCATGCAGTCATTAACCGAATCCAGCTTTCCCCTATTGACTTTGCTTGTCAGAAGCTGGCTGGGAAGCTCACATGATCCCGGGATGCTGCAACTGTCATAAATACATGCCAGGTTCCTTCATGTTGGTCATGTGACCGTTGGGATTGTAGCATGGTTGTAACTGCGAGGATTAGTTGCAAGTCATTTTTTTTCAGTGCCGTTATAACTTTGAACAGTTGCTAAAGATGAAAATTCCACTTTCTTCAGGCACGCCTATTTGACTTAATATAGATTCTTACATTTTAAAGCAGTTCAGTTCCAGGGTATTCTAGTTTTACGTCTACCAAATTATACAATTTCTACTTTAAAACCAAAAAAGAGGGAGATCTTGTTTGGCTTGTGAAAAGATCACCAGATCTCATTCCCATTCCTGGAGAATCTATATTTTCCTCCCATTTGTCCAAAGAGACACACACACACAAAAGACGTTAGCTATTCATGTATTTGTTTATTTAGGCCTTATATTTTGTTGGCGTATCAGCTTCCAAACACCTTTAGTGTCAAAGTATTATTACTATTATTTTTGAAGCCGAAAGGCATTCGAAAAGCAAATTACGTTATGGAAATCACAAAATCCCCGTGTGTGTAACGGCTCTGGAGGTTAATGTAATGATGGAAGCCAAATACCGCTTGATTATCCTTGCCCACCTCTCAACTTCTTCGGAACGTTTCCATTTACACACAGTTACACAACAGTTAATGGGCTTTGCGAATCACAGCTGCCCAGTTGGTTTCATAGCTGCATTGTCGTTGCAGGCTAATGTTCTTAGAGATTGTCGTGAACCTGTGAAGCATTTGGAAGATAAAAACCATCTCATATTTTTTCCGGGAATTGGAAAGCTAGCCAAGATGATAGACACAATGACTTGGTGAGGTTATCTAGGACCAATCTGATCCTGAGGAAGTGGATAGATTTCTCTGCAATGATGGTTCTGCTTCCAGTGAACTGGTTTTCCACCTCAACTCATTGGGGAAAACTTCTAGAGCAATGGTTCTCAACCTTATTAATGCCGCGACCCCCCAACCGTAAGTCGAGGACTACTCAACCGGTCGTAAGTCGAGGACTACTCAACTGGTGCAGCACCGTTTGCAGAATGGAACTTTTGGTGGGCTCAGCAGGGCAGAGACAGCCTGGACAATTCCTATTGGCTTTTGAAAGCCAATAGAATTAGACTCTGTTCAAGAGAGTCTATTCTATTGGCTTTCAAAAGCCAATAGAATAAAAGGGAGTAGCACAGCTAAGGAAAAGGGGGGAAAAATGGCGGACTGCGTTGTTTGGCGACCCCTGTGAAATGGTCGTTCGACCCCAAATGGGGTCCTGACCCACAGGTTGAGAACCACTGCTCTAGAGATCTCAAAGCTAAGGCTGAACAGCAGACAGGAAGAGAGGATAATGTCATCTGTCTTGAAAGAGGCCTTTTCTTTCTTTCTTTCTTTCAAAAAAGCCATTATTTTAATCTTACTTTTATGTACAATAACAATAAGAGTGTGACGGGAGAGATGCAGAAGCCTGAACGAAGGAACGAATGAATTTATTCCTGACGGAGAGAACTATGCTGGGAAACCTCAAGAGTTATTATTATTGAGGTGGGGATAGAATTACTTTGGTTGTGTTGATTAGTGTGTCCAAGTTGCAATACTTACTCATATCTATGCGTACTATAGATAGGCAGGAAGGGAGGGAAGGAGAATAGGGAAGAGAGAGAGATGACTATATGGAGAAAGAAGAGAAAGAGAGAAAAGTGTATATGTGGAGAGAGGAGAGGAGAGAGAGAACTATATATGGAGAAAAGAGAAATGCATATATGGAGAGAGATAAGAGAGATATCTATATGGAGAAAGAACAGAAAGAAATGTATATATGGAGAGAGGAGAGAGTGATCTATATATGGAGAAAAGAGTGTGAGAGAGAGATCTATGGAGAAAAGAGGGATGTATATATATATGGAGAGAGAAAAGAGAGAACTATATATAGAGAGAGATCTATATATGGAGAAAAGAGAGAGAGATGGATATATATGGAGAGAGAGAAGAGGAGAGAGAACTATATATATGGAGAAAAGAGAAAGAGAGAAATGTATATATGGAGAGAAAGGAGAGAGAAATCTATATATGGAGAAAAGAGAGAGAGATGGATATATATAGAGAGAGAAGAGGAGAGAGAGAACTATATATATGGACAAGAGAAAGATGTATATGGAAAGAGAGGAAAGATCTATATAGAGAGAAAAGAGAGATGTATATATATGGAGAAAAGAGAAAGAGAGAAATGTATATATGGAGAGAGAGGAGAGATCTATATATAGAGAAAAAAGAGAGATGTATATATATGGAGAGAAGAGGACAGAGAGAACTATATATATATGGAGAAAAGAGAAAGAGAGAGAAATGTATATGGAAAGAGAGGAGAGATCTATATATAGAGAAAAAAGAGAGAGATGTATATATATGGAGAGAGAGAAGAGGAGATAGAGAACTACATATATGCAGAAAAAAGAGAGAGAAATGTATATGGAAAGAGAGGAGAGATCTATATATAGAGAAAAAAGAGAGATGTATATATATGGAGAGAAGAGGACAGAGAGAACTATATATATATGGAGAAAAGAGAAAGAGAGAAATGTATATGGAAAGAGGAGAGATCTATATATAGAGAAAGAGAGAGATGTATATATATGGAGAGAGAGAAGAGGAGATAGAGAACTACATATATGCAGAAAAAAGAGAGAGAAATGTATATGGAAAGAGAGGAGAGATCTATATATAGAGAAAAAAGAGAGATGTATATATATGGAGAGAAGAGGACAGAGAGAACTATATATATATGGAGAAAAGAGAAAGAGAGAGAAATGTATATGGAAAGAGAGGAGAGATCTATATATAGAGAAAGAGAGAGATGTATATATATGGAGAGAGAGAAGAGGAGATAGAGAACTACATATATGCAGAAAAAAGAGAGAGAAATGTATATGGAAAGAGAGGAGAGATCTATATATAGAGAAAAAAGAGAGATGTATATATATGGAGAGAAGAGGACAGAGAGAACTATATATATATGGAGAAAAGAGAAAGAGAGAGAAATGTATATGGAAAGAGAGGAGAGATCTATATATAGAGAAAGAGAGAGATGTATATATATGGAGAGAGAGAAGAGGAGATAGAGAACTACATATATGCAGAAAAAAGAGAGAGAAATGTATATGGAAAGAGAGGAGAGATCTATATAGAGAGAAAAGAGAGATGTATATATATGGAGAGAAGAGAAAGAGAGAAATGTATATATGGAGAGAGAGGAGAGATCTATATATAGAGAAAAAAGAGAGATGTATATATATGGAGAGAAGAGGACAGAGAGAACTATATATATATGGAGAAAAGAGAAAGAGAGAGAAATGTATATATGGAAAGAGAGGAGAGATCTATATATAGAGAAAAAAGAGAGATGTATATATATGGAGAGAGAGAAGAGGAGATAGAGAACTACATATATGCAGAAAAGAGAAAGAGAAATGTATATATGGAGAGAGAGGAGAGAAACATCTATATATGGAGAAAAGAGAGAGATGCCCAGTGCATTCAGAAAGCATTCAGAGTCCCTTCACTTTTGTCAATTTTGTTACGCTGCAGCCTGATTCTACTGTTGTTGAAATTCATTTTTCTCATTAATCTACACTCAGTACCCTGTAATGACAAAGTGAAAACAGAATTTTAGAAATGACTGTAAATTTATTAAAAAGGAAAAAAAAGCTGAAATATCAACTGAAGAGAGAGAGGGGGGGTGTATATACTGAGAGAGAGAAAAGGAGAGAGAGAGAGAGAGAGAGAGAGAGAGAGAGAGAGAGAGGGAGGGAGGGAGGGAGGGAGGGAGGGAGAGAGACAGACCTATTTTGCCCATGATGTTCTCCGCTGCTCCCAATTCTTCATTTTACAACTTTCCACCCTGAATATGAAAATAGGCAGGCATTCCCCCCCCCTCCCCTTTTTATCAAGTCCACTTAGTTCATCCATCTCCATTAAGCATCTAATAGTTACTGAGCGGAGCTGACATTTTAAAATAAAGAGTAAACGTTGCTTAACTCCATAACGCCACGATCATCATTCGGCACTCAAAAAAAAAATGGGGATTGATCGGCCGTGTTCGCTTCTGTTCCCCTTTGCGTCGGCAGCTTTTCTAGCGTGTCACACTGGCGCATTGGGGGAATTCATTTTTCACTTGGTGCGCTGGTTGCTTCAGGATGAAGAGTGAGGGGAAACCCTAAATGTGGCACAGGTACAGGTATGTCCTCGGCTTAACGACCACAATTGAGCTCCAGATTTCTGTGGCTAAGTGGAACATTTGTGAAGTGGGTTTTGCCCCATTTTACAACCTTTCTGGCCATGGTCGCTAAGGGAGTCACTCCAGTTGCTAAATTAGCAACGTGGTTGTTAAGTGAATCCAGCTCCCCCCGTTGACTTTGCTTGTCAGACGGTCGCAAAAGGGGGATCACGTGACCCCCGGGGATGCTGCGACCGTCATAAATATGAACCCCTTGCTAAGGTGTCTGAATTTTGATCTCGTGACCCTGGGGATGCTGCAACCGTCGTAAGTGTGAAAAGCGGTCAAAATAAGTCACTTCTTTCAATGCCGTTGTAACAGTCACTAAATGAACGGCTGTAAGTTGAGGACTACCAGTATATATTCACTGTCAAATGAATTTCAAGTTTTTTTGGGGGGACCCTAGCTGGTCCCTAAAGGAGTAGGATGCAGCCTAATTCAGTGTGCCAAAATCTTGAAAAATTTCAGTTGAGTCACTGAATAGAATAGAATAGAATAGAATAGAATAGAATAGAAGATAGGAATAGAATAGAATAGAATAGAATAGAATAGAATAGAATAGAATAGAATAGAATAGAATAGAATAAAGGGACCTTGGAGGTCTTCTAGTCCAGCCCCCTGCTCAAGTAGGAGAACCTATACCATCTCAGACAGGTGAATGTCTAGTCTCTTCTTGAAAATCTCCAGTGATGGGGCGCCCACGATTTCTGGAAGCAAGCTGTTCCACTGGTTAATTGTCTTCACTGTTAGGAAGTTTCTCCTTAATTCCAGGTGGCTTCTCTCCTTGGTCAGTTTCCAACCATTGTTTCTCATCCTTCCCTCTGGTGCTTTGGTGAACAACCTGACCCCCTTTTCTTTGTGGCAGCCCCTCAGATACTGGAACGCTGCTATCATGTCACCCCGGTTTCTTCTTTTCTTTAGACTAGCCAAACCCAAGTCCCGCAGCCGTTCTTCGTATGTTTTAGTCTTCAAGCCTTGGATCGTCTTGGTTGCTCTTCTCCGAATTTTTTCCATTTCTTCCAACCAGCCAACTGCCAGATATTTTTTTCTTCTTTCTTTATCCTCCAAATTAATTGTTTCACTGCATTATAAAACACAAGGGATACATTATAGAATACAGATAATAGATGAGTACCGTGGCATTTATATAAAGAGAAACTTAGAAATGGTTGGTGCTGGGAAGATCTAGAGGAATTAAACCTTTAAAGATGAGGGGGGAAAAAGTCAAATATGATTTCGAAAACGTTAATGAACAGAATGATGTGGTCAGGAACATGCCAAAGTCCCCCCCCTCCAAAAAAGGTAGTGGGATTCAGGAACAGGAATCCGCAAAAGCCAGATGTAGCTTCTAGCCACAACAGGCAATCTTTGCGCAGTTTAAATCCTCTCGGGCAGTCCGTCAGTTAAGGAAATATATAATGAAAATAATATTGAAATATTTAACTTTGGAGGAGACACTCCCCAGTAATAGAAAAAAGAGGAATGTTGTTGTGAAGAGGAGATAATTGCCTTAGATTAAGTGAGGTGTTTAAAATAAATGAATTAAAGGAAGGAAATAATTCAGTTCTGCTGTGCTAAAACTAGAAGGAGAGAAATCCAGACTTTTGTCTATATGGTTCTCTGTGTCTAAAGGACGAAGGCAATTCTTCTCTTAAATAGTTGTGCTTTGTGTTTGATTCATCTGAGTTTATTTGATCTCTCATTCTCAGTTTATTTGGTTCGGTTTGGGGATTTATTTTCAGAACAGAAAGGTTTTTAATATATCAAAAATAGATTTTATCACTGGATATATTGATTTTTTGGGGTGTTTTGGCATTTCCCTTGCAAACATTTCATTAGTTTGCTCCAGTGACTTAGTGCAATGTCCAGCAGTTCAACCCTCGAGTTACAGATATTCTCCATTATTATATAATTGGATGTAACCTAAGATAAACTCAAACCCAAAACATGAGAATTTAAATGAATGAAGCAGACAGAACAATTTTCTGGTAGACTTAAGGGTTAGTGTAAGGTCATCCAGAGACTGCCCAAAATCTTGGGACCACTGGAAATATTAAAATAGTTGCTAAACTTGTGTTAAAAGTCACTTTGGTGGATGAGAAATATTGTGTTAAAGCCACTTTGGTGGATGAGAAACATTCCCAGATATTAAACACCAGCTTTGCTAGAAGCAAAAAGGGTATTATTGGCATGAAATAAAGTTCCATAGGTGAGAAGGGAATTAAACATTGTCGTTTCCACTCTGATTCCAAAACTATTGAGTGGAGAATTGCTAAATAATTACATAAGAAATTGTAGAGGACATAGGAAATGGCCTCTAAGGACAGAACGTAGAGTCATTCTTATGAATTCCCCTTATATGAGACAAGATTTAGAAATTGCAGAAAAATGTGTAGGCGTTGGGGGATTATTTTTTCCCCATGTGTTGAAACATGCCCAAACTTTAGCATCTCCCCAATGGGGAAGAGAGGAGGAGGAGGAGGAAGAGAAGGAGAAGAAGGAAAAGAAGGAAGAGGAGAAGGAGAAGGAGGAGGAGGAGGTGCTTGCGGATGTCCCTAATTTTTGCTTATCAGACAGATTGTAAATATAATTGAGAACGTTCCTTTTCTATTATTTCTGAAGGACAGAAACCCCTGCCTACCAATTAAAAAAATAATATTTTTATTAGATTTTTTTTATCCCAACTTTATTATTTTTATAAATAACTCAAGGTGGCAGACTTATCCAACACAACTTTCTCTTCCTATTTTCCCCACAACATCAACCCTGTGAGGTAGGTTGGGCTGAGAGAAAGAGAGAGACAGACAGAGACAGACAGATTAGCCCAAAGTCACCCAGCTGGCTAAGGGAAGGCTTGAATTCAGGATCTTCCACTGTCTAGCGCAGTGCCTTACCCCTAGACAAGGGGTAGGCAACCTTGGCTCTTTTATAAGGTGACCAACTTTTTTACAATGAAAAGGAGGACACAAATAAATTGAAGAAAAAATTATCGTAAATAAAAGAAACACTTTATTCATTGCAGCAATATTACAGACAACTTGCATGTGCAAAGTTTGCCAGCCGGGTGTTTTGGTGCACTCAGCAGCCATTCCTATTGGCTTTCGAAAGCCAATAGTGGGAGTAGCACAGCTCATGCAAAAGTTGAAAAAAAAAACCATCAAAAAAAGGTGCCGGAACGCCGTTCTGAGCGTTCTATGAGGGAAAAAAAGCCCTGCAGATTAGTCTTCAAATATCGAAAAGGAGGACCTGAGGGAGGATACTTTTCGAGGGAGGACAGAACTTGAAAAAGGAGGACTGTCCTCCCTAAAGGAGGACGGTTGGTCACCTTATCTTTTATGACTCGTGGACTTCAACTCCCAGAATTCCTGAGCCAGCCATGCTGAGGGGAAAGGGAGAGGTTTCCAAGCTGAGCCAGGCTGGCTCAGGAATTCTGGGAGTTGAAGTTCAGGAGCCATAAAGCGGCCTAGGCCTAGACCAGGAGTAGGCAACCTTGGCTCTTTTATGACCCGTGGACTTCAACTCCCAGAATTCCTGAGCCAGCCATGCTGAGGAGAAATGGAGAGGTTTCCATGCTGAGCCATGCTGGCTCAGGAATTCTGGGAGTTGAAGTCCACCAGTCATAAAAGAGCCAAGGTTTGCCTACCCCTGCCCTAGACCAAACTGGTCAAAATTACAGAGGCAACAACCGGATATTTAACTATAAAGGTCTTAGCATGTAACACTTTCCCATGTAATGCTTTAGTTGTGCGATGTGGACTGGTTTCTAGTTTCTTTCCAGGTGCAGTTCAAGGTTCTAGTCCTCACCTTTAATGCCCTGTATAGCACAGGGCCAGGTTATCTGCAGGACCATCTTCCCCTAAGGACATGCAGCCTTCCTACTATATCAGATAGGGTGGATGTGCCCCTGACCCCTTCCCCTAAATATTGCCATCTGATGGAGCTCGGGAGTGCGCCTTTTCTGTGGCAGCCCCTGCCCTATGGAACTCCTTGCCCCATGAATCTTTCTAGCCTTCTGTGACGCTTTGAAGACCTAGATTTTCCCCCAGACCCTGGTATAAGAGACTTTATGACTGGGTGCCAGATTTTTACTATTTTTAATGTGCTTATTTTTATAGTTTTATAATGGTTTTTATGTTGTTTTTATTGCTGATTCGGAGCTGCCCAGATTTGGTTATAAGATGGGTGGCTGTGTAAATATTTTAAATCAATAGAATATATAAACTTACATTTTCATGGTTTCTAGCCTGGTGCCTTAAACCCCCAGACCAAACATGGCTCTCTTTTTTCAACAGCATTAATATTAAAACATTTGTTAAGTTTTAACATTCACACGTGTTTTATAAAGATAGCACTGGATGTTCCTTTATCTTTTAAAGTACAAATTATCTTGTGGATGTTTCCATGCAAAACGTGAACAAACACAGTGGAACTAATTCCCTGGTAAAGTCGAGTGAAATAATAAGGTGCTTTGGTGTAGGAGCCAACATTTAATATGACCTTAAGTTTTAATAATCACACTAGATTATAATAGTAATTTCAAGGGAAATATAGGAAAAGTAGATTTTAATTTTAGCCCAAAGGTCAGTCTAGAATATTATCCCCCTTTTATTTCTTTCAAAGTAATTGAATATTGGAGAGAGAAAAAATAACTGAAAAGCTGTGTATTGCAGCTGCCAAAAAAGCCAACACAGTGCTGTGTGAAGTGAAGTGTTAATACCACTTTACAAGGCCTTGGTAAGGCCACACTTGGAATACGGCATCCAGTTTTGGTCACCACGATGTAAAAAAGATGTTGAGACTCTATAAAGAGGGCAGAGAAGAGCAACAAAGATGATCAGGGGACTGGAGGCTAAAGCATATAAGGAACGGCTGCTGGAATTGGGGATGTCTAGTTCAACGAAGAGAAGGACAAGGGGGGGACATGATAGCCGTGTTCCAATATCTCAGGGGCTGCCCCAAAGAAGAGGGAGTCAAGCTATTCGCCAAAGCGCCTGAAGTCAGGACAAGAAACAATGGATGGAAACTATTCAAGGAGAAAACCAACCTAGAACTAAGGAGAAACTTCCTGACAGTTAGAACAATTAACCAGTGGAACAACCTGCCTCCAGAAGCGGTGAATGCTCCAACACTGGAAGTTTTTAAGAAGAGACTGGACGGCCATTTGTCCAAAATGGTGTAGGGTTTCCTGCCTGAGCAGAAGGTTGGACTAGATGACCTCCAAGGTCCCTTCCAACTTTATTATTATTATTATTATTATTATTATTATTATTATTATTATTATTATTATTATTATTATTAACAGAGCTGGAAGGGAACCTTTGAGATCTTCTAGTCCAACCCTCAGCTCAAGCAGGAAACCCTATACCATTTCAGACAAATGGTTGTCCAACCTCTCCTTTAAAAACCTCCAATGTTGGAACTCCCACAACAACAACAAAAAAGAGACGACAGTGTCATTTGTCTTGCTTCTAACTTTTACAATATTCGCGCAACATAATTTAATAAAGCAAATTGAGTCCCTGGTGAATATTAGTTTAGAAAGTTGCAACCAGTTGGGAAAATTGTCTTGTCAAATTTGGATACCCCACCCACAGAAGTGAGATTGCAAATGGATGAAATTAAAAGGTAATGTGGACGATGGAAAAAAGAAAAGAAAATGAGTTTGTTTTGATCTGTGTTTAGATTGATACTCGAGCGAATGGAGATAAAATATTAATATTTAAGTCATAGGCCAAACTTTAAAAGTATGCCGTGTTAATGTTGTGTTCTTTAGAAATCTATAAAGTCTTTGCAATATCCCAAAGTAATTGAATAGAAAATGTTGCTTCAGGGGAAAAAAATAATATAAAGTGCACTTAGTGTGATTTAAATGTCACAGTCAAAACAAATTCAAAGCTTTACTCAGAAATGAAATGTTACTGGGATGCTTGTAAATATTTTTAAGACATGTTGAGTCAGGGACACGTTTCTCTGCATTTATTTGAGATGTTTAACTGTACACTCTGAACCCCTTTTATTCCTAATTTTCACTGAACCTCACTTGAATTACTTGCAAGTAAACATAGTTAGGATTGCAGGCAAGCCAGTTTTCAGAATCTGAAAAAAAAAATAGGGCCAAATCAGGTGATATATAAGCTCTTAACCTCATTTTTCTTCAGACCGAGTTTGGCACACAGAAAGGAATTAGCAAATTGTGTCCGGGATCTCCTATTCTGCATTCAGGGAGACCTGTTGCTGCCCAAAATGTGATTTTTGTCAGCCAAAGTAATTATTTTTAGCCATTCAATTATTGAATCATATTAGTTGCTTTTCTCTGAGCAACCAAAGTGGCAGAACCTGGTGGTGGGGTCAAAACGGGGATCAGCCTAGAATCGCTACATAGCCACAGGGCAGCCCAAGCTGCCTTCGACCTTTCCTAACTCTAAGCAGGTGTTGATAGTTAAGAAGATTCTCCAGGGCTTGGATCATCTTAGTTGCTCTTCTCTGGATTTTTTCCAAACTTACCTTTAATCTAACCAACTTACATTAATCTCAGTCTATACAGGTAGCCTTTGGTTTACTACCACAATGGAGCCCAAACTTTCTGTTGCTCAACGAGACAGTCGTTAAGCAAGTTTTGCCCCATTTTGTTACTTTTCTGGCCACAGTTGTTAAGGGAAACACTGCAGTTATGATGAGTAACACAGTTGTTAAATGAACCTGGCTTCCCCGTGGATTTTGCCGGTCAGGAGTTCGCAAAAAGGAGTTCACATGATCCCCGGGACACTGCGACCATCATAAGTACGAGTCAGTGGCCAAGCATCTGACTTTTGATCATGTGACCATAGGGGACGCTGCAACGGTCATAGGCGTGAAAAACGACCATGTCACTTTTGTGGTACCGTTGTAACTTCAATCTCAAGATTGAAGACCCGAGTGCATGAGCACAAGCTGGCCATTAAAAGGTGCGAACAGCACTCAGAGGTATGGACACATATGGCTGATTTTGGCCACCAGTTCGACCTCACCGATGTACGTACCTTATCCAGTGACATTACTAAAGGAGGCCGCCAACTTAAAGAGGTTTGGCTCTCCGATAAAAACTCGATAAACCGGCACATAGAACTCTGCCCGGCACATTAGGCATTGAGAACGTGGGATAAACAATATCATGCATCCCAACAAAGACAATCCATTTGCGTGCCACAAGATCAGAGAGATAGGATAACAGGGGAGTGGAAGCAACATCACAATTCACGGACAATCAGACAGTAGCGGTCAGTGAATAGCCAACAGAAGCTCCTTCCCTGGGGGTATGTACACGCTCAAAAAGAGCATGAGAGCTGTTAAACGGTGGAGTGGAATCCAACACAGCAGGGGGTCCCCCGGATTCCTCAGGACACCCATGGGCTACAATAACACCCCCCAATGAAAGAGTGAAAGTAAGGGCACACTGACCAAAAGCCCTATATCAGATATCCGAGTATGCTCAACGAATGACATCAAAAAGACCCGCACATGTGCAGAAACAACAAAGTGCAAAAAGAGCGGAGCCAAACGGACAACGTGTTGACAGTCCCACAATAAAAACACGATTGCGACCGAGGGAAGAGAATAGCCCGGAATGCTGTATACAATGCGAGGATCGCAACGACATACATACAACAAATGCCCAAAAAAGGGGGGGAGGATCGAACGGTCATTCCAACAACCAACTCTGTGGGCAATCACAGAGACACGACAAGGACGACTGAAAAAAGGGGGGAAGAAATAACAACGAGCCCAGGACCTGATAAGGTGGAGATGAGGGATAGGAACAGGGGGGGCAGGATCAAATACACAAAATGAAATGAACACCAAAGAGGAAGAAGAGAGGGTAGGAACCATGAGAGGTGGTATAGCCACAGGATATAGCTATGGAGATATGAGAAGGATAATGGAAGGAGAAGGCGAGGGAAGAACATCAAGCCCACAGCCCATTAGGGCGAGAGGGAATAATTGGATACACACGAAGGAAACAAACGGCCCAAAAAGGGGGGGAAGGAATATGCGAGCTTTAGAAGCCTGTGTGGGGGGATAGATAATAGCATACGCACAAAGGGGGAGAGTGGAGGTAGGGAAGTAAGTAACGGATCAGCAGCCCCAAATAACATCAGGAAAACAGCCAATACACAGTTTAACCTATTAGGACCATTGAGTTGACGGATGACGAGGTCCAGGAG
Organism: Crotalus adamanteus; assembly: GCA_039797435.1. NCBI lineage: Eukaryota > Metazoa > Chordata > Lepidosauria > Squamata > Viperidae > Crotalus > Crotalus adamanteus. Next base: position 5,076,892 of record CM077924.1, read on the forward strand.
CCGTGCGCAAAAACTGGCCAACACTATAAAGGAGACTCCCATCGACCTGTTTTAAGCCCTGATGATGTCGGTAGTTGACCGACGAAAGCTTGGCATTAGATTAAACGTTTTTAGTTTAATTTTTTTCCTGGTGTTCGTGTTTATTTGTTTTTATAATATGACTTCACCCAGGATTCGTGTTTTTAATGAAATTAGAAACACACACACACGCACACACACACACACACACACACACACACACATATATATATATGCATACATACATACATGCATACATACATACATACATATATATATATATACATTTATTTTCTGAGGTTTTTGCGGGTGTTTGTATGTAGGTATTTCGTTATTCGGGTTTTCTCCCGTGTAAAATTGGAAGTGTCTTGGCGACGTTTCGACGAAGTCCCATTCGTCATCTTCAGGCTGGTGTTTTCAGCTTCGTGCTTCATGCTCCTTGAAGCACGAAGCTGAAAACACCAGCCTGAAGATGACGAATGGGACTTCATCGAAACGTCGCCAAGACACTTCCAATTTTACACGGGAGAAAACCTGAATAACCAAATACCTACATACAAACACCCGCAAAAACCTCAGAAAATAAATGTATATATATATATATGTATGTATGTATGTATGCATGTATGTATGTCTTGGCGTATTTTCCCATGTAAGATTGAGAGTGTCTTGGCGACGTTTCAACAAGGTCCCACTCATCATCTTCAGGCTGGGGTCTTCGGCTTCGTGCTTGTGCAAGCAAAGTGTGATTGGAGCTGCCGTCTCTCTATAAATATTGATGGGGATGTGTGGAGTGCTGGCTTAGTTGCTGTAGGTGGGTTGGTTGGCTGTGTTGGAGTTATTGTTTGCGGATTGTTCGGCTGTTTCGTAACATCCTGAGTAGCTGAGGTGCTGGCTGTGTGCCCATTAGTCTTTTGTGTTGTAATGACCTGGGTAATGGGCTGTGTGATGACATCCTGAGATCTAGTGTAGTGATATCCTGAGTTCTGTGTTGCAACATCCTGGGTGGTTGGCTGTGTTGTAACATCCTGAGCTTTAGCGTTGTAACCTCCTGAGTTCTGTGATATGATGTCCAGAGTAGAAGGCTGTGATGTAACATACTGGGCTTTGGTTTGGCTCCAACAAATAGGCTTCAAGGGCAACCAATAGGATTTCTTCCTAGCTTAGTGATTTCAGCAAATAGATTGAACAGCCAGTCTGGAATCTCCATAGCCTGCCCTGATGTCCTTCTAGGCCAGGGGTAGGCAATCTTGGTTCTTTTATGACTCGTGGACTTCAACTCCCAGAATTCCTGACCCACCATGGATGGCTTAGGAATTCTGGGAGTTGAAGTCCACAAGTCATAAAAGAGCCAAGGTTGCCTACCCCTGTTCTAGGCTTTCAGAAGTACTGCAGGCTATCCCATTGGTGGTGGGATTCAGTGGTGAGATTCAGCCGGTTCGCACCAATTCGGTAGAACCAGTAGCTAAATTTTGGTGAGTTCAGAGAACCGGCTCAATGCACACTGCTTCCAGAAGTCTGTTCTAGGCCTCGGAGGCCTCTCAGGCCTAGAACGGTCTGCTGAAAGTGCATGGATGCCACTTCCAGAAGTCTGTCCTAGGCCTCGGAGGTCCAGGCCTGCATCCAGTAAGAGAACTAGTTGTTCATGTATTTGAATCCCACCACTGGATGGACTCCATGAAGTCAACCAAGTCCGTTAGCCAAAAGGCTTTTCTGAGCCATCCAAAGCTCTTGACCAGCACTGCAAGGGAGGTGATTTTTATCCAGCTTCTTCGGCAAGAGCGCCCAGCTTCCCCAATTCAACCCGCTTACTAAAAAGCTTGATATTTCCCAAGGTCTTCCCAGCTAGATATATTCAACACACTTTGTGGGCAATTCAAGCCTAAAAGCCTTTCAACCAGTGCTGGGGAAAATGGAGGCTGAAACCCATCTGAACCGGTCCAAGGCCATTCAAATTGCTTTACTGAGATGAATCACCAAAAGTGGCTTTGTACCAACCAAGGCTGATGTGTTCTTTCTTTTCTTTTCTTTTTCTTTTTTTTACAACCTATAAGTAAGTTGGCATTCACAGGTATAATAACAGGGCAAAAGTTGCTCGGGTTTTAATGCTTTTTCACTTTATCAGTGAGACGGAGGGCATTCTGTCTCTCTTCTTGAAAAGTGACAAGAATGGCTGTAATTTATCGGTGGAGGAAAAGCCGTGTGAAAGGACAATAAATATCACACTGAGAAAAGATTCCTGGTTTGAGAGAGCAGTAACTAAATAATAATTCTGCTATGCATTCATCTTTCTCCGTAACAAACTATTGTGTCAGTGCTTTGAATCTGACCTGCAAATCAACATCCTTTTCCAACTGTCTCTATTTTACCCAAGCAATTGCCTGGAAGAGAGTATCTTCCTGTTGTTGTTTTTTCTTTTTCAAATTACTGACACCCGCTTACAGCTACATTCAATATGGAAATCAATTCTGTCTCTCTTGTAGAATCCATAACAGCATCCGTGTCCTCTTTTGAAGCTACAAGCCTAACCGATGCTTTTTTTGAAAGACCAAGGCAGCCTTTTTTCTCTCTTTCTCTCGATCCTTTCAGATTCAGGGTCTGCCCTGTTTCCCCGAAAGGATCAGCTGCAAAACGGATTAATTTCACAATGTTGTCTTTTATTTTGGGTCTGTTGTTGTGATTCCTTGTCAGCCAGTGGACCTGGTAGCTGAGTCTGGGGAATCAGAGGAGGAGGAGGAGGAGGAGGAGGAGGAGGGGCCTGGAGTGATATCAGAGTCAGAGGAGCCTGGCCCCTCTACTTGCACTCCAGCTGAGACACAGCTGTGCTGGGAGCCTGAGTTGGACAGTGATGAGGAACAGCTGGGACAAATCCAGGATGCATGAAAGCGCAGGCAGGAGAAGCGAGTGGGACAGAGGAATGCAGCTCCAAAGGCAAAGGAGAAGGCATTAGGAAGCCACGCCTTGGCTGAATAATAAAAGAGAAGGTGTGGGAGCTGCTGGTTGCTGAAGGGAACTGTTTGTGAAGGAATGAAGTTTCAGTGAATTGTGTTTTGTTTGCCTTTGCCTTTGGACATTTTACTCAGGTCTGTAAATAATAAAAGGGGTTTGGATTTGGCCTGCGGTTTCTGCCTGCTTGATTTAAAGAGGGGTTTTCTCCTTGTGAACTTAACAAGGAGCTCCAGTAGGCTGGGACAGAACATCTGTTCCCCCAAAGCGGTCCTTCAGAGCGTCCAATGGAACACCCTTCACCTCTTATACAGGCAGTCTTCGACTGAACGACCACAATTGTGAAGTGATGTGACTTTTCTTGCCACTCTCGGGATGTAAATCCCTGCAGTTGTTCTGTCGTTAAGTGAATCCGGCTTGGCCATTGACTTTGCTTGTCAGAAGGTTATAAAAGGGGATGACATGACCCCGGGACACTGCAACCGTCATAAATATGAACCTGTTGCCAAGGTATCTGAATTTTGATCATGTGACCCTGGGGATGCTGCAACAGTCGTACGTGTGAAAAACAGTCATAAGTCACGTTTTTCAGTGGTATTGTAACTTTGGTCACTTAAGAAACTGTTGTAAGTTGAGGACTAGGTGTAAAGCTATTGCCATTAAGGTTAATATAGCCAAGAAGAGGCCTCAATACATTTGGGGGCCTATGAAATGCATCCTGGAAAACAAATGGCTTTCATTTTAATTTTATCAATGGTTGGGGAAAAAAATAACCCAGAAAACATGTTGTTCATTAAGCACAAATGAATTGTAATGATAAAAAGCTAATCAAATACTATATATATACATATACATATACATATATACAGATATATATATATATATACATATATACATTTTTTTTTTTTTTTTGCGTGGATGCCACTTCTGGAAGTCCATTCTAGGCTTTGGAGCCCTGGAGGAGGCTCCCCAGGCCTAGAACAGCCCGCCGGAAGTGCGTGGATGCCACTTCTGGAAGTCCATTCTAGGCTTTGGAGCCCCGGAGGAGGCCTTTCAGGCCTAGAATGGCCCAATGGAAATGCGTGGATGCCACTTCTAGAAGTCTGTTCTAGGCCTCGGAGGTGCAGACTTGCATCGAATAAGAGAACCGGTTGTTCAGGTATTTGAATTCCACCAGTGGATGGCACAATTTACAATTCAGAAGACCCAGCATCAAAAGTAACAGGGTTGATTAATTTGGACTTTTCCTGCTTAATGAAGGTGGCAACTGAGTTTTGCCAAGCTGTTCCACTAGTTAATCGTCCTCACTGTTGGGCAATTTCTCCTTAATTCTAGGTTGCTTCTCTCTTTGATTATTTTCCAACCATTATTTGTTGTCCTGCCTTCTGGTGCCTTGGAGAATAATTTGACCCACTCTTCTTTGTGGCAGCCCCTCAAATACTGGAAGATTACTATCATGTTGCCCCTATTTCTTCCCTGTAGAGCAGTGGTTCTCAACCTTCCCAATGCCGCAATCCCAACCATGTGGTCGTAAGTTGAGGACTACCTGTATTTTCCTGCGGGCGGGGCAGGAGGAGGCACACACGCTCCGCCTCCTCTCCTGCAGCTGCATGCGGGCCGTCGCCCAGCAACTGCCTCAGCCCGGGAGCGCCATGCATGCGTGGTGCCGCCCCCTGCGCCGGCCTAGGCGTAGCTGGCAAGCGGCAGCGACGTCGCAGGCCGACCACCGGCTGGTCCACCAGCTGGCCCAGCCCAAGGGAGGTAAGGCACCCGCTTGGCCCCACGCGCGCCAGCAACCCTCTCTGCGCCCGCCGGCCTTCCACCTCCCACCCCTGGCCCTCTTTTACTTACATTTAGTAGTTGCTCAGCAGGGAGGGGTGGAAACGTCCAGAAAGCTCGCCTTAGCTGCAGACAACTTGTAGCACCGTTTGCAGAATGGGACTTTTGGTGGGCTCAGCAGGACAGAGACAGCCTGGACAATTCCTATTGGCTTTGGAAAGCCGATAGAATTAGACTCTATTCAAGATAGTCTATTCTATTGGCTTTCAAAAGCCAATAGAATAAAAGGGAGTAGCACAGCTAAGGAAAAGGGGAAAAAATGGTGGATTGCGTTGTTTGGCGACCCCCGTGAAATGGTCGTTCGACCCCAAATGGGGTCGCAACCCACAGGTGGAGAACCGCTGCTCTAGAGGGTTTATAAAGGTCAGCATGTTTACAAATGTTTACTGATGTAAGAGATCCTCACTTAACCAGGCCAATAGGAGTGTCAAGTTTGCCATCTCAAAGTAGCCCGGTCATATGATGTCTCATTGTACAACCACATTTTTTACTACTGTAACCCAGGGATTACCTGCATTTATCTGCAGCTGCCAAAAAAGGCCAACAAAGCCCTAGGCTGTATTAACAGATGGAAAGAATCACGGTCAAGTGAAGTGTTAGTAGCACTTTACAACACCTTGGTAAGGCCACACTTGGAATCCTGCATCCAGTTTTGGTCACCACAATGTAAAAAAGATGTTGAGACTCTGGAAGGAATGCAGAGAAGAGCAACAAAGATGATCAGAGGGACTGGAGGGTAAAACATATGAAGAACGGTTGCTGGAATTGGGTGTGTCTAGTTTAATGAAAAGAAGGGGTGACATGATAGCAGCCTTCCAATATCTCAGGGGTTGCCACAAAGAAGAGGGGGGTCAACCAGTTCTCCAAAGCATTTGGAGGCAGGACAAGAAACAACGGATGGAAACTGATCAAGGAGAGAAGCAACCTGGAATTAAGGAGAAATTTCCTAACAGTGAGAACAATTGATCAGTGAACAACTTGCCTCCAGAGGTTGTGGGTGCTCCATCACTGGAGGTTTTTAAGAAGAGATTGGACAACTGTTTATCTGGAATGGTACAGAGTTTCCTCCTTGAATAGCAGGTTGGAGTAGAAGACCTCCGAAGTCCCTTCCAACTCTTTTCTGTTCTGTACTACTGTGGGGAACTCATCACTTCCTCTTTCTCGTGTCCAAGGCTGAACAACCGAACCATTAATTAAAACGGGAGAGATTTTTTTTCCCTCCCTCCAATATTTCATGTTTGGATAATCTCTCATTTTGTTTATTGTTTTAATTGAATGCAAGTCTTGGAAGCTTATGCTGCAGAGTGATTCATACATTTTCTAAATAAATAAATAGGAGAGCGCCAGAGGTTTCAGAATTGGCAGTTATACAGAATACCCAAGCATGCTAATCAGATTATTTTTGTAGGGGAAATTTCGCTGTCGTTTGACATATGTGGGGAGGAAAATTATTGTGCTTGTTTTCAAGTCGTTTCCGTCAAAATAGTTTGCAGCAAAGTTATGAGATATTAATTAGTGTCAATGTATTTTTGTTTTATGCAACCATGAAGGAAAGCTAAACTTCAAGAAATGTTAAATGATACGGTTCCAAAGACTTCTGCAGCGAGGTGTTAATTGAGTAACACGATGGTTAAGTGAATATGGCTTCCCCATTGACTTCATTGTCAGAAGAATAGAATAGAATAGAATAGAATAGAATAGAATAGAATAGAATAGAATAGAATAATGATGGAATGGAACGGAACGGAACGGAACAGAACAGAACAGAATAGAATAGAATAGAATAGAATAGAGAAAAGGAATAGACTAGACTAGACTAGACTAGAATAGAATAGAATAGAATAGAATAATGATGGGATGGAATGGAATGGAATGGAATAGAATAGAATAGAATAGAATAGAATAGAATAGAATAGAATAGAATAGAATACCTTTATTGCCATTGTGTATCTCACAATGAAATATATACAGTATTTATTTTTATTTATTTATTTATGAGACTTATATACCGCTTTAAGTGCAAGCACTCTCTAAGCGGTGTACACCAGTAAGCAATGTATATATATATATATTTACATTGCCCCCAACAATCTGGGTCCTCATTTTACCTACCCCGGAAGGATGGAAGGCTGAGTCAACCTTGAGCCGGTGAGATTTGAACCGCCGACCTGCTGAACACAGTCAGCTAAAGTGGCCTGCAGTACTGCACTCTCTAACTGCTGCGCCACCTCGGCTCCATATATACAGTATATGTGGCTCTGGGTTTGTCAGTTCTATTTAATTTTATTGACTTTTCTCTTTCCTTGTGTTACACTGCCCGGGATCTCATGGTTAGGATAGTTTATGGTAATAAAAAGGGAATGAACTATGTTACTGTCTTAATATGCACAGGAGTTTACTAATGATTGAACAACAGAATAACAGAGCTGGAAGGGACCTTGAAGGTCTTCTAGTCCAACCCCCTGCTCAGGCAGGAAACCCTTTTTACCGTTTCAGACCAACGGTCGTCTGAATAGGATTCAGAGTCCTGAATTGGATTCCCAATCTCCATTTCCCTTCTTCAATTTAGGAGGTTCTCATTTCTGTCTCCGATGAAACATACGTTTCCCACTTAATTTTCTCCGAGTCCTTCTCACTGACACAATTTTGTCAGAATTTCATCCTCTGGTGAAAAATAGGATCCGTAATATTGATTGCCTTGTTTTTTTGCCCCATTGGCCAGACTTCCCTTGAGGATAAGAGATTTAGGTCCGGGTCCTCTCTGCATCTCCGTTGGGAAAAAGGTGACTTTAGTGAAGGAGTCAAGAGGATAACTGGGCCTGCATTGGATCTTCGCCTTTCTTTTTTCTTGAGGACTTGGTGCTCTTCAGCTTAGCTTCAGAAATTCAGCGGTGCACTTTAATTAGTCACGCTAGGCAAAATTGGCATGCATTTTTACCAATGCAACAGCATATTAGCTGCTTAATTTAACAGTTAAAGTTTGCAGTTTTCATCCAGTTGATTTTTATTTAATAAAGGGACCAGCAAACAATAAAATGAAATGAATTCCAATGCAGGATCTTTGGATTGGTGTGATTTAGTGCGCACTTTTAAGAATTTGAGAAAAAAAGGCTTCGTAGGGCAGACTTCCAAGGCCCTATGATGACTCTGTGCATTTTATTCTTGGATCAGCCTGCTGTTCATCTGGTTGGGCCATTCGCTCCAATTTACTTGAAACCACACTTATTTTTCTTCACCTACAGAGATTTCTAATGATCTGAAGCAGACACCTAGTGATACTCAGCTCTCATAACACTCTTTGCTAGTCATGCTCGGCCTACTCTCTAGATGTGCAACGGTTTGGAACAAATTGGATGGAGAAACAAAGGGAGACAAGAAAGGAATATACATTCCTCAGTGCATCTATCTTAGAATAGAATAGAATGGAATGGAGTGGAGTGGAGTGGAATAGAATAGAATAGAATAGAATAGAATAGAATAGAATAGAATAGAATAGAATAGAATAGAATAGAATAGATCTGGAAGGGACCCTGGAGGTCTTCTAGTCCAGCCCCCTGCTCAAGCAGGAGAACCTATACCATCTCAGACAGGTGGTTGTCCAGTCTCTTCTTAAAAACCTCCAGTGACGGAGCGCCCATGATTTCTGGAGGCAAGCTGTTCCAGTGGTTGATTGTCCTCACTGTCAGGAAGTTTCTCCTTAATTCCAGTTTGCTTCTCTCCTTGACCAGTTTCCAACCATTGTTTCTCGTCCTTCTCTCTGGTGCTCTGGTGAACAGCCTGCCCCCCCCCTTCTTTGTGGTAGCCCCTCAAATACTGGAACACTGCTATCATGTCTCCCTCATTCTTTTTTTTTAGACTAGCCAGATCCAAGTCCTGCATCTGTTCTTTGTATATTTTAGCCTCCAGGCCTTTGATCATCTTCGTTGCTCTTCTCTGAATTTTTTTTTCCAAACTCTCAATGTCTTTTTTGTGATATGGTGACCAAAATTGGCTGCAGTATTCCAGGCATGGTCCCACTAGGGTTGTATAAAGCGGTACTAATACCTCGCGTGATCTTGATTCTATGCCTCTGTTTATGCTGCCCAGGATTGCATTAGCTTTTTTGGCTGCTGCCGCACACTGTGGATAAGAAGAGCGGAATGAAAGACAAGCTCACATATATGTACCCGTCACTCGTTGGCAGGGTGAAGTGATAGTGCCTTTCAGGTATATGGATCAGGATTTGAATCCAGGGCAAAAAATGAAGCTGACAGCAAAAAGAAGTTGTTATATTGGACAAAGGGCTGGAGAAGGGCCTAATTTTCTCTGGACAGACAACATGGCGGTCCTGTTTCCCAAAGGTTAGCATGCATACCTTTCCATTGGTATCACCATCATCACCCCCATCTTGTCGTTATTATCATCATCGCCATAATTGAATGTCTATGGAGATTCTCAGTCATCCAGGTCATAGTCGTCCCAAAGATGCTTTTTTTCATGAGGCAAGTGGACTATCTCGTTTTTTCTTTGAAGACGTTTTGCTTCTCATCCAAGAAGCTTTTTCAGCTCTGACTGGTGGTGGGGACATCTGGTTGCCATTGGCTCCAGCAAATTTCCCCTAATTAATCGTCTCCCTCCCTTTTTTGGCTCTTACATCCATCTGTACCTCACTGCCCCACAGCATCAAGCAGCCACTCTGTCATGGTTCCGACAGATGAAAGTCTTCAAAGAACTTTGAGGCATTGTTTGCCTTAAATAATCTTTATTTGAGCAGCATAGCTTCGGCAATAGAAGGCAAAATCTGACTTCCCCTCCCTTCAGCACATAGATCAAAGCACAATTCCCTCCTACAACTAACCGTCATAAATCACATTCTCCAATTAGCTTGAAATTCAGGCTTTCCATCCATTTTTTTATTCCGCCATGCCTTATCATCTCTTATTACTATATTGTATGTCTAACTCTCCTATCACATTCCTCCCCCTCCCCCCAGTATCATCTAATTCTAAGAGTAAAGCATAATAAAGAAAAAGGCTGCATCTCCATATGTTGTCAAAGCAAGAACATCCTATGTTAGCAGCAGCGTTGACATACCCCTTGAAAAAAGCAACCAGAGACATTTTCAAGACAAGCCAGCATGAATTCTTTCCCCGTTTACAGGTTTTTGCTTGAAAGAATTCCTGCCCCAATCTTAGAGAGAAAGACAGACAGAGAGAGAGAGACAGAGACACACACAGACACACACACACACAGAGAGAGAGAGAGAGAGAGAGAGAGAGAGAGAGAGAGAGAGAGAGAGAGAGAGAGAGAGAGAGAGAGAGAGTTATTTTGAAGTCTCTGTAATAGTTCTAAAGATTTAAGGTGCAAGAGATGGCAAATGAAAATAAAAATTGACTTCTTGGGGTGCTGTGCTAAATCCAGCACTTTGTTTTCTTCTGTTTTTTAAAAAAGAAGATTATCTTCTGTGGTGCTAGGAAACAATCTCTGCCACTTCATAATGCATTTTCAAAAAAAAATATAACTTTATTCACAGCTTATCTATCTTTTTGGGACGAGCGAGATTTGCTTGGGATGAACAACCCACCACATTCATGCAGATTGTTTAACACTCTGAACAAATCGATGGCTAGAACGGTGCCTGCTTTTTTAGCGATGACATGCTTGTGAAGATTGCTTTTTTTTTTAAATCTATTTCAATTTGACACTCTTACGTTCCAGTAAAACAGTCTTGATATTGTTGCCTCCAAACACAAGCACCTCGAGTTAGGCTTGGAAGTGATAAAAATGCAATCCCTCAATTTCAGAGATACTCTTTACCTTTACAAAGGGGCTTCTTTGCCCGCCCAAAACTATGAATCCCCAAGTAATTCAGAGAAAGCAAATAGCGTTTATTAAGAGGGAATCCTGTTTTTATAGGGTACAAAAACAAGCGGTGCCTACATTTGGGATATGTGATCTGTCAAAAAGCACACAATCAAACCATAAAGAATGTTGATTATAAATAAAGCTTGAATAATAGAAAACATTGATTATAGGTAACATTCCACAAATGACAAATTTATAGGTTAGGTCAGGGGTAAGCAACCTTGGCTCTTTTATGACTTGTGGACTTCAACTCCCAGAATTCCTCAGCCAGTGTGCCTGGATAGCATGAGAAGAAAGAGGGAGGGAGGGAGGGAGGAAGGAAGGAAGGAAGGAAGGAAGGAAGGAAGGAAGGAAGGAAAATAAGAGTGAAGGTTTCTGAGCATGAGGGCCTACACAGATGAGATTTGCTACCTTCTCCATGCTCCATCTACCTCAGGGGTCTTCAAACTTGGCCCTTTTCTGACTTGTGGACTTCAACTCCCAGAATTCCTCAGCCAGGCACACACCTGGCTGAGGAATTCTGGGAATTGAAGTCCATAAGTCATAAAAGGGCCAAGTTTGAAGACCCCTGCATTAAACCCTTGAATTAATGTATTTTCTTTTTCAAAAGCAAGTATACTTATATTCTGTCCCTCAGGTTTTTGGTTTTTTTGTTTGTCCCAAAAGAACAAGTTCTTAATCTTATGTCCCCTATGACATTCCACATTTATCAGTATAATTGTGGCTATTAGTAGTTAGCATTTTGAAGTTTTGTTTTTAAAGATAAACAGTGCCATTTGCTTTATTTACGGCGGCTGGTGGCCAACACAGTCACATAACTCTGGACAAACTCATTTTGTGCATCGATTTTCCATTTTTAAGCATATAAAGAATTATCTCGCGTAGATCCCAACTCCAAACCTTTAGGAACAGTTCCGTTTTAACTGTCTGTGATGGAACGTTACTTAAAAGAGACGGATTGATCAGAAACATAAACTGTACATATTTTTGGGGGGGAAGGAGGGACGGGGGCTGATTGGCAAGTTTCAAATATTTTAGCAAGAAGTTGCACTGTCCTTCCTTTCATTTTACCGTTGTTAGTTTGTGATTGCAAAACACGACTTGTATGCTTAGTGTGATGGGAAAGCCAGTCCATTCTGATATGTTGTCTCTACGACAGAAATGATATGTTGTTTTTCGGTAATTCATAAAGCGTTTTGTAACACGCTTTCCTTCCTCATACCTTCAGTTTGCAGAGCTCCCAGGGGTTTCTAAAACTTGAAAAACTGTTTGGCTTCCCCTGAAGATGCATTTAGATCGAAGCTTAATGTCACTTTTAGCCCTTTTAAAGCTTGACAGCCAGCCTCTCTATAGCAGGGGTCTCCAACCCCCAGTCCGTGGACCAATACCGTGCCATAGCATGTCAGCAACTGGGCCACACAAACAAGCAAAGCCCCATCTACGGGATGCAGGCAGCACACAAAACCACACACACTCCAATCTGCAGAAAAACTTTTCTTCGCAGAACCCATCCCTGGTGCCCAAAAGGTTGGGGACATCTGCTCTATAGCATGATATAGGAATGGATTTGTTTTATTTTATTTTATTTTATTTTATTATTTTATTTATTTTATTTTATTATTTTTTATTTTATTTTATTATTATTTTATAATAATAATAATAATAATAATAATAATAATAATAATAATAATAATAATAATAGTAAAGTTGGAAGGGACCTTGGAGGTCATCTAGTCCAACCCCATGCTCGGGCAGGAAACCCTACACCATTTCGGACAAATGGCTGTCCAATCTCTTCTTAAAAACTTCCAGTGTTGGAGCATTTACTGCTTCTGGAGGCAAGCTGTTTCACTGATTAATTGTTCTCACTGTCAGGAAGTTTCTCCTTAGTTCTAGGTTGCTTCTCTCCTTGATTAGTTTCCACCCGTTGCTTCTTGTCCTGCCTTCAGGTGCTTTGGAAAATAGCTTAATTCCCTCTTCTTTATGGCAGCCCCTGAGATATTGGAATACTGCTATCATGTCCCCCCTTGTCCTTCTCTTCGTTAAACTAGACATACCCAATTCTAGCAACCGTTCCTTATATGTTTTAGCCTCCAGTCCCCTAATCATCTTTGTTGCTCTTCTCTGTACTCTTTCTAGAGTCTCAACATCTTTTTTACATCGTGGTGACCAAAACTGGATGCAGTATTCCAAGTGTGGCCTTACCAAGGCATTGAAGAGTGGTATTAATACTTCACGTGATCTTGATTCTATCCCTCTGTTAATGCAGCCTAGCACTGTGTTGGCCTTTTTGGCAGCTGCAGCACACTGCTGGCTCATATTTAAGTGATTGTCTACTAGGACTCCGAGGTCCCTCTCACAGTTACTACTATTGAGCATGGTGCCACCTATACTGTACTTGTGCATTTGATTTTTCTTGCCTAAATGTAGAACCTTGCTTTTTTCACCACTGAATTTCATTTTGTTAGTTAGTGCCCAGTGTTCAAGTCTGTCCAGATCCTTCTGTATCTTAAGCCTGTCTTCTGGAGTGTTGGCTATTCCTGCCAGCTTGGTGTCGTCTGCAAATTTGATGAGTTCCCCATCTATCCCTTCATCCAAATCGTTGATGAAGATGTTGAAGAGTACTGGGCCCAGAACAGAGCCCTGGGGCACCCCACTACACACTTCCCTCCATATAGATGCAGTTCCATTGAGAACCACTCGCTGAGTATGGCCGGTCAGCCAGCTACAGATCCATCTGGTGGTGGTTCTGTCTACCCCACATTTTTCTATCTTGTCAAGTAGTAGGTTGTGATCTACTTTATCAAATGCCTTACTGAAGTCCAAGTAAATTATGTCCACAGCATTCCTCTGATCCACTAATTTTGTCACTTGGTCAAAGAATGCAATAAGATTTGTCTGGCATGATCTATTTTTGACAAACCCATGTTGGCTTTTAGTAATGACTTTGTTTGCCTCTAGGTGTTCGTTGATTCGTTGTTTGATTATCTTTTCCAGGATCTTCCCAGGTATTGAGGTCAGGCTGATAGGTCTGTAATTTCCTGGATCCATTTTTTTTCCTTTTTTGAGGATGGGAACTACATCAGCTCTTTTCCAGTCCTCTGGTAGTTCCCCTGTGCTCCAGGATCTTTGAAAAATATAGTTGAGTGGCTCCGATATCACATCTGCCAGTTCCTTGAGAACTCTGGGGTGTAATCCATCTGGTCCTGGCGATTTGAACTCATCTAGGCTGGACAGGGGCTCCCTAACCATTTTCTTGCCTATCTTAACTTGTGTTTCTGTTTTGTTTTTTATGGCACTATTTTTGATAGGTTGGTCTGTTTTTTCCCTTTGTGTAAAGACAGATGCAAAAATGAGATAAATAGTTCTGCTTTCTCCCTGTTGCTTGTCACCTTCTTGCCACTTCCACTCACTAATGGACCAATCATTTCCTTCACTTTTTTCTTGTTTTTTACATGTTGAAAGAAGCTTTTTTTGTTATTTTTGACTTTGGTCGCAAGCCTTAGTTCATTTTGAGCCTTGGCTTTCTTCACTTCATCTTTGCAGGCTCGGGCTATTTGCTGATATTCTGACTTAGTTATGTTCCCCTCTTTCCACTTTCTATACTTGTCCTTTTTATCTTTCAATTTGTCAGAGAGTTCTTTATGCAGCCATGCTGGTTTCTTTTGAGAGCTGTTGTTTTTCCTCTTTGTTGGTATTGTACTAGACTGTGCTTTTATTATCTCATTTTTCAAAATTTCCCAAGCTTCTTGAGTTGTTTTCCCCTTGAAGATTCTCATCCATGGAATCCTTCCCAAGCCCTCTCTAAGTTTATTGAAATTAGCTCTCTTGAAGTCCAAGACTCTAGTTTGACTGTGTTCTATTGCTTGTGCTTCTATAATGTTGAATTCTAATATTGCATGATCACTTCCTCCCAGGGTTCCTATGGCTTCAACACCTTCTATCATTTCATCTCTGTTAGTGAGAATTAGATCCAAAATGGCTAATCCCCTAGTTCCCTTCTCTACTTTTTGGGAGACAAAGTTGTCTGCTAGGTTTGCCAGGAACCTGTTTGATCTTCCACTTGGTGCGGAGTTTGTCTCCCAGTTGATGTCAGGGTAGTTAAAGTCCCCCATTACTATTGTGATGTGCTTCCTACATACCTTAGTTAGCTGACTAGCAAAAAGTTCATCTATTTCCTCTGTTTGGTTGGGTGGTCTGTAGTATTTTATTAAAATTGGGCTCAGCTATAAAATTATTTTCATCGTCTGATTTCAAAGTCCTCAATTTAACGTACCATTAAGAGAAGATGGATGAAGACCAGGAAAAGATTCTTTCTATGTTGAAAGCAATACATGAAACCATCCTTTCAGCTTGTGACAAAATAAGATGCTACAGAAAAGAACAAGATGTCAGCTTAGATATACAAACCCAAATTCAAAGGTCTCATATCACAAGCAGGAGGGTACAGGCAACGCAATAATACACAAGAGAGTTCCTTTAGATCAGGGGTCTTCAAACTTGGCCCTTTGATGCCTTGTGGACTTCAACTCCCAGAATTCCTCAGCCAGTGTGCACGCTGGCTGAGGAATTCTGGGAGGTGAAGTCCACAAGTCATAAAAGGGCCAAGTTTGAAGACCCCTGCTTTAGATCCAAGATTCTGGTTTGACCTGTTACAAATTGAAAGGTGTTATAGCCCATCACCATTATCTGGCCTCATTTATCAAAGCAGCCAACATCCTTGTTAGTGCATCTTGCACAAGAGACTGTTTGTGAACTCCTTTAAAGGGTATTTGTCTAATCCAGACATGTCAAAGTCGTGACATCACGTGATGTCGCACAACGTATTGGGACAGTTTTGCCATTGCCGGCAATGGGGTGGGAGTTTGACACCCCTGGATCTCTGAGTTATAATACTGTGCCTTTCTTTTCTCTCTTGAGGAATGTATGTGTGCCCGGGGTTTATTTACACAAATTTGTGTGTGCTACATACTCAACAGTCTCTAGCAAGTTCCAGAGATGCCCTTTAATTCCTGCAGTATAAGCCTTCTTCTGTTAATAGCATTTAAAATTGCAATTTTGGGGGCCCATCTATCTACTTTTGCTGCTCCACAGTGACATCGTTTTTCTAGTGAATATATACTGGTAGCATCTTGCTGAAATCTATCCTTGGGTAAAGCCACAGACTGTCCTCTGTGAAGTGAAATTTCCCCAACGGTTGCCTAATTGAAAGAGGACTCCAAGGTCCATGACAGGATAGCAGTCTTCCAATATCTGAGGAGCTGCCACAGAGAAGAGGGGGGTCAAGCTATTCTCCAAAGAGCCTGAAGGTCGTGGAGCAAAATGGAGCAAAACCACTGTCTCATTGAGCAATAGGAATTTTGGGCTCAGCTGTGCCGAGGACTACCTGTAATTTTTAAAAAGCTAAAAAATGTAGAATATATAATTTGCATTCCACCTTTCTCATGCTGGTCTATGATTGCAGTAAAGATTTGATTGGTTGGTTGATTAATTGATTGATTTCTCTATTGGGTGTGTTTCCTTGAGAATTTATTTATCTCCTGAGGCGTCCATTTTCTTTTGGGGAGATGCGGTTCCTGGTCTTCATGGCAGTTATTGAACCACAGAATGGGAAATTTTGGTTGAGGCTCATGAATACAAAGCCCTGTCATGATTTAACATCGTCACCACGATGTAAAAAAGATGTTGAGACTCTAGAAAGAGTACAGAGAAGAGCAACAAAGATGATTAGGGGACTGGAGGCTAAAACATATAAGGAACGGTGGCTGGAATTGGGAATGTCTAGTTTAACGAAGAGAAGGACAAGGGGGGACATGATAGCAGTATTCCAATATCTTAGGGGCTGCCCCAAAGAAGAGGGAGTCAAGCTATTCCCTAAAGCACCTGAAGGCAGGACAAGAAGCAACGGGTGGAAACTAATCAAGGAGAGAAGCAACCTAGAACTAAGGAGAAACTTCCTGACAGTGAGAACAATTAATCAGTGGAACAGCCTGCCTCCAGAAGCAGTAAATGCTCCAACACTGGAAGTTTTTAAGAAGAGACTGGACAGCCATTTGTCCGAAATGGTGTAGGGTTTCTTGCCTGAGCAGGGGGTTGGACTAGATGACCTCCAAGATCCCTTCCAACTTTATTACTACTACTACTATTATTATTATTATAAAACATTTAATCCTAAACATTTTGGATCCTTAAAGGTCCCCCTTGCTTTTTGAGGATCAAAGCAGGGGTTAGAAAGAGACAAAAGAAAATATTCAGATCAATCTTCCTTTTCAGTGCAAAGAGTGGCTAACTAAATCTTTCCTGTGGAACAGAATCTCACCCTTTCCGTCTCCATCCATCCATCCATCCATCCATCCATCCAGGTCAAGGGTCTTCAAACTTGGCCCTTTTATGACTTGTGGACTTCAACTCCCAGAATTCCTCAGCCAGCATCGCTGATCTAAATGATAAATCTGTCTCTACCTATCTACTGATCTAAATGATAAATCTGTCTCTACCTATCTACTTCTGTCTATCTCTCTCTCTTGCTAGATTTCTTTCTCCCATAGCGAGGAGTCACTTATTATTATGAAGGGCAATATAGAAAAATGGAAGAAAAACCCTCACAAAGTCCAGTAGCAATGGGATAAAAATTCAAATACTGCACTGAATAAAACTATAATTACCCTTCGATATACATAACTTCCTGCATGCGAAAGGGGGGGAGACAGAATAACACAGAGCTGTCCTTAACATGTTAGGTGAATGGTAACAAATTGTGTTAACTTCATAATACACCAGCAGATTCCTGGGGGAACAAAGGATAAAAGGAGATAAATAAATAAAAAAAGGTGCCTCTTGAAAGGAATCAGAAATGGGCCACTCCTTCAAAGATCACCTTTTCAAGCAAGCAAACCAAAAAAAGTGTTCTGATCTGAGTAGATAGGGAGTATAGTCATTAACCTAGTTTTCTAAAACCTGAAGAAACTAGGTTATTTTTTACATCTCGGCTTTTGGGGGACAAGGAAGGCCAAGGACATTTATAGCAAAATTTCCCCTTAATTCTGAGCAACAATGATCCCAGGTTTAAAAGTCCAATATGATTTCTTTTTCATCATTGTCACCTTCTGAAGAGACCAGAGCAAGCAACTAAAATCTTTACCAGGCCTGCATTTTAATTTCCTAAGTGAAGAACCGGCAAAGTCCTCCACTTTTGATGTCCCGCTTGTTCCTTGATGTATTTATTCGTTCACTTCAGTGCAAATATTAAAAAAAAAATAAAAAAATTTGCCAGCAATTTAGAGGGTGGGCGGAAGGGAGGTGTTTCTTATTATTTATGCATTATGCCTGTGTTTATTAATTGAAATGCCATCAATTCCACTGACTCCGAGCACAATTAGAAACGTTTTAACGCCATAAAATCTGACAGTAGGAGAACGTAAACTCTCAAAAGCCTAAATCAGTGGTTCTCAACCTTTTTAATGCCACGACCCCCAACCGGTCGTAAGTCGAGGACTACTCAACCGGTCGTAAGTCGAGGACTACTCAACTGGTGCAGCACCGTTTGCAGAATGGGGCTTTTGGCGACTCAGCAGGGCAGAGACAGCCTGGACAATTCCTACTGGCTTTTGAAAGCCAATAGAATTAGACTCTATTCAAGAGAGTCTATTCTATTGGCTTTCAAAAGCCAATAGAATAAAAGGGAGTAGCACAGCTAAGAAAAAGGGGGGAAAAAATGGCGGACTGTGTTGTCTGGCGACCCCCGTGAAATGGTTGTTCGACCCCAAATGGGGTCCCGACCCACAGGTTGAGAAACACTGGCCTAAATGAATTTTTTTTTAAAAGGGGAGGAACTTTTCAATTTCAGATTAAGCTCGTTCCACAATATGATTCCTGTTATTGGGGGCGGGGGAACGAGAAGAAGAAATAATAATTATGAATTGTTGATGTGGCGTGCACATATGACAAGTCCTGTAATAAAGCCTCCTATATTATTACTTAAAATTATTGACACAGGCTGTTTGAAGTGGCTGCTATTGGAGGAAAAAAAAAAAACCTTTTAGAAATGTACTCTTGACACCTTTGTGTGAGCAGAAAAAGCAAAGGCCAACAGTGTTTTAACCATGTTCTTGTCAGTCCAATTAGCCTATACACCTATGCCATGGCCTGGTTAGCGTAACCTGAATGTCAGCAAGTTGGAAGGCCTTTTGAAAACGTTTCTTCTGGAAAATGTTTCTTGGGGCACTTAGGAACTAGCTCTCCCCACTGTCCAGAATTCAATCCTTGCCTTGGATAAGATTTGTTTTCCTCCGTGGGTATGATATATTATAAATAAATCCACAGTGAAAGAGTGCGGTGTAGTTGTTAAGGCACCAGGCTAAAACACGGTGGTGGTGAGTTCTAGTCCCGCCTTAGGCATGAAAGCTGGCTGGGTGGCTTTGAGCCAATCATCAGGAGATGGCGCGTTCTAGTCCCGCCTTCAGCATAAAAGCCAACGGGGTGATTTTGTGCCAATCAATCAGGAGATGGCGAGTTCTAGTCTGCCTTAGGTACAAAATCCGCTGGGTGATTTTGGTTCAGTCACCAGAAGATTGTGAGTTCTAGTTCCACCTTAGGTATGAAAGCCAGTTGGGTGACTTTGGAACCATCACCAGGAAATTATGAGTTCTAGTCCTGCCTCAGGCATGAAAGCCAGCTGGGTGTCTTGGGGCCCAATCACCAGGAGATGGTGAGTTCTAGTCCCACAAAAGCCACCTGGGTGATTTTGGGCTCATCACCTGGAAATGGTGAGTTCTAGTCCCTAAGAAACGGGAGTGTGCTGGGTGCTTCTAGGACTGGCTTTTAGTTCACTCAGAGCAGGGGCAGGCAACCTTGGCTCTTTTATGACTCATGGACTTCAACTCCCAGAATTCCTGAGCCAGCCATGCTGAGGGAAAAGGGAGAGGTTTCCAAGCTGAGCCATGCTGGCTAAGGAATTCTGGGAGTTAAAGTCCACGAGTCATAAAAGAGCCAAGGTTGAGGACCCCTGATATAGGGCAGGGATAGGCAGCCTTGGCTCTTTTGTGGACTTCAACTCCCAGAATTCCTGAGCCAGCCACGCTGAGGGGAAAGGGAGAGTTTCCATGCTGAGTCATGCTGGCTCAGGAATTCTGGGAGTTAAAGTCCATGAGTCATAAAAGAGCCAAGGTTGCCTACCCCTGACTCGGAGGGAAGAAAAAGTCACGGAATTGAAATAAAGAGTGGAGCGGATTTTAGGGCAGGGAGGGGGAACCTTGGCTCTTTTATGACTCATAGACTTTAACTCCCAGAATTCCTCAGCCAGCATGGGGAACTCTGGCCCCTTTATGACCTGCGGACTGGCTCAGGAATTCTGGGAATTGAAGTCCA
Organism: Crotalus adamanteus; assembly: GCA_039797435.1. NCBI lineage: Eukaryota > Metazoa > Chordata > Lepidosauria > Squamata > Viperidae > Crotalus > Crotalus adamanteus. The sequence goes on from CM077924.1 coordinate 5,096,905, forward strand.
CAAGTCATAAAAGAGCCAAGGTTCCCCACCCCTGGTTTAGGAGATGGGGGGGGTCCCTCACTCCAAACAGAAAAAAAGCAGTTATCTGCCTCTGCCTTCAGCAGAACATTTCAGATTTTCTCGTCCTCAGTGTTATTCCTTCCACTTTTATTGGCATCCAATAGTTGCTAAGTTGTTCCCATTTTCACTGCCAAATTGCAGAGAAAGAACAAAATCCAGGCTGTACGAGCCTTCTGGCATCCACAAATTATTCAGTAATTATTCAGTAATTCAGAGATTGTAGTTTTCAAAGGAAGAGCTGAGAGGGGGTGGAATTCTGTAAGGAGGATGTTGGGGAAAAAAAGTGTCAAGCCAGCAATTGAAGTGCTGGTGTCAATTTCAATGTTAGGGAAGCCATCTTGACTTTTTTGACCCATTCCCTGTAGACATTCCTGGAAAGAGATTGTCTATGGGTGCTTTTGGTAGATTGTATCCTATTTTAGAGTTGCCTTAGAACAGTGGTTCTCAACCTTTTTAATGCTGCGACCCCCAACCGGTCGTAAGTCGAGGACTACTCAACCAGTCGTAAGTCGAGGACTACTCAATTGGTGCAGCACCGTTTGCAGAGTGGGACTTTTGGCGGGCTCAGCAGGGCAGAGACAGCCTGGACAATTCCTATTGGCTTTTGAAAGCCAATAGAATTAGACTCTATTCAAGAGAGTCTATTCTATTGGCTTTCAAAAGCCAATAGAATAAAAGGGAGTAGCACAGCTAAGGAAAAGGGGGGGGGGGAAATGGCAGACTGCGTTGTTTGGCGACCCCCGTGAAATCGTCGTTCGACCCCAAATGGGGTCCCGACCCACAGGTTGAGAACCACTGCCTTAGAAGAATTACAAGAAAAATATCCAATCCATGAATCTGCTATGAAAGGGAAGTAATTTACAGAATAACAGAGTTGGAAGGGACCTTGGAGGTCATCTAGTCCAACCCCCTGCTCATGCAAGAAACCCTATACTATTTCAGACAAATGGCCATCCAGTCTCTTCTTAAAAACTTCCAGGGTTAGAGCATTCACAGCTTCTGGAGGCAGGTTGTTCCACTGGTTAATTGTTCTAACTGTCAGGAAGTTTCTCCTTAGTTCTAGGTTGCTTCTCTCTTTGGTTAGTTTCCACCTGTTGCTTCTTGTCCTGCCTTCAGGCGCTTTGGAGAATAGCTTGACTCCCTCTTCTTTGGGGCAGCCCCTGAGATACTGGAAGACTGCTATCATGTCCCCCCTCGTCCTTCTCTTCATTAGACTAGACATCCCCAATTCCAGCAACCGTTCTTTATATACTTTAGCCCCCAGTCCCCTGATTCAACTTTGTTGCTCTTCTCTGTCAGAGTGCCAGGCCTCTAGAAATTCCCTGGCATTTTTGGACGTGGCTAGGATGGTTATCTTTTCCCAATTGGAACTATGGTTAAATCTGTCTATATGTTGTGAAATTACAAAGAAATTTCACTGTGTCTTCCTGCTTCACGCAAGAAAACAAGCACCAAGGCCCCCTCATTTCAACCTTGAGCTACAAATATTCTCCTTGATTGATAGACAAATGGTTGCCGAGCCTCTGCTTAAAAACCTCCGTTCCACTGATTAATACTCCTATCTGTCCTACCTTCCTTTCTTCCTCTTTAGACTGCCTACAGATCCTTCTCTTAATCCATGTCTCCTCTTGGTTCTTTTTTTAAAAATGGTACGTCTGCCTCCTCTCCTTTCTGCTCATGTGTGACCATCTCCTTTCCCACCCTACCCTTGCCTCAGTTTGCTCTCTCCCCGTTTTGACATGTTGCCTTGTGTGCTTGCCCAGATTAAGGAGGATCCAGGAAGTCCATGGAGATCGGTCAAGAAAGGACGATGGTTCTATATTGCCCAAGAGACGCCAAATGAAAGGATGACTCTGATTTCAACTCTTGAGTCTCTTGATTGTTGTTGTTAGTTGCGAAGTCGTGTCCCACCCATCTCGACCCCATGGACAACGTTCCTCCAGGCCTTCCTGTCCCCTGCCATCTTCTGGAGTCCATTTAAGCTCATGCCTCCTGCTTCAGTGACTCTATCCAGCCATCTCATTCTCTGTCGTCCCCTTCTTCTCTTGCCCTCCATCTTTCCCAGCATCAGGCTCTTCTCCAGGGAGTCCTTCCTTCTCATTAGGTGGCCAAAGGACTTGAGTTTCAGCTTCAGGATCTGGCCTTCTAAAGAGCAGTCGGGGTTGATCTCCTCTAGGACTGACCGGTTGGATCGCCTTGCAGTCCAAGGGACTCGCAGGAGTCTTCTCCAGCACCAGAGTTCAAAGGCCTCCATTCTTTTGCGCTCAGCCTTTATTATGGTCCATCTTTCACAGCTGTACAACTGGGAAAACCATGGCCTTGATTATACGCGCTTTTGTTGGCAGGTTGATGTCTCTGCTTTTTAGTATGCTGTCTAGATTTGCCATAGCTTTCCTCCCCAGGAGCAAGCGTCTTTTAATTTCTTGGCTGCAGTCCCCATCTGTTTTGATCTTGGAGCCCAGGAAGATAAAATCTGTTACTACCTCCATTTCTTCCCCATCTATTTGCCAGGATTTGAGAGGGCCTGATGCCAGGATCTTGGTTTTCTTAACGTTGAGTTTCAAGCCAACTTTTTGCACTCTCCTTCTTCACCCACATCAAGAGGCTCTTTAGTTCCTCTCCACTTTCCGCCATTAGAGTGGTATCATCTGCATATTTTAGGTTGTTGATATTTCTCCCGGCAATCTTAATTCCAACTTTTGCTTCATCTAGCCCTGCCTTTCTCATGATGTGCTCTGCATATAAGTTAAATACCCTCCCAATGATCAAAACGGAATGTAACCTACAAGATGAAACACTGTTGTCTTTTTCACACCCTCCAAATCCCATCACCAAGGAACAGGGATGGGTGGGTGGGATTTACACCTTTGTGCATATTTGTAAGACAAGCTCCCAGTGTTTTGTCTTGTACCATCTGAAAGCCTTGTTTTGTGAAGAATACCCTGGTTGAATCCAAGCAAGGCTGCATACATGGAGATGCCTGAGTTGAAATGAAATTAAAGACCTTGTTATGCTGGTGAAATACTTTCAAAAATTAATCTGCAATGACCCCCTTCCCCCAACACTGAGGGTTTGAATACTTTATTGACCCAAATGAACATTAGCAGTCTCTCTGGCTGGAGTTAGGAAGGCTGAGTAGCCATTTATCTTCCCCCACGCAAATCCTCTCGCAGTCGTAAATCTTGTGGCTGACTCTGAGCATTAAGAGTTTGGCTGACATGTCTGCCTCACTTTCTCTATGAGGCAAAACAGGGACCGTTGGGGATTTGATAACATCCATATCCGGGCCAGAAATGTAATAACTTCAAGTCCACCTGGATACAGCTGGACAGGATGAGAAACAATGGCTGGAAACTGATCAAAGAGAGAAGCAACCTGGAATTAAGGAGAAATTTCCTGACAGTGAGGACAATCAACCGGTGGAACAGCTTGCCACCAGAAATCATGGGCGCTCCATCGCTGGAGGATTTAAAGTAGACAAGAGACTAGACCAGTGGTTCGCAACCTTTTTAATGCTGTGACCCCCAACCGGTCGTAAGTTGAGGACTAAACCAGTTGTAAGTCGAGGACTAAACCGGTCGTAAGTCGAAGACTACCCATCCGGTCGTAAGTTGAGGACTTTCCCTGCCCGGGAGCGCCGCACATGCGTGGTGCCGCCCCCTGTGCCGGCCGAGGCGTAGTTGGCAAGCGGCAGAGACGGAGCAGGCTGACCCCCGGCTGGGACACCAGCTGGCCCAGCCCAAGGGAGGTAAGGCACCCTCCGGAAAAGGGGAAAAAAATGGCGGACAGCCTTGCTTGGCGACCCCGTGAAATGGTCGATCGACCCCAAATGGGGTCGCGACCCATAGGTTGAGAACTGCTGGACTAGACAGTCACTAGTCGGAAATGGTATAGGTCAGTGATGGCAAGCCTTTGAGGGACCGAGTGCCCAAACTGCATCCCAAAACCCACTTATTTATTGCTGGGTGCCAGGTGGGCGTGGCTCACTGGGTGGGCGTGGCTGTGGTGGTCATGGGAGATTGGGTGGGCATGGCCAAGGTGGGCGTGATCACCTCGATGTTGCTCGTGGGGAGGGATGCCTGTGGGGGCCAGGCAGGGTTGGGGGAGATCCAGGGGGTCTCCGGCAGGTGGGGCGGTGGGCAGGAGGCTCGTCCTGTGGGGTGAGGCGAGGCAAGGCGAGGCAGGGTGGGGGTGCCATTGTCACAGGGCAAGGTGAGGCAGGGGCCGGAGTGGCTGCTGCCTGACACCATCGGCCCCCGCACACAGAGGCCAGCGAGCACATGGGTGCTGGGATGCATCCAGACACGTGGGACCTCGGCGAGTTAGCGGGTGGCTGGTTGAAGAGGGACGGTTGACATATCCGGGGCATGGCGCACGTGCCCACAGAGAAGGCTCTGAGTGCCGCCTCTGGCACCCGTGCCATAGGTTCGCCACCACTGGTATAGGTTCTCCTGCTTGAGCAAGGGGCTGGACTAGAAGATCTCCAAAGATCTTCCAGGTCTATTCTATTCTAGAAAATAGGTTTATATTGGTTTCAGTTGCTGGGGCTTCTCTTCTGTTGAAGAGTCATTTGGTCCTCCCAGTGTGGTTTTGTTGGCTCAGGGCTTGGACTCCGAGAATTGAGACTCTCTTGCTCTGAAACATTGTCTCTTATTTTCCTTCCTTCCTTCCTTCCTTCCTTCCTTCCTTCCTTCCTTCCTTCCTTCCTTCCTTCCTTCCTTCCTTCCTTCCTTCCTTTCTCCCTGCCTTCCTGCCTGCCTACCTGCCTGCCTTTCTCCCTCCCTCCCTCCTTCCTCCTTCCTTCCTTCCTGCCTCCCTCCCTCCCTGCCTGCCTTTCTCCCTCCCTCCCCTCTTTCTTTCCTTCCTTCCTTCCTTCCTTCCTCCCTGCCTTCCTGTCTGCCTTTCTCCCTCCCTCCCTCCCCCTTCCTTCCTTCCTTTCTGCCTGCCTGCCTGCCTGCCTGCCTTTCTACCTCCCTCCCTCCCTCCCTCCTTTCTTTCTTTCTTTCTTTCTTTCTTTCTTTCTTTCTTTCTTTCTTTCTTTCTTTCTTTTCTTTCTTTCTTTCTTTCTTTCTTTCTTTCTTTCTTTCTTTCTTTCTTCTCATGCTATCCAGAGTTCTTTGGGATTGAGGGGCATTATAAATATCGAACAATAAATTAAATGGAGAAGCAACAGCACGGACAACATTGCTGATCATACCGATAGCGGAACAATCTTTCTTTCCTTTGTTCCCATTGTTTTTATGTCCGACAGATCGGTCCTAACTGTGCTGCAGAAGGGGAAAATGGAAACCTCCCTAGCACAGACTTTGTAAGAATAACACTCGTGATATATGTCTGCTTCTGCTTCTCGCTTTTCTCTTCAGTTCATTGGTTCTTCCCCATCCCAGGATCATCATTTATACAATAATTCATAGCCCTATTAGACTCCATTTTTTTCCCAAGGCTGTTAGAACAGTAAAGTTTAGTCATCTAGTTTAACTAAAAATAAATGATACTTGAAGTTCAGTGAATCGCGTCCATTCAGCTTCATCCCTCAACCCCAGTCGGGAGTCAAAATGCTTTCTGAGCTGCTGATACATCCAGGAGAAGTTTTTTGCCTCACCCCGCGTCTTGCGGGGGAAGTGTCCCATCTGATGACCGGTGGGTGGCATTTATTTTTAGGCCCAAAACTCTTCAAAACATCTTGTAGTCCACAATGAGGGCGATTCCTGCTGTCTCCACCTGCTCAGCCAATGTGAAGAAGGGTTTGTGGGGTGGAGGAGAAGGAGGAGGAAGTTTAATTTAATGAAGAGAATGAATGAATGAAGTTTAATGAAGAGAAGGACGAGGGGGGGACATCATAGCAGTCTTCCAGTATCTCAGGGGCTTCCCCAAAGAAGAGGGAGTCAAGCTATTCTCCAAAGCGCCGGAAGGCAAGACAAAAAACATTGGATGGAAACTAATCAAGGAGAGAAGCAACCTGGAACAGGAGAAACTTCCTGACAGTGAGAACAATTAACCAGTGGAACAACCTGCCTCCAGAAGCGGTGAATGCTCCAACACTGGAAGTTTTTAAGAAGAGACTGGACAGCCATTTGTCTGAAATGGTATAAGGTTTCCTGCCTGAGCAGGAGGTTGGACTAGATGACTCCAAGGTCCCTTCCATCATCTACTTCTTCCTCTTCCTCTTCTTCTTCTTCTTCTTCTTCTTCTTCTTCTTCTTCTTCTTCTTCTTCTTCTTCTTCTTCTTCTTCTTCTTCTTCTTCTTCTTCTTCTTCTTCTTCTTCTTCTTCTTCTCCTCCTCCTCCTCCTCCTCCTCTTCCTCATTATTATCATCATCATCATCACCACCATCACCATTATTATTATTATTATTATTATTATTATTAGGAGGAGGAGGAGAGTTGGGTGTCAAGACCTCAAGTCCAAGGTCTATCATGAAAATATAGATGGAAGGGATGGCAGGGAAAACTCACAGTTGTTCAAAAAGCGCTGAATGCTCCAACACTGGAAGTTTTTAAGAAGAGACTGGACAGCCATTTGTCTGAAATGGTATAGGGTTTCCTGCCTGAGCAGGGGGTTGGACTCGATGACCTCCAAGGTCCCTTCCAACTTTGTTGTTGTTGTTGTTGTTATGATTGTGAGATGTAAAAACCCCAAATTTTGATACTCACAATACGAAGACAAGTCTGGTTAACAAAACAAAGGTTTATTGGAGAATAACATAAACAGAATAAAAGAGAAAAGAGAAAGAATAGAAGAGAGGAGCGTTTGCAAACGCGGCCCCCTGGATCCTTCCCTATGGATTGGATTCCAGGAGCACCCCGACCTGGTTTCAGGTTTTGCATTTTATAGCCCTACAATGCATTGTCACATCTCTTTCATCTTAATGATTTTCTCTGAAATGGTACTTTGTTAACCTGACCTCTTCCGTCCATCTGCTGTTATCTTGTTTATCTGGAATTCTCACTTTGTGTTAAAATCCCCTTCTTTGATAGTAGGATTTCCACTCAAAGTGTAATTTCCTATGTCCGGGAGATTTTTAGGCAGGATATAGTAAACATTTGGTCATATATTGGCATTGCATTGTTACATTTGTGTTACAGCATTACATTAGTACTAAAGAGACAGTTTCATATAACAGCATTACATTTCTACAATTCTTTCTACAATTATTAAAAGAATAACTTTTATTTCCTTAATTTTTATTTCCTTCATTATTATTATTATTATTAAAATTAAGGTCTGACCGTTATAAATATTGGAAAAAACATTAATTCCGAATTGAGTAGCAGTGATAGTAAAAAAAATAATGTTCAGCCATAGTCCTTGGATGCTAACTAGTTTGAAAATAAAGGTTTCAGACGTGATGGCAAATTGAGAGTCCTTGGTGTCTGTGAGCCTGGATGTTTTCTTGCAGACATTTCATTACTCAAAGGAGGTAACATCATCAGTGCTAGCCCTGTCCTGTCAATAGCACTGAGGATGTTACCTAGTTTGAGTCATGAAGTAAATGTCTGCAAGACAACAACAACCAACCTCAGAGAGCATCAACCCTGAGCTAGAAATATTCTCTTTTATTGAAGGCAAATTATTTGGGAAGTTGGTGGCTGAAACACACAGTTTGCAGACTTGGCTGAGGCTGAAAGAACATCTCCAGTTTTAAGAACAGGACAACAGTTTAAAACAATCCAGCAGGTTTATTATTTGATGGAGTGGCTAAAATAATCCTGTCTGCCTGAAGGAGCTCTGGCTATAAATCCAGACATCAAAATTATCACAGGCTGTCACTCAAGGGGGAGATGATTGACTGTAAAACATGTTCTGTTTAGGCAGCAACGCCAAGAGGAGGAACACGTTCTGCCATAGAGAGCAAGCGGTATTGTTTTTACAATTTTTTTTTCTGTTATACATTCCCTTTAAAGGAGGTAGAGGAAGGGAGGAGGAGGAGGAGAAGGAGGAGAGGAGGAGGAGGAGGAGGACGACTCTGTGCTTGGTTTTTTTCTTGCAGACATTTCATTACCCAACTAAGTAACAACATCAGTACAGAGTTTCCTCTCTCTTAGCTGAAAACCTTCCTTCTTTGCTTCTAGGCTAGGCTGCTGTCAGTTCTCTAGGTAGGGAGCAACACTTTTTTATGCTTTCTTCAGGATGTATCCTGTTTATCTGAACAGAATAGAATAGAATGGAATAATAATAGAGTTGAAAGGACCTGGGATAGACAGATGTGGATGTTTGATGGTATTACAGATCTCGTCGCAGGATGGAAGCAGTTCCTAGTAAGGCTGCCTTTTGCAATTGACTAATGGTGAATTTGTCAATGCCAATGGTGTTCAAGTGGTGCTCCAGTTGTTTTGGGACTGCACCCAAGGAGCATATTACTATTGGTACTACCCTTGCTTCCCTTTGCCACAGTCTTTCTAATAATAATAATGATGATGATGATGATGATGATGATGATGATAATAATAATAATAATAGTTGGAAGGGACCTTGGAGGTCATCTAGTCCAACCCCCTGCTCAGGCAGGAAATCCTATACCATTTCAGACAAATGGCCGTCCAGTCTCTTCTTAAAAACTTCCAGTGTTGGAACATTCACCGCTTCTGGAGGCAGGTTGTTCCACTGGTTAATTCTTCTAACTGCCAGGAAGTTTCTCCTTAGTTCCAGGTTGCTTCTCTCCTTGATAAGTTTCCATCTGTTGCTTCTTCTCCTGTCTTCAGGCACTTTGGAGAATAGCTTGACTCCCTCTTCTTTGGGGCAGCCCCCGAGATACTGGAAGACTGCTATCATGTCCCCCCTTCTCTTCATTAAACTAGACATCCCCAATTCCTGCAACCGTTCTTCGTACGTTTTAGCCTCCAGCGCCCTGATCATCTGTGTTGGTCTTCTCTGCACTCTTTCCAGAGTCTCAACATCTTTTTTACATGATGGTGACCAGAACTGGATGCAGTTATTTCCAAATGTGGAAGGAGGAATCCAATCAATCTGTGTTTTTCCTAGTTAAATACAAGTTGGTAATCACTTATATTGTCACGTCATAGTCATGTGTAGTAAACGCAAAGGGACTGAGGTGCAGATGTGCTGTTCATACTGTAGGTTATTGCTCAACATTTAAGAATTCTGAAAAAATAGTGTAAATATTTCAGTTCAGATATTTATACTATGTCTAGCAGTTGTTTCTTTTTCCTTTCCTTTTTCGTCATTTTTAGTATTTATAAATAGGACTGTAGTGGATATTTTGGCCCCAAGTTCAAAGATTTATATTTTTTATAGCATAAAAAGCAATTCATTGTACTTTGCCCAGTGTGGTCAAACTTTATTAATGTTACACTGAGCATTAATTGTATAGCTCTACTATTTTTAAACTCCATTTCACAGTATTATATTTTCTGAAGTGATATCTTTTAAATAAAAAAGGAAAGGAAGAAACTCTTAGCAGAAAATAAAAACAAACATCTGCTTCAGAGTCAGTTGTGGGATTGCACTAGTTTGGTGTAGTGGTTAAGCTCCAGGCTAGAAACCAGGAGAGGGTGAGTTCTAGTCCTGCCTTACATATCAAAGCCGGTTGGATGACTTTGGGCCAATAACCAGGAGATAGTGAGTTCTAGTCTTGCCTTAGGTATGAAAGCTTGCTGGATGACTTTGGGCCAATAACCAGGAGACGGTGAGTTCTAGTCTTGTCTTAGGTATGACAGCTTGCTGGATGACTTTGGGCCAATAACTAGGAGACGGTGAGTTCTAGTCTTGCCTTAGGTATGAAAGCTTGCTGGATGACTTTGGGCCAATCACCAGGAGACGGTGAGTTCTAGTCTTGCCTTAGGTATGAAAGCTTGCTGGATGACTTTGGGCCAATATGCAGGAGATGGTGAGTTCTAGTCTTGCCTTAGTATGAAAGCTTGCTGGATGACTTTGGGCCAATCACCAGGAGACTATGAGTTCTAGTCTTGACTTAGGTATGAAAGCTTGCTGGATGACTTTGGGTCAATAACCAGGAGACGGTGAGTTCTAGTCTTGCCTTAGGTATGAAAGCTTGCGGGATAACTTTGGGCCAATCACCAGGAGACAGTGAGTTCTAGTCTTGCCTTAGGTATGAAAGCTTGCTGGATGACTTTGGGTCAATAACCAGGAGACGGTGAGTTCTAGTCTTGCCTTAGGTATGAAAGCTTGCGGGATGACTTTTGGCCAATCACCAGGAGACGGTGAGTTCTAGTCTTGCCTTAGGTATGAAAGCTTGCTGGATGACTTTGGGCCAATCACCAGGAGAGGGGGAGTTCTAGTCTTGACTTATGTATGAAAGCATGCTGGATGACTTTGGGCCAATCACCAGGACACCATGAGTTCTAGTCTTGCCTTAGGTATGAAAGCTTGCTGGATGACTTTGGGCCAATCACCAGGAGACTGTGAGTTCTAGTCTTGACTTAGGTATGAAAGCTTGCTGGATGACTTTGGGCCAATAACCAGGAGACGGTGAGTTCTTGTCTTGCTTTAGCCATGAAAGTTGGCTGGGTTACACTGGGCCAATCACCAGGAGATGGTGAGTTCTAGTCCTGCCATAGGAATGAAGGCCGGTGTCAAGACTGCTAACATCGGATGTTCTTGCTTGCCATATATGAAGAAGCAAACCTGTCTTATTTAGCCTGTGTAGCACTTCTAGAGTTAAAGCAGATAATACTAGCCTAGTGGAGGGGAAAATATACTAGTTAATCATAACAATGTCTGAGCACAGTGTTGCCTAGGTCAGCTGTAACAGGAAGGGCATTTCACACTTCACGTTAATTGGAGAATGTGATTGATGACTGTAAAATGAAGGAGTGAGTTATGCTTTGTTACAGGTGTTTGGGGGAGGGAAGATTCAATTTTTGGCTTAACTTTGTTAGTGCCGAAGCTATGCAGAAAATAAAGGATTCTTTAAGGTGAATAAGCCTCAAAGTTCTTTGAAAAGCTGCTTCTTTTCGGAACCATGACAGCCAGCTGGGTAACTTTGGGTCAGTCCTTCTCCCGCAGCCAAACACACCTCACAAGATGGCTGTCGTGAGGAAAATAGGTGGAGGAAGGTGTTTTGGATCTTTTCGCCGCCTTGGGTTCTTTGTAGAAATAATACGGGTGGGATATAAACGAACAAACGACCAAATATTTTCCTCTTCGGTTTTAATTTGTTTAGTGACTGTACCGCTACGGTTAAATTCGGTTTGTGAGTGTGTGTGTGTTTGTGTGTGTCTGCATCGGTACGTACACTATATCCACATTCTGCAAACACATTTAGCAGGTGTCTGTTTCCCAAGTTGGGACATTCTGCTGGAAACCACAGCTGATGGACAGTTCTTAGGAAAACTGATCTGTTTTCCTATGCCCACTGCAAATCACTTCCCAGATCAGTGATGGCAAGCCTTTGAGGGACCGAGTGCCCAAACTGCAACACAAAACCCACTTATTTATCGCCGGGTGCCAGGTGGGCGTGGCCCACTGGGTGGGCGTGGCTATGGTGGTCATGGGAGATTGGGTGGGTGTGGCCAAGGTGGGTGTGATCACCTCGATGTTGCCCGTGGGGAGGGACGCCTGTGGGGGCCGGGCAGGGTTGGGGGAGATCCAGGGGGTCTCTGGCAGGTGGGGCGGTGGGCAGGAGGCTCGTCCTGCGGGGTGAGGCTCAGCAAGGCGACGGTGCCATTGTCACAGAGCAAGATGAGGCAGGGGTCAGGGCGGCTGCTGCCTGACACCATCGGCCCCCGCACACAGAGGCCAGCGAGCGCATGGGTGCTGGGATGCATCTGGCTATGTGGGACTTCGCCAAGTTAGTGGGCCACTGATTGAAGAGGGACAGTTGCCATCTCCGGGACATGGCGCGCGTGCCCACAGAGAGGGCTCTGAGTGCCCCCTCTGGCATGCGTGCCATAGGTTTGCCACCACTGTCCTGGATGGTATAAAATCCCAAAGTCCAGAATGATCAAATGCAATTTAGAATGGAAGATTGTCCTCGATTACTCAAAGCATGGTTATAGTGCTGCCTCTATTAATGTAGAATATGCCTCCTTTACAGCCTGATTGTAAACACATTTATTTCCTAATACGTCCGCTGTATCCTGCCCATTAGCTTGCTGAAATCCAATTGACTTACTCAGTAACATTTAAAACGATTGTCTGCAGCCTCATTAGTAGTAATAGTAGTAAAGTTGGAAGGGACCTTGGAGATCATCTAGTCCAACCCCCTGCTCGGGCAGGAAACCCTACACCATTTCGGACAAATGGCTGTCCAGTCTCTTCTTAAAAACTTCCAGTGTTGGAGCATTTACTGCTTCTGGAGGCAAGCTATTCCACTGATTAATTGTTCTCACTGTCAGGAAGTTTCTCCTTAGTTCTAGGTTGCTTCTCTCCTTGATTAGTTTGCACCCGTTGCTTCTTGTCCTGCCTTCAGGTGCTTTGGAAAATAGCTTAATTCCCTCTTCTTTATGGCAGCCCCTGAGATATTGGAATACTGCTATCATGTCCCCCCTTGTCCTTCTCTTCGTTAAACTAGACATACCCAATTCTCGCACCGTTCCTTATATGTTTTAGCCTCCAGTCCCCTAATCATCTTTGTTGCTCTTCTCTGTACTCTTTCTAGAGTCTCAACATCTTTTTTACATCGTGGTGACCAAAACTGGATGCAGTATTCCAAGTGTGGCCTTACCAAGGCATTGAAGAGTGGTATTAATACTTCACGTGATCTTGATTCTATCCCTCTGTTAATGCAGCCTAACACTGTGTTGGCCTTTTTGGCAGCTGCCGCACACTGCTGGCTCATATTTAAGTGATTGTCTACTAGGACTCCGAGGTCCCTCTCACAGTTACTACTATTGAGCATGGTGCCACCTATGCTGTACTTGTGCATTTGGTTTTTCTTGCCTAAATGTAGAACCTTGCTTTTTTCACCATTGAATTTCATTTTGTTAGTTAGTGCCCAGTGTTCAAGTCTGTCCAGATCCTTCTGTATCTGAAGCCTGTCTTCTGGAGTGTTGGCTATTCCTGCCAGCTTGGTGTCATCTGCAAATTTGATGAGTTCCCCATCTATCCCTTCATCCAAATCGTTGATGAAGATGTTGAAGAGTACTGGGCCCAGAACAGAGCCCTGGGGCACCCCACTACACACTTCCCTCCATATAGATGCAGTTCCATTGAGGACCACTCGCTGAGTACGGCCGGTCAGCCAGCTACGGATCCATCTGGTGGTGGTTCTGTCTACCCCACATTTTTCTATCTTGTCAAGTAGTAGGTTGTGATCTACTTTATCAAATGCCTTACTGAAGTCCAAGTAAATTATGTCCACAGCATTCCTCTGATCCACTAATTTTGTCACTTGGTCAAAGAATGCAATAAGTTTGTCTGGCATGATCTATTTTTGACAAACCCATGTTGGCTTTTAGTAATGACTTTGTTTGCCTCTAGGTGTTCGTTGATTCGTTGTTTGATTATCTTTTCCAGGATCTTCCCAGGTATTGAGGTCAGGCTGATAGGTCTGTAATTTCCTGGATCCATTTTTTTTTCCTTTTTTGAGGATGGGAACTACATCAGCTCTTTTCCAGTCCTCTGGTAGTTCTCCTGTGTTCCAGGATCTTTGAAAAATATAGTTCAGTGGCTGCGATATCACATCTGCCAGTTCCTTGAGAACTCTGGGGTGTAATCCGTCTGGTCCTGGCGATTTGAACTCATCTAGGCTGGACAGGTGCTCACTAACGATTTTCTTGCCTATCTTAACTTGTGTTTCTGTTTTGTTTTTTATGGCACTATTTTTGATAGGTTGGTCTGTTTTTTCCCTTTGTGTAAAGACAGATGCAAAAAATGAGTTAAATAGTTCTGCTTTCTCCCTGTTGCTTGTCACCTTCTTGCCACTTCCACCCACTAATGGACCAATCATTTCCTTCACTTTTTTCTTGTTTTTTACATGTTGAAAGAAGCTTTTTTTGTTATTTTTGACTTTGGTTGCAAGCCTTAGTTCATTTTGAGCCTTGGCTTTCTTCACTTCATCTTTGCAGGCTCGGGCTATTTGCTGATATTCTGACTTAGTTATGTTCCCCTCTTTCCACTTTCTATACTTGTCCTTTTTATCTTTCAATTTGTCAGAGAGTTCTTTATGCAGCCATGCTGGTTTCTTTTGAGAGCTGTTATTTTTCCTCTTTGTTGGTATTGTGCTAGACTGTGCTTTTATTATCTCATTTTTCAAAATTTCCCAAGCTTCTTGAGTTGTTTTCCCCTTGAGGATTCTCATCCATGGAATCCTTCCCAAGCCCTCTCTAAGTTTATTGAAATTAGCTCTCTTGAAGTCCAAGACTCTAGTTTGACTGTGTTCTATTGGTTGTGCTTCTATAATGTTGAATTCTAATATTGCATGATCACTTCCTCCCAGGGTTCCTATGGCTTCAACACCGTCTATCATTTCATCTCTGTTAGTGAGAATTAGATCCAAAATGGCTAATCCCCTAGTTCCATTCTCTACTTTTTGGGAGACAAAGTTGTCTGCTAGGTTTGCCAGGAACCTGTTTGATCTTCCACTTGGTGCGGAGTTTGTCTCCCAGTTGATGTCAGGGTAATTAAAGTTCCCCATTACTATTGTGATGTGCTTCCTACATACCTTAGTTAGCTGACTAGCAAAAAGTTCATCTATTTCCTCTGTTTGGTTGGGTGGTCTGTAGTATACACCTATGGCAATGTCATTTCCCCCCCCCTTTTATATTGACCCAAATGCATTCAAGACAGTTTTTATCATTGTTGTACTCTATTTCTGTGGAGATGTAGTTATTTCTTATATAGAGAGCAACTCCACCTCCTCTTTTATTTGGTCTGTTTCTTTTAAATAATTTAAATCCCTCTAGCTGTGTGTTCCATGTGTGAGTTTCATCCCACCATGTTTCCGTAATGGCAACAATATCGTATCTGCCTTCATTAACCTGAATTTCTAGTTCACCCTGTTTGCTGTTCATACTCTGTGCATTGGTGTATAAACATTTGAGTCCTTTGTGGGTGGCCCTGTGTGTCCAGTCTGGCTTGTGTTCTTCTTTGTGCTGTGTCTGAAATACATCAAAACAGAGCTTCTTCTGTTTTTCTTCTTCTATCAGCATCAAGCTGGATACAGAGACATTTCACTACCGCGGTTGAAGTCTAAAAATAACGAATAGAACAGAGCCCTCCCATTTTGCAACTGTCCACTTAATATATGTGGAACTTCACGCATGAAATTTCTCCTCACTCTATTGTGACTTAAGAGAAACAGCAACCAAAGATTTGGCACAAACACACACATACACACACGTACACATACACCCGTTGTGAATGAATTATTTGAGGAAGCAGGCTTTGCTTTGGCATATAATAATAATAATAATAATAATAATAATAATAATAATAATAGACTCGATAGGTAGACAAAATGCCAAATCCAGTCTGAACATCTGGCTGACTGTGCGATGATCGATAATAATAATAATAATAATAATATAGTAGTAGTAGTAGTAGTAGTAGTAGTAGTAGTAGTAGTAGTAGTAGTAGTAGTAGTAGTAGTAGTAGTAGTAGTGGTAAAGTTGAAAGGGACCTTGGAGGTCATCTAGTCCAACCCCCTGCTCAGGCAGGAAACCCTATACCATTTCGGAAAAAATGGCTGTCCAGTCTCTTCTTAAAAACTTCCAGTGTCGGAGCATTCACCGCTTCTGGAGGCAGGTTGTTCCACTGGTTAATTATATTTTTTTCCTACCCTGATTATGCTTGTTTGTTAAACTTAGGAGAAATGTTTCTTAAAAATAAATCTTTTGATTCAACTTCTGGGTGAGGAATTAGGGTGAGTTAGATCAGGGGTCCCCAATCCCCAGGCTGCAGCCCACTACCGGGGCTGTAAGCCTTTCAAAACCGGGCCACAGAAACGGTGGGTGATCGAGCGCACATGTGCGCGCATCCCCACTCATGCGAGCAGTGGGCACATGCATGCATGCGTGCTCCATTTGTGCAAGAGGCAGGCACACATGCTCACCACTTGCACAAAGGGAGCTGCACGCATGCACTCAACCACCACACACGTGGAACCATCCCCTCTCCTCCACCTCTCCGCCAGTCCACAAGACTAAAAAAAGTTCAGGAACAATGGGTTAGATGTTTCCAGAACATTTGTGCAAGAGGTGACAGCAACACGGTGAAGATCGGTGGCCAAATAGAAGTTTCTTTTGGCCAACGAAAATTCTCTCTGGAGGAAGGATCAAGAGATCACCCACTTGTGCTCCGGATAGCTGCTCCTCACGAGGAGGCTGCAGGAATGGAGTTTCTTGTGGTTGATCATGGATTGCAAGACATGAGAGCAGATAGGTTGCCATCACACTCAAAACCACGGTGTTTGTGGATAGTTGACCCTCAGAAGGCTGAATTTCGTAAACAGTTTTTGGACACATTTACAGCTTAAGAAAGATCTTCTGACTGACAGGAAAGAATGAAGAGACTTGGTCAGTAACCTTCTTTTTTTTAGAACCCAGAAGAGAAAAATAAATACTATCTTAAAGGATTTTGACTTGAGAGTTTAAAACAAACAAAAATAAAAGCTTAACAAGATGGCGATTTAAGGAAATTTTGAATGGATAAAGGGAAGCGTAATTTTTAGAAAAAGCAAGATTTATTTATTTTTCCTGATGAAAGTATCTTTAAAAATAGTAAAATTAATTAGAAAAATAGACTGGACATCCATGAGAGTGTTAATTGTTTATTATATTAAAAAAAGTAGGTAATGGATGGGTTTTACAGAATAAGATGATAAGCCAGACTGCGTGACTGTAGTTATGGAGAGCTAAAATGTTAAAGACAGAAGAAAAAAAACAGAAAAGAGAGAGAAGGAAAGGGAGAGTGAGAGGGAGGCAAGGAGGAAAAGAAGAAGAAGAAGAAGAGAGAGAGAGAGAGAGAGTGTGTGCACGAGAAAGTGTGTGTGTGTGTGTGTGTGTGTTAGAGAGAGAGAGAGAGGTCTTTTACTTTCACCTTAATAGTTGATTGTATTTTTTAATTTTACTAAAATTCTATACCCTGCATCCCACTTAAGTGACCCCTGGCAGTTTGCAACTTCATAATTGACATACTTTCCACTTTGGGGCCATAAATATTAGAATTGCAACCATAATTTAAAAGCAGCAAAATTAGGAGAAAGGCAATTGAGGTTCTCTAGAACAGCTTACAGATAAGAGCATCACATCAGATTTATTGCAGAAAACATTTGAAGGGTCTGGCAAGAGGCTGACTGGAACAGTTGCCAATAATTTGCATGCTTTTAAAAAGGAAAGGATTTATAGGATGGATTAAATATGCCCAAGGAAAATTACCACGGGCTTGCTTCAACTTAATGGGCAAGTTGGAGCTTGTTGTCATGTTAAGGTATAAAAATGATAACTCAAAAGAATATTCTTATTTTTCTGAAGATCTTTTTTTTCCAAGTATAGATATGACTTGGATCTCTAAGACTTTGGTTACTTCATAAATTGAGATATTACCAAAGACTTTCTGAGACCACAACCCAATGACTTTAACTATTAAAAGGGAAAATGCCTCTTTCCATTGGAGACTGAAAATTGTTGCAAAGTACACCATAATGGAGGATTGCAAAAATATGTTGATTTTTTTTAAAAAAATAATCTTAATAGAGGCACCGAAGAAAGAACAGTTTGAGATGCAAGCAAAGCTTTTATAAAAAGAATATTTTATACACTATACCAGTGAATTTAAAAAGAAAAGGAAAGAGAAAATATAAATAATTTTCGATGAGTTAAAAAAAATTGAAGAATTTAAAAAGGGAGGACAGCTATTACCCACCAAATGAAGCTTCTACAGAGGCAATTATTTGTGTTAACAGTGAGAGGGATGGAAATAAAAGATGAATAATGCAAAACAAATAAATTTTGAACTTGGAAATAAACTGGGGAAATAGGTTGGGATAGGAGTTGCGAAAAGAAAAAGATGCAATACTAAAATTACAAGGTAATTAACAGATAATGCAAACAAACATTTTTTATTATTATTATTTCAGTCGTAAGGTTTTTCAACAAATACTGCTTAAAACAGTGGTTCTCAACCTGTGGGTCGGGACCACATTTGGGGTCGAATGACCATTTCACGGGGGTCGCCAAACAACGCAGTCCGCCATTTTTTCCCCCCTTTTCCTTAGCTGTGCTACTCCCTTTTATTCTATTGGCTTTTGAAAGCCAATAGAATAGACTCTCTTGAATAGAGTCTAATTCTATTGGCTTTCAAAAGCCAATAGGAATTATCCAGGCTGTCTCTGCCCTGCTGAGCCCGCCAAAAGTCCCATTCTGCAAACGGTGCTGCACCAGTTGAGTAGTCCTCGACTTACGACCGGTTGAGTAGTCCTCGACTTATGAACGGTTGGGGGGTCACAGCATTAAAAAGGTTGAGAACCACTGTCTTAAAAAGTGAAACCAACTGTTTTGCTCTGAGTCAGCTGCATTGCAGTTCACTTCCTTCGTTTAGCCTTGCCTTATTAACATTGTTATTCAGCATTAGGAGACAACGTGACATGTGCAAGGGGAGAGCGACCACGTTGGCAGAACTGCATAATTGTTCTATTTTCTCCTCCGTAGTGGCATTTATTGACCCAGGGAATCTGGCATCCTTGGTTTCTCTTACGCTGCGATCTTAAATAGCATCTTTTTTGTTTCCAGCTATCCTTCCGCTTGGATGGATTGGCAAAGCCGGAAGGCGACGGCGGAGGTGTCCATTCCGTTGTGTGTTGTTTTTTTTCCCACCCTCCTTCTCTCTCGACGCATTCTGTAATGTCAGTTATGAACTGCTAGGGTTTTAGAGTCGTATATTTTGGAAGCTGGTTTATTTATTTATTTATTTATTTATGTGATTAATTAATTAAATTTATACGCCCACCCATCTCACCAATAAGGCGATTCTGGGCGGCTTACACATGGTAAAAAGATGAATATAAAAACAGGTAATTATACACTCTCTCACACACACACATAGACACACAGACACATACTGCTGTGTTTCTCCAAAAATAAGACCTAATCGGAAAATAAGACCTAAGCATGATTTTTCAGGATGCTCGTAATATAAACCCTATCTGAAAAATAAGCCTCAGTTAAGATAATCAGCCAGATGGGCACATTTAGTACCGTATTTCCCCAAAAATAAGAGCCAGCCGGAAAATAAGCCCTAATGCGTCTTTTGGAGCAGAAATGAATACCCAGTCTTATTTTGGGGGAAATATGGTATGTATATTGAGGGGAAAGGGAGAGGTTTCCAAGCTGAGCCATGCTGGCTCAGGAATTCTGGGAGTTGAAGTCCACGAGTCAGAAAGCGGCCTAGGCCTAGGCCAGAGGTAGGCAACCTTGGCTCTTTTATGACTTGTGGACTTCAACTCCCAAAATTCCTGAGTCAGCCATGCTGAGGAGAAAGGGAGAGTTTCCAAGCTGAGTCATGCTGGGAGTTGAAGTCCATGAGTCATAAAGCAGCCTAGGCCTAGGCCAGGGGTAGGCAACCTTGGCTCTTTTATGACTCGTGGACTTCAACTCCCAGAATTCCTGAGCCAGCCATGCTGAGGGAAAGGGAGAGGTTTCCAAGCTGATCCATGCTGGCTCAGGAATTCTGGGAGTTGAAGTCCATGAGTCATAAAGCGGCCTAGGCCTAGGCCAGGGGTAGGCAACCTTGGCTCTTTTATGACTTGTGGACTTCAACTCCCAGAATTCCTGAGCCAGCCATGCTGAGGGGAAAGGGAGAGGTTTCCAAGCTGAGCCATGCCGTCTCAGGAATTCTGGGAGTTGAAGTCACGAGTCATAAAAGAGTCAAGGTTGCCTACCCCTGCACTAGGGTTTACTATTGGGCTGGGTCGAACATTGGGGTAAACACGGTAAAAATAAAAGCGATCCAATCATACTAATTGTATGGCTTTCAGGTCCATTTTGTGACTCTGTTTTTGTAGCATATCAAATCAAGGACTCCCCTGAATCTTGGCTCAGTGCACCTGTGAACATCTGGCTTTGAGACCTTTAGAGTCATCACACATAAATCAAAAAGAACTGCATAAAACGACCAGCATGGAGGAAAGGATCATATTGTTGAATTAGCCAACAAATTGCATACTTACTTACAAAGGAAATTAGTACCTTAACCAAAGCTTAGCTAGAGTTCCCGTCCAGGAAATAGGCCAGAGCTGAGCCTTTAAAATACCAAAATAAATAAACCCATCCCTGTGGTCTCAAGTGCTGATCTCCAGTGGGGAAGAGTTGTGATTGTGATGTGTGTGTGTGATCTCTTTATCCTTGGCTTGGAATTATTCTTCCGAATACCCTTATTTGATAAGTCTAGTGTCAGTTGTGGCTGTTTTGAAGTCCATTTTATGGGTTGCACTTAAGTTGTATTGATTGAACCTCAATCTGAAGGTCATTACAAAGGCGTCAGATTCACCCCAGGGCTTCAGGACCGCTTGAGTTAAAATGCGATTAACGATGGTGGAAGGCAAAATCTTTGTATCCAGTCGTCTGTGATTTATTTCATAAAAAGGAAGGAAAAAAATGTTTGAGTACCTTTCCTTCATTCGTCATCCTTTTAGAGCATTTTTCACCGCTAGAAAAAAAAAATGTTCCAATCGCCGAAGTTAATGATATGGAGCAAATGGGGATTTTCTCCACTTACGCCTTGTTAGACTTCAAACTTCTCTAAAAATGTTGGGAGCTTGAGGTCACACCATTCATCTTTCAGAAAAAGGAAAAAAAAAATCACTTTTTTTTTCCCTTTTCCCTTTTTCTATTTCATTTTCTTTTTCGGTGATAATGCACCGACGGAGATACGATGAGATCCACGGGTTTTTAGTTATTTCGGTGGAAAAAAACTCCGAGGCGCCTTGAACTTGAACTCTCTTTTTAAAGTGGTGCCGACTGAGGTTCTCCCACAATTGGAGGTTAAAAAAAAAAATTAAGTCCGATCTTTATGAATTCAAATAATAAGGTCAATCGATGGACGAGTTGAAAACGGGTAGGATTCTGAAAATAGATACACGTCGATGGGAAAGGTCAGTTGTTATTTCTGTACATTCGGTCGGAAAAATAACGTCGCCTGCTTCGTTTTCCCACATATGAAATGGGAACACTTGGGGTTTCACAAGACAGGAATATCCATGGGTCAAGAAAAAATTCTAGTCCTATCAGATCAAAGCTTCATCTCCGGTTCATATATATCGTGGTGCATGTGAAAAAAAAGGTGGGGCTTTGGTCTCATAGACGGTATTTGGTGCCCTCTGAGCTGGGTTGTTTTCTTGCAGACGTTTCATTACCCAACTAGGCAACATCATCAATGCTAGAAGGGAGTGGGGTTTGTTCTCTGTTTATATACAATGGCTTGCCCTGTCAGTGTTGGTGGGAGCATTCTTGGGTATTCCATGATCAAGCCATTTAATCATCATCATCAAGGGTAGTACCAATAGTAATAGGCGCCTTAGGTGCAATCCCAAAAGAACTGGAGCACCACTTGAACACCATCAGCATTGACAAATTCTCTATTAGTCAATTGCAAAAGGCGGCCTTACTAGGAACTGCTTCCATCCTGCAACGAGATCTGTGATACGATCAAACATCCACATCTGCCTATCCCAGGTCCTGGGTAAGGACTCGATAGGTAGACAAAAATGCCAAATCCAGTCTGAACATCTATCTGGCTGACTTTGCGATGATCAGTAATAATAATAAAGTTGGAAGGGACCTTGGAGGACATCTAGTCCAACCCCCTGCTCAGGCAGGAAAGTCTATACTGTCTAGTCTCTTCTTAAAAACTTCCAGTATTGGAGCATTCACCGCTTCCGGAAGCAGGTTGTTCCCCTGATTAATTGTTCTAGCTGTCAGGGAGTTTCTCCTTGGTTCTAGGTTACTTCTCTCCTTGGTTAGTTTCCATCCTTTGCTTCTTGTCCGGCCTTCAAGCACTTTGGAGAATAGCTTGACTCCCTCTTCTTTGGGGCAGCCCCTGAGATATTGGAAGGCAGCTATCATGTCACCCCCCCCAATCTTTCTTTTCTCTAGACTGGCCATTCCCAAATCCTACAACCGTTCTTCGTGTGTTTGTATCTCCAGGCGTTTAATCATCTTTGTTGCAATCATGAACTAGATTAAGGAATTAGGTATGTCTAGTTTAATGAAGAGAAGGACGATGGGGGGACATGATAGCAGTCTTCCAGTATCTCAGGGGCTGCCACAAAGAAGAGGGAGTCAAGCTATTCTCCAAAGTGCCTGAAGGCAGGACAAGAAGCAATGGATGGAAACTCATCAAGGAGAGAAGCAACCTAGAACTAAGGAGAAACTTCCTGATAGTTAGAACAATTAACCAGTGGAACAACCTGCCTCCAGAAGCTGTGAATGCTCCAACACTGGAAGTTTTTAAGAAGAGACTGGACAGCCATCTGTCTGAAATGGTATAGGGTTTCCTGCCTGAGCAGGGGGTTAGACTCGATGACCTCCAAGGTCCCTTCCAACTTTTATTATTATTATTAGATCCTTTACAGCCAGGGAGAAAGGAGAGAAAAGAGAGTAAGTCTTCTTAGATGGAAAGAGTGGTATAATAATAGAGAAACCAGCTTTTTTTTTTTTTTTAGTAAGGACATCAATGAGGTGGGAGGACTAAAGTTTGGGACAAGAAAAGGTCACCCAGAGAAACAAAGGCTTGATTAGGCAGCTAATCAAAGAAATCAAGGGTACATTTATTTATGGCACTTTTATCTGTAATAGTTTTCTCAGATCACATGAGAAGAAGGAAGCTCTGGCCTTTAAGAAGCCAATAACTATGTGTGCCTTATCTTGGAAGTGTTCTGGCATTTGCCTAGTTAAAGGACAGTTGTTTTTTACAGGTTCGCCCTTCTGTGAGTTAGAAGCCATGAGTGGTTAAAAAAAAAAATAGCTATTGTTGCTACTGCTGTACAGAAAAAATGGAGAAGTGGTCAGGATTCTGTGTGTAGCAAATTATTTGGGGCTGTTTAAATGAAGTCTAGTATCGAAAATACCCAGAATCCTCCTTTTTAAAAAAAAAATATTATAAGCTTATAATATAAGTTTATACAATATAAGCTTATTATAAGATAAAATACAAATAGTAACAAAAGTTAAGAAAGAGAGAGAGAGAGAAAGTGCAAAGAGGGAGGGAGGGAGGGAGGGAGAGAGGAAAGGAAGGGAGGGAGAGAGGGAGGGAGGAGAGGGAGGGAGGGAGGAAGGAAAGGGAGGGAGGGAGGAAGGAGAGGGAGAGGGAGAGAGGGAGGAAGGGAAGAGAGGGAGGGAGGAGAGGGAGAGAGAGGGAGGAAGGAAAGGGAGAGAGGGAGTAAGGAAGGAAGGAGAGGCAGGGAGGGAGGGAGAGAGGGAGGAAGGGAGGGAGGGAGAGGAGGAAGGAAGGAAAGGGAGGGAGAGAGGGAGGGAGAGAGAGGGAGGAAGTAAAAGGAGGGAGGGAGTAAGGAAGGAAGGAAGGAAGGAGAGGCAGGGAGGGAGAGAGAAAGGGAGGGAGGAAGGAGAGGGGGAGAGAGGGAGGAAGGGAAGGGAGGGAGGGAGGAAGGAAGGAAGGAAGGAAGGAAGGAAGGAGAGGCAGGGAGGGAGGGAGGAGAGGGAGAGAGAGAGGGAGGAAGGAAAGGGAGGGAAGAAGGAGAGGGAGGAAGGGAAGAGAGGGAGGGAGGAGAGGGAGGGAGAGAGGGGGAGGAAGGAAGGAAGGAGAGGCAGGGAGGGAAGAGGAAGGAAGAAAAGGGAGGGAGGGAGGAAGGAGAGGGAGAGAGGGAGGAAGGGAAGAGAGGGAGGGAGGAGAGGGAGGGGGAGAGGGGGAGGAAGGAAAGGGAGGGAGGAAGGAAGGAAGGAAGGAGAGGCAGGGAGGGAGAGAGAGGGAGGAAGGAGAGGGAGGGAGAGAGGGAGGAAGGAAAGGGAGAGGGAGGAAGGAGAGGGAGGGAGAGAGGGAGGAAGGAAAGGGAGAGGGAGGAAGGGAGGGAA
Organism: Crotalus adamanteus; assembly: GCA_039797435.1. Lineage (NCBI taxonomy): Eukaryota > Metazoa > Chordata > Lepidosauria > Squamata > Viperidae > Crotalus > Crotalus adamanteus. The sequence continues at coordinate 5,120,910 of CM077924.1, forward strand.
GGAGAGGGAGAAAGCAGAGGGAGGGAGGCAGGAAGGAGGGGGAGGGAGGGAGAGAGGGAGGGATGAAGAAAGAAACAATGCAAGGAATGGGATGGAAGAGAGGGAAGCGGAGGGAGGGAAAGAGGAAAGGAAAGTAGAAATGAATAATGATTTCTAACTTTTTTCAGTGCAGTAAAAAAAGTTATAACTGCAAGCTTTTGCTTTACTTTTCTAGTTAATTCAAACCATTTCTACAACAGCAAAGTCAATCTAATCATCAAAATCTAAAATCAGAATGTCTTACTTTTTTTTTTTGTGACGTCTCGTCCTGACCATGGGCAAGGAGCCCTAGGCTTTTATTCCATCATTAATTTATAGCAGAATTCAATAGTTTTGTAGGTAATTACGCATCCCTCTTCGTGTGTGTGCTTCTGTGTGTGTTCTGATGCCATTGTCAAGAATTAAATTAAATTAAATTCCGGGTTCTTCATTTTTGCCAGTGGCCTAATGGAACAAAAGTGAGGGAGATCGAAGATACTTGAAAAAAAGCCATTTCAAAAATGCTAATGTAAAAGAAAATAATGAGACATTGTCAAACCTTAAGTGCAATTTTGCATGGACGTAGCCTTGTATTAATACTTTTTTTTGGGGGGGCACATGCCATAAACTCTTTTGATGAGAAAGATAGACCATTGAAATAATACAATCTCAATTTATAGTTATATCATGCCATTATGATATTATCATTATATCTGAGCTCTATTCACGCCAGTGATATAGATATATTACAGATCTGTATGATCAGATATTCGTGCTTTTTAAGCTGGCGCTAATACTAAGGAATAGTGGAAGGCTCTAAAAGACATGAGTGTTTTTTAATCAGCAAACAATATTTTCTATTCAATAGAGTTTTTGTGTTACAAGCGGGGAGGGAAATCAAATAATCATAGACAAACTAGTTATAATTGTAAGCACAGGATCTTTTTTTAATGGACTAGACAACAAGCATATGGAATTTAAATAACGCTAACAGTCAGAAATAATATAAAGGTTTGAAAAGGAAGGCAAAAAAAAAAAACAAAAAACCCCACAACGCATTATTTCTCAAAACTGCTTGGTCGCAGAATAATGATTATAAAATTCTTTTAACCTGTTTTATTTGTTTTTGAGAAACAAATTTATATTTTAGAATAGTGAAAGCAGAACCGTGACGCAAAGGCCATTTTATCATTCGGAAATATAATGAATTATCCAGAACATTATGATGAAGCTGGCTATTTACTGGGGAAAATATTGCTTAGATGGTTTTAATTATTAAAAATTTTCCCAAAGCTTCCTTTGATATTTGGAGTATAGATACGCAGCCAAAAATTGTAAAACAAACCAATCAACAAAAAGTGATAGAACAATAGTTCCACAGGCAAAAGTAATGGCTGTTGGCATTCTCTCTCGTCCTTTTAAATTATTTTACGTTGGCTTGAGTTCATAAATATACAGGGCGTGATATTCTTTGGATTCCGTGTTGTTTTTATCTTCTCTTATATTTCGTTCCTGGCTAGGACAGTACAGGTAATTTACAACTACAGTTGACCCCAAAATTAAAGTTGCTAAGTAGGACAGCTGTTAAAGTGATTTTTGCCCCATTTTATGACCTTTGTTAAGTTGTTACGTGAATCATTACCATTGTTAAGTTAATAACATAAAACACTGCACATTGCCCCCAACAATTTGGGTCTTCATTTTACTGATGGAAAGATGGAAGCTGAGTCGACCTTAAGATAGTCAGGATCGAACCGCTGGCAGTGGGCAGTGAGTTAGCCTGCAATACAGGTAATCCTCAACTAGTTTAATGAAAAGAAGGATGAGGGGGGACATGACAGCAATGATCCAGTATCTCAGGGGCTGCCCCAAAGAAGAGGGAGTCAAGCTATTCTCCAAAGCACCTGAAGGCGAGACAAGAAGCAACGGATGGAAACTAACCAAAGAGAGAAGCAACCTAGAACTAAGGAGAAACTTCCTGACAGTTAGAACAATTAACCAGTGGAACAACCTGCCTCCAGAAGCGGTGAATGCTTCAACACTGCAAGTTTTTAAGAAGAGACTGGACAGCCATTTATCCGAAATGGTATAGGATTTCCTGCCTGAGCAGGGGCTTGGACTAGATGACTTCCAAGGTCCCTTCCAACATCATCATCATCATCATCATCATCATCATTATTGTTATAACTTAGGACTCCAATTAAGCCCAAAATTTACGTCGTGAACGAGGCATTCATCAAGTGTCCCATTTTACGACTTTTCTTGCCACATTTGTTAACTGAATCACTGCCATTGTTAAGTTGGTAACACGCCTGTTCAGTGAATCTGGCTCCCCCCATTGACTTTGCTTTTCATACAGTCACAAAAAGGGATCACACGATTCCGGGACACTGCGACCGTCACAAATACGAGTCAGTTGCCAAGCCCCTGAATTTGGATCACATGACCACGGGGGTGTTGCAGCCGTTCTAAGTGTGAAACACGGTCATAAGTCACCTTTTTCAGGGCTGTTGTAACTTCGAACCGTCTGTTGTATGCCCAATAAGTGTCATTTTTGCACCCACTGAATTTTGGGCTCATAGAAAATCAGTCCACATTGACATCTTAAGTCCTTTTTTGCAAACAGTTGAAAAGGTTTGAATTCATAAACTCTGACAAATTGACAGATGCCCTGGGAAATATGAACATTTCAGAAACAGGTGCAAAGATTCTCTCCATCTTATAGTTCAGATGTTGTATTTGTCCCTAAATGTAGAAAACCCGTTTAACGCTTTTTCTACCTAAAGCTGAGTTTTTTAAATAATAACTTGAAAGTTATTATTTAAAGTTATTATCTAGTTTAATGAAGAGAGGGAGGAGGGGGGATATGATAGCAGTATTGCAGTATCTCAGGGGCTGCCCCAAAGAAGAGGGAGTCAAGCTATTCTCCAAAGTGCCTGAAGGCAGGACAAGAATCAACGGATGGAAACTGATCAAGGGGAGAAGCAACCTAAAACTAAGGAGAAACTTCCTGACAATGAGAACAATTAGTCAGTGGAACAACCTACCTCCAGAAGTGGTGAATGCTCCAACACTGGAAGTTTTAAAGAAGAGACTGGACAGCCATTTGTCCGAAATGCTATAGGGTTACCTGCTGAGCAGGGGGTTGGACTTGATGACCTCCAAGGTCCCTTCCAACTTATTACTACTACTACTACTACTACTACTACTACTACTACTACTACTACTACTACTATCTCCAAGCTAGGTCACTTTTCAAATATACAGGTAGTCCTCAAGATATGCCCACAATTGAGTCCAACATTGCTGTTGCTAAGCAAGACATTTGTTAAGTGAGTTTTGCCCCATCCGTTGCTCCTTGTCCTGCCTTCAGGCGCTTTGGAGAATAGCCCGACTCCCTCTTCTTTGTGGCAGCCCCTGAGATATTGGAAGACTACTCTTTATTTTAATTATTATCGTATTGATTTAATTTTAATTTTTGTCGGATGATGGACATGGTCAGTGCCCTGAAGAGGGCTTAGAACGGAGCAGTCAGCAACACTGCAACACTTGTTACCCAAGTTCTTCTCCCACTGGATGCACTGGGATATTTTTTTTTCCTAGGTTTCGTCAAGGGCCAGAGAAAAATCAGCAGATCTGGGCAGTTCAAATGGGTATAAAGGTTTACTGCAAGCTCAAGATGTCTACCAGAATCTGAACTACTAATGGCCAAAGCAAATTGACAGTAGATAAAGAGTCATAGGAACTCAAGGTGGGCTGGACTTAAATCTCTTGTGGGCACGAAGGGACTCCAGACTCATGACGCGTTTGACCCCTCCTCCCTCGGCCTCAACTTGATCATCTCCTATAGGTTTTTTTTTCTGCTGAAAAAGTCCCTAGATTGGTGTCCCCAACCCCCATCTGTGAACCGGTACTGGTCCGCAGCATATGAGAAACTGGTCCATGGAAACAAACGAAGCCCCATCCATGGGATGCAGGCAGCACGAGAAACCACGTGCCCTCCGGTCCATAGAAAAATCTCTCTCCACGGAACTAGTCCCTGGTGCCCAAAAGGTTGTGGACCGCTGCCCTAGATGGATCTGACGGATCTATTTTTGAAACCTAACCATTGGCTCCTGTCTCCACATCAAACCTAGTCTTTTTTCGTTCAGGTTTTGGAGGATTATCCTACGCATCCGCAAGCCGCTCTACCTGATTCATTTCCAACATTTTGTTGGCAAGGGAAGGAAAAAGGGCAGTCCAAGTCTGTTGTTGTAACACCATAAAATAAAATAAGTTAAGGGAATTATTTCAGATCAGTTTAGTTTTCCAAGAACTGTAAATTTAAACAATGACTGGAGATGTGCCAGTATTCCGAGTTGGCCTTTTAGGGCAGCTTTAAATGCAGAGTTGTGAAATGCATCCCACTGTAGAATATTCCCTGGGCAGAATTTCTGATAAACCAAATTTAGTAATAGAACAAAGTCTGTCCTACATTTGTACTCTTAGGTGTATTTGTTCCCCCGCACAAGGCAGCGAGCTAATTAGGAAATCTAATTGTGATTTTCTGTGGGTTGGTTTTTTTTTTTCTTTTTCTTTTTCTTTGAAGGGGGAAAGGAATAAATTTGCATGGCTAGGTGTCTGTTTGACTCATTCAAAGGCTTTTGAGAGGGTTTGTGTATTCTGAGCATGGTGGGATTTCCCTGTCAACGAGGATTCAGAGATAACTGAAGCTGAAGCGCAAATACCGTACTTTGATCCCCAAATGAGAAGAGAGAAGACTCCTTGGGAAAGACCCCAATGTTGGGAAAGACGGAAGGCAAGGAGCATGAATTTGGGCAAACTCCAGGAGACAGTGGAGGATGGGGGGGACTGACATGCTCTGGTCCATGAGGGTCACGAAGAGATGAACACAACTTAGCGACTGAACAACAACATTAACATAGATATTGACAGCTCTAAATGATGGAAATGATAAAATTCCTCTTAGTTGTAGTAAAAAGTAGTTTCTTTCTTTTTTTTTTTTTTGGGAAGAAATTTTATTGGTTTTTTAATTTTTCAAACAAAATGCTCAAGACACACTGTGGTGTTAGGGTAGTCAAACATCCAAAGACAAAACATATATATATATAATTCAGTCAATCCATCTAATATTCCCTCTCTTTTTCCCTTAAGTAACCTAATTTATATACCTGTTTTTAAAGCTTTAAAAATTAAAAATTTACACTATCATAATCAAATTAACTTTAAGTACAAACATTATCAATTTGGTATCCCTTCCAAATATAATCTAGTTTCTTAATTTTATCATAAATCTTATTCAATTCTTCCTCCACTAATGTCCCTTACTTAAAATAATATATTAATACCCTATAGATATCTAGTCCTTGAATTAATCAAGCTCTTTAAACTAACAGAAGAAAATCAGACCTTAAATCATTTCAATCTATTAAACAAAGTTCAAATTACATCCAGTTAATTGTCATAACTAATAAGATCCGTGTTATCAAACAATCAAGTCATCTTATTAAATTAACTCAACATTACATAATAGTTTTCTTACAAGCAACCCTATCATCCTAAAAAGAGAACACACTCTTCATCCAGTTAATATATATTCCATTAATCACCCCTTTAGTAGAAAGTAGTTTCAATGGAGTGTAAAGCAGAGCTAGTCCATCAACCTCAAATGAAAGAGACCAAAAGACATCTGCTCACCCTATTGGAAATGGATCGTCAATTGATCATCGTGTTGGCACTGATAGAACTGATGGCTTAATGCATGCTTGTCCAAGTGTCTATTACTTCTTACAGACTTCCAAAATATACTGTGTCTGTTCCCATTCCAACCGATGAAACTACAGCTTCTGTCCCTCAGCATCTTGAGTTTCTTTCTAAGACATCTGGGATGTCAACCAAAGCTGTATTGATTTTTTTTGAGTGCTGTAAAAGTTGCCATTTGAAATAATTGAATGAACAAAAATCAGTGGGTGAAGAGCTGAGGACCTGACACAAACAAGGATGGCTGGACAAGATAGAAAGCTAGAGAGAGGCGAAACGAATAGTGTTGATGTAAATCAGATTTAGTTTGATTTAACGTTTAGTTCTACTTTTCTCCCGCCGTTAATTTCTTTTCCTCATTATTTCTTGCTCTTTTTTTCTTCTTCTTACTTTGCATGGGATTGTTTACCCCAAAGGGCAATAATGTGATTGATACATATATTAAGGGGGAAAAAACAGGCAACTTGTTCTAAGACACCCTAAAGTGTCAGTTCAGCTCAGCTATCAGTTCTTTAAGTAATTTCACCTCCATTTCCAATTATGACAGATGGAGCTGCCGGCTTCAACAAGAGGTTCCCTGGAGTTTAAATGCAAAACTTACTAAGGCTGATTTTGAATCACTCTTAATTTTAAAGCAGACACAATAATTGGACCAAGAATTTATAATCAGTCTGAAATTAGGCCCGAACTAAAATAGAGAACAATTACGTTGGAAATATTTCCCAACCGATGTAGGAGAAGAACAGGCAGAGCCTGGGGGGCAGAGTCGAATGAGTAATCAGCCTGGAATCACTACGTTCACACAAACGCTCTTCAATTCCGTCGACTCTTATCTAGCACCACTTTAGTACTGACCGCTAGTTGACTGTATATTCTGGTGTGGAGCCATGAGCAAGTACTCATTTTAACTGGAACTCTGTGCATGGTCCCGATTCTTCGTGCCTGACACCTGAGCATATATTTTCATCTTGATTATTGGTTGATTTCTTTAGGAGAGTGCAATTAAAGCAACATAGGCATGTAGAGTTGTCTTCTTTTCTTGATATAATTTCAAATATTTCTTCGATTCCAACCGTAATATAGTTAGTGACTTTCAAGGAAGTATAACATTCACAGTCAGATCTTGTAAGAGATTTTTTTTTTAAATTACTGCTTCTAGAACAGAGGTCCGGCACCAGGGACCGGTTCCGTGGAGAGGTTTTTCTGAGGACCGGAGGGTGTGTGGTTTTGGGTGCTGCCTGCATCCTGCGGATGGGGCTTTGCTTGTTTGTGCAGACCGGTTTCTGGCATGCCGTGGACCGGTACCGGTCCACAGACCGGGGGTTGGGGACCCCTGTTCTAGAAGCAGGGTTTTAGATAGCACTGTGAGGATTCTTTCCCAAGACAGGACACACCGCAGAGCAGAAGAGAGCTGTACAAAATATTTTAGCGCACACCGTTCCTATTGCCCTGGCTTAACTCCTAGACTCTGCAGGTTGATAGAGCCATGTGAATAAAACACAACTCGGCCCCAAATTTTGGTTGATATGCGAGTCAGCTATTAAGTGAAGGTTGCCCCATTTTAGGGCTTTTTTGGGCCGCAGTTGTTAAATGAATCCCTGCAGTTGTTCAGTTGGCAACACGGTTGTTAAGTGAATCTGGCTTCCCCGTCGACTTTGTGTGTCAGAAGGTCGCAAAAGGGGATCATCACATGACCCCGGGAGACCGCGACCGTCATAAATACGGGTCAGTTGTCAAGTGTGTGAATTTTGATCATGTGACCCTGGGGATGCTGCAATGGTCATAAGTGTGAAAACCAGTTAGGATTAGGGTTATGGTAGAGAGAGAGAGAGAGAGAGAGAGAGAGAGAGAGAATGAGGGAGGGAGGGAGGGAGGGACAGAGAGAGAGAATGAGGGAGGGACGGAGAGAGAGAGGGAGAGAGAATGAGGGAGGGAGGGAGAGAAAGAGAATGAGGGAGAGAGGGAGGGAGAGAGAGAGAATGAGGGACAGAGAGGGAGAGGGAGGGAGGGAGAGAGAGAGAGAGGGAGGGAGAGAGAGAATGAGGGAGGGAGAGAGAGGGGGAGGGACGGAGAGAGAGGGGGAGGGAGAGAGAGGGAGAGAGAGAATGAGGGAGGGAGAGAGAGAGAATGAGGGAGGGAGGGAGGGAGAGAGAATGAGGAAGAGAGGGAGGGAGAGAGAGATATAGAATTAGGGAGAGAGAGGGAGGGAGGGAGGGAGAGAGAGAGAGAGGGAGAGAACTCCAGCTTTAGCTAAAACATTTGCAGTCTTATCTGGCTATTTAATGGTCTTGCATGGGAAAGTTTTAGCAAAATGATTTATAGATGATAATTGCAGTTTCTAGCCCACCTATTCAGGAAATGAAATCAGTCTGTTTTTTGAGCCTTAAGCTGCAGCACCATCAGGTTCCTGATATTCATAGCCAAGCCACAGTCTATAATTCTTCTCTTTCCTTTTACTGTAAAGATATTTTTTTCTTTTATTTCTTTTATTTTTTGTTATTATTATTTATTTATTTTTATCATGTATATATTGGAGGGGGTTACCCTTTGAGGTCTGTATGCAGTGAAATCTCATTTTAATGTATGCTGATTAATGTAGATTCAAAGTGACAATAAGGTTATTCTATTCTATTTTTGTTCTATTTCTATTCCTATTTCTGTTCTATTCTTAATAATTCTTATTTTTATTTTATTCTATTTATAATTATTCTATTCTACTCTACTCTACTCTACTCTGTTCTGTTCTATTCTATTCTATTCTATTCTATTCTATTCTATTCTATTCTATTCTATTCTCTTCCTTATTCTCTATTCTATTCTATTCTTCTCTTCCTTCTTCTCTTCTCTTCTCTTCTCTTCTCTTCTCTTCTCTTCTCTTCTCTTCTCTTCTCTTCTCTTCTCTTCTCTTCTCTTCCTTATTCTATTCTATTCTATTCTATTCTATTCTATTCTATTCTATTCTATTCTATTGTATAATATCCTTTAATTTTCTTGGTATAGCATCGATTTAATTTCATTTCTTTTCTATCTTAGCTTTATTCTTTGTATCATTATTATTATTATTTTGCAGAAATGCACCACTAGAGGGCGAATAGCTACATAGTTTATAACAATCCAGCCCAGTATCAGCATTTAAGCTTTTCTTGGAGAAGACATTTTTTCTCCCGTACTAGAATTTTCAATAAAAAGGTCAATTGTCAAGAATTTTCCTATATTGCTATATCATTCGTGCCTAATAGAGAAGTCAAAATAAAAACAGCTGGAAGGTTGGTTTGTTGGAAAGATTTTCAGATGTACAGCATGGTTATTGATCCTGTTCATTGCAGGTATCATGCTTCTATAAGTCTTTTTTTTTTCATTGCATCTATTTTATTTTATTTTATTTTATTTTATTCAAGACAAGTTTCAAGTAGAATTTAGAATAGAATAGAGCTGGAAGGGACCCTGGAGGTCTTCTAGTCCAGCCCCCTGCTCAAGCAGGAGAACCTATACCTTCTCAGTCAAGTGACTGTCCAGTCTCTTCTTAAAAATCTCCCATGATGGAGCGCCCACGATTTCTGGTGGCCAGCTGTTCCACTGGTTAATTGTCCTCACTGTTAGGAAGTTTCTCCTCAATTCCAGGTTGCTTCTCTCTTTGGTCAGTCTCCAACCATTGTTTCTTGCCTGCCCTCTGGTGCTTTGGAGAATAATTTGACCCCCTCTCCTTTGTGGCAGCCTCTTGAAAATATCAAAAAAGGATAAAAAAGAACACAAAACAATCAAATGAAAAAAGAAAAAGCTGTGTAAAATAACCATATATACACACATTATCCCCCCAATGGAATATTGATTAATACATTACTATGGCATCGGTTCTTCCCCCCCCTTGCAGAACAAGGTTCTCCCCCCCCCCAAAATAATTTTAAACTGATCAATCTATTTGCAATTTATCGACCTGTCCTCTGTATATTACCGTATATTAGTGAATAAAATTGTCACTAATATAGAATACAGGTCGTCCTCAACTTATAGCAGTTCATTTAGGAACCGTTCGAAGTTACAACAGCATTGAAAAAAGTGTTATTTCACACGGCCATTGCAGCCTCCCCCTTGGTCACGTGATCAAAGTTCAGAGGCTCGGCAACTAGCTCATCATTATGATGATGACGGTCGCAGTGTCCCGGGGGTCACGTGATCCCCTTTTGCCATTTTCTTTATATATTTTAATCTCCAGCCCACTAATCATCTTTGTTGCTCTTCTCTTCATTCTTTCTAGAGTCTAGAGTCTCAACATTTTTAACTTAAATCTAAGTTTTTAACTTATATCATAAAAGTACATTATACATAGTAATTAAATAGTCCTGATCAAGATAGATCTATCTCAACATGGAAAGGATCTTTTCCTGGTCTCCCTCCATCTCTTTCACGTGTTTATACATCGTCTTTCTAGTAGAAGTCGTTTGTCAAGCAAGACTTTATAGTCCAAGGTATTTCAACATCTCATATAGTGACCAGTATTCTTCAAATAGAGATAGGAAAGCAATTTCCCACATATCACTCTGAGAGTCAGTAAAGGTTTACATTCAAGTAGGCCAGTTATGTCTGTCTGTCTGTCTGTCCATCCATCTATCCATATTTCTATCTATCTATCTATCTATCTATCTATCTATCTATCTATCTATCTATCTATCTATCTATCTATCTATCTATCTATCTTTATCTCTATCATCTGTCTATTTATCTCTCTTCTATCAATCTATTTATCTCTATCTATCTATCTGTCTATATTTCTATCTATCTATCTATCTATCTATCTATCTATCTATCTATCTATCTATCATCTATCAGTCTCTGTCTATCCGCCCATCCATCCATTCATCCATCATATGTCTGTCTGTCTGTCTGTCTCTGTCTATTGTCCATCCATCCATCCATCCGTCCGTCCATCCATCATCTATCTGTCTGTCTGTCTATCTGTCTGTCTTATTCATTTCTGTCTATCATCTTTCATCTGTCTATTCATATGTGTCTATCATCTATCATCTATCTTATTCATTTCTGTCTATCATCTTTCATCTGTATTCTAGCTATCAATCTATCTATCTAATTTCATCTGTTGATTTTTCTCTTTCTCTCTTAGCTGTCTATCATCTTTATATTATCTATTTGTATGTTTCTATCTCTGTTCATCCATCCATCCATCCATCCACTGTTTATTCATGACTGTCTCTGTCTGTCTGTCTGTCTGTCTCTCTCTCTCTCTCCATCCATCCCTCTACCTACCTATTTATCTTTGAATCATCAGATTTTTTTTTTCTTGCTATTGAGGAGATACTTGAGGATTGCATTCTTCTGGTGAAGTGTTCTGTAACCCCTTGCTTTTATTAAAATTGCTTAGTCTGAAAAGGCAGTTACCAGACTCTTTCTGACTTTTTTTCTAAAACAAAAATGATAAAGTTGCCTATTCACACTGCCTTTGTTTGGCAATCTGAAGTACATTTGAACTTTGTTCATTTCTTTCTTGTATCTCTTTATGTGTGGATGATTGTGGGTGTATATTTTAAGAAGAAGTCATATTTTTCATCTGTGAAATAGGGCTGGTCAAGCCTTTTTTGCTTTGACTGCCTTTCCCATGTTCACAACTTCTTTTCCTTGTCTCATTTGCCTTAGATAAAATTTCAGTTAATAACAAACTAAAACAAGCAGAATGAACCTAAAATATTTTTATCTTTACCATTGTCAGGATATCTTTATGCACTAATTTGCCTGAGACATACTCTGAAGAAAAACTTCCCCGATATAATGCTTTTTATAAAATGCTTCTGCTAATACACATATTTTGTACATACATTTTTCAATGTATTGTTTTTTATTGATTTGATACAATATCCAGCCCCGCCCCCAAAAAATCTTAAATATAATCATGGTTGTGTATTGCAAAACACTGAGAGGGTAAAAATGCAAATAGAAGACTTTTATCCTTGTTCCTAATTAAAAGGCAATTTTTACATGATTATAGCGTTTCTTGCGTCAAAGTTTTTTTTCCCTGTCAGGGGAGAAAAAAAAAATCAATTCAGTCAAACACAATCACATCGTTTTTCTTGCACTGTTTATTAAAATCCTCTATAAACTACATTAATTGTGTTTGCAGAAAAGAATATATAACTAAATTAAAGGTGTTAAAAGCTGCTACAAACGGTTTCTGTAGTTTGATCCACTTTCCAAGTTAAGGTGGAATTCACAAACAGGGAAATGCAGAAAAGTCTAAATACTGATAATTCATCAAAGGCCTCACGTCCATTCGGATTTGAACTCAACTCTTTTGCAGAACTAATCATGGACGGATTTTTTTATCAGAGTCCCTTCAGTTTTTGATCTCCAAGGGATGTAGGCAAAATGCTTGGCACCGTTTTTTTCCTTCGTTTATCATTCATTTTGGTGATTGAAACTTATTGGGGGAAATTTCTGAATTCAGTCGTAGTCATCATTAACATGTCATTGTTGGAAAGAAAAATGGCATTTGTCATAAATCAAATAACTGCCAAACTGCCAAAGAGATCTTCCTTTGATCTCTCTTGACTGGGAAAACATACAACCAAGTTTGAATTGAATGTGGCTAGCTCTCATGGTCAGTTTGGTATAGCCGTTAAGGTGCTGGCTTAGAAACCAAGGAGACGGTGAGTTGTAGTACTGCCTTAGGCACGAAAGCCAGCTGGGTAACTTTGGGCCAATCACCGGGAGACAGTAAGTTCTAGTCCTGCCTTAGGCACAAAAGCCAGCTGTGTGACTGATATAATCACCAGGAGACTGTGAGTTCTAGTCCTGCCTTAGGCACAAAAGCCAGCTGTGTGACTGATATAATCACCAGGAGACTGTGAGTTCTAGTCCTGCCTTAGGCACGAAAGCCAGCTGTGTGGCTGATATAATCACCAGGAGACTGTGAGTTCTAATCCTGCCTTAGGCATGCAAGCTGGCTGGGTGTCTTTGGGCCAATCAACCAGGAGACTGTGAGTTCTAGTCGCTTCTTAGGCAGGCAAGCTGGCTGAGTGACATTGGGCCAATCAACCAGGAGACTGTGAGTTCTAGTACCTCTTTAGGCATGCAAGCTGGCTGGGTGTCTTTGGGCCAGTCAACCAGGAGAGTGCGAGTTCTAGTCCCGCCTTAGGCAGGCAAGGTGGCTAGGTGTCTTTGGGCCAATCAACCAGGAGACTGTGAGTTCTAGTCCTGCCTTAGGCAGGCAAGCTGGCTAGGTGTCTTTGGGCCAGTCAACCAGGAGATTGTGAGTTCTAGTCGCTCCTTAGGCACGCAAGATGGCTCGGTGTCTTTGGTCCAGTCAGCCAGGAGACTGTGAGTTCTAGTCCCGCCTTAGGCAGGCAAACTGATTAGGTGTCTTTGGGTCAGTCAACCAGGAGATTGTGAGTTCTAGTCCCACCTTAGGCAGGCAAGCTGACTAGGTGTCTTTGGGCCAATCAACCAGGAGACTGTGAGTTCTAGTCCCTCCTTAGGCAGGCAAGCTGGCTAGGTGTCTTTTGGGCCAGTCAACCAGGAGATTGTGAGTTCTAGTCCCACCTTAGGCAGGCAAGCTGGCTAGGTGTCTTTGGGCCAGTCAACCAGGAGATTGTGAGTTCTAGTTCCTCCTTAGGTACGCAAGATGGCTGGGTGTCTTTTGAGCCAATAAGCCAGGAGACTGTGAGTTCTAGTCCCTCCTTAGGCACACAAGCTGGCTGGGTGACTTTCAGCCCAACCCATCTTACAAGGTTGTTGTTGTGGGGAACATAGGAAGACGAAGGAGTATTGTGTACGATCACCACCTTGAGTTACTTAGAAAGTAATATAGGCAGCATTAAAAATCTAATAAAATAATTTAAAAAATGGTCAATTAGAAAGGCTCAAGGAATCATCTGAAATGCTCATGTTTTGAACGGTTATCTAGGATAGGATTTAGATTGCCTTTAGGATACAAATTGTAACATTTTGTTGTGTTTAAACCTGGGGGGGGGGTAAAGGGGGAAAGCACGGATGTGAATATTTTCTGTGCATTAACCGATAAGATCAGGATTCATGCACAAACGGGGCCCAAGAGACAACAGTTTGCTGTGAATCTTCCGTTAGTCGAAGCAGAGGGTGAATAAAGGCAGTTCGGTTTCCCCTTTGGGAATTTACGGATATTTCGAGGGAATAGTAAAGAACGAGTCGAAATATTATTGGTTTATTTTTAATGACTGAAGCTACAGCCTAACATCCAGCGCAACTCTAACATAAACGACAAAGCACAATTTGCTCCTCCAATTTACAGTCATAAATCACATTCCCCAATTAGCTTGAAGCTCGGGCTTCCAGCTCTCCAGCCCAATTCTTTATCAGCTCTAATTTCAATAACCTTGATTCTCACGCTACGTTTAGTGTTGTTATGTCTAGCTGGACTCTCATTCACATCTCCCCTCTCCCAGGATCCTCTAACTCTAAAAGCAAAAGAGAAAAAGATGGCTACATTTCAATCTGTTGTCGATGTAAAAAACAATCAATGTTAGCAGCATTGACAATAGACAGGAATAGCTTCAAGGGATCAACCAGCTTTTTCGACATTAACGTAATACAGTTGATCCTTGACTTACGACCACAGTGGAGCCCAAAATTTCTGTTGTTAAGTGAGGCATTTGTTAATGAGTTTTGCCCCATTTTACGAGCATTCTTGTCAGAATTGTTAAGTGACATCCGATTTAACAGCTTCTCCATTGACTTTGCTTGTCGGAAGGCCACAAAAGGGGATCATGTGACCCTGGGACACTGCAACGGTCATAAATACGAGTCAGTTGCCAAGCGTCCGAATTTTGATCCTGTGACCAGGTAGTTGTAAGTGTGAAAATCAGGCACGATTCACCTTTTTCAGTGCCAATGTAACTCCGAATGGTCACTAAGCCAATTTCTGTGAGTCGAAGACACGCATGTGTATTTCTTCTTGGGGACTTTAATGGAAAAAAGAAATAAATAAATTTGAGATTTTCTGCTTTTTTTTTTTTCCTAGACCAGCTTGTGAACTTCCGAACAGTGGGGGTGGGGGGAGACAGGCAAAGCAGAGTAGAAGAACTTGTCTCTCGGAAAATGAGCAGAGAAGACCACAATATGAAAACTAGAGGGATTATGTGCTCAGTCACTAATGACATTGGTCAAGCATAATTTAATGTCAGGCTATCTTCATTAAAAAGGGGCTCAGGGAGAATTTGGCTGCAACAGTGAGCTGTTTACTAAGCTCTTTGCCACTGAAATAACCTTGTCCTGGTGATCTCGCGAAGACCATGACTGTAAAAAAGATGGATGGAGATTCGGTGATATTTAATAATAACGATAATAATAATAACAACAACAGCAACAACAACAGAGTTAGAAGGGACCTTGGAGGTCTTCTAGACCAACCCCCCTCTCAGACAGGAAACCCTACACCAGGGGTAGGCAACCTTGGCTCTTTTATGACTCGTGGACTTCAACTCCCAGAATTCCTGAGCAAGCCATGCTGAGGGGAAAGGGAGAGGTTTCCAAGCTGAGCCATGCTGGCTCAGGAATTCAGGGAGTTGAACTCCACAGGTCATAAAGCAGCCTAGGCCTAGACCACAGGTAGGCAACCTTGGCCCTTTTATGACTCGTGGACTTCAACTCCCAGAATTCCTGAGCCAGCATGGCTCAGCTTGGAAACCTCTCCCTTTCCCCTCAGCATGGCTGGCTCAGGAATTCTGGGAGTTGAAGTCCATGAGTCATAAAAGAGCCAAGGTTGCCTACCTCTGGCCTACACCATTTCGGACAAATGGCTGTCCAGTCTCTTCTTAAAAACTTCCAAAGTTGGAGCATTCACCACTTCTGGAGGCAGGTTGTTCCACTGGTTAATTGTTCTAACTGTCAGGAAGTTTCTCCTTAGTTCTAGGTTGCTTCTCTCCTTGATTAGTTTCCATCCGTTGCTTCTTGTCCTGCCTTCAGGGCTTTGGAGAATAGCTTGACTCCCTCTTGTTTGGGGCAGCCCCTGAGATACTAGAACACTGCTATCCTATCCCCACTCATCCTTCTCTTCATTAAACTAGACATCCCCAATTTCAGCAACCGTTCCTTATATGTTTTAGCCTCCAGTCCCCTGATCATCTTTGTTGCTCTTCTCTGCACTCTTTCTGGAGTCTCAACATCTTTTTTTACATCATTTGAACTGTGATTTTGGAGGAGAGCATTGCAAATACTTTCTTGTGATCCTCCCATTGGGGCAGCTAATTTAGTTTGTCTTGGAAGTCCAGGAGAATGGATGTAGCAGTCCTTGCTCTCCAGTCTGATTCTTGGCACAGACTAACCAACTGGACTACTCCAGTATTTTCACTTTTGAAATTTTTGAAACCAACCCTGAACCTCAAGTGAACATGAATCTGGGGGGCGGGGGGGCGGGCTCTTCTCTGATTCTTTACTTAAGGGTTGAAATTTGCCTGAATTTGGCATCTTAGAGATGAGTCGGTAATTGCAGCTTCTAAGGCAGAAGAAAACATAAGCAATGCTCTTCTTAAAGTCGGGGTCCCCAACCTGTGGGCCGGGGAGGGTTTGCAACTGGAAATGGCCAGCGAGCACTCGCGCATGGGCATCCTCGCTTGCACAAGCAGCTGGCGAGTGCGTGCACCCATGTTCCGTTTGTGCGAGCTGTGTGCACACGGGTGTGCTTGCCGGACGCTTGCACGGGGAACTCTTGTCTTGACTTCAAGCACTGAATGCTTTACAAGTAGTTCTCAACTTATGACTCTTCATTGAACGCTAGTTCAAAACCGTGATACCAAAAAGTCATTTATGATCTTACATTTATATCTATGACTCCGCCCCCTGTGGTTACGTGATCACAATTCGGACACATGGCAACCAGCTTGCTTTAACGACCAGTTACACCATGGGGATCACGACTTTGAGCCAGAATAGAGCTGGAAGGACGCTAGAGATTTTCTATCCCAACCCCCTGCTCATGTGGGAGACCCAAGCAAGAGACCCAGTTTTGGCCACCCAAAACTACCATTGAGGAAGTTAGCCTTGTTTAACGACTGTGTGGTTTGATTAACGAGCACGTGATTCATTTAAATCCCAGTGACTTGACTTATGACCCTGGTATAAATGATCGTAAAACCAGGTCTAATCAAGAGGTGACTTGACTGATGACTGCAACGACTTACGACGGAAATCTTGATCTCAGCTGCGGTCGTAAATGGAGGACTACCTGTATGGTTTGTGTGTGTGTGTGTTTGTGTGTGTGTGTGTCTGGCTGTCTGTCTGTTTGTCCATATGACAGAGGGAATGAGACAACTTTAGAGACGCTGATTGCTACTGAGTGTTTAGGATAAAAATCAATATCAACTAGTTGTCCCTTATTTTGAAGATTTTCATTTGAAAAACTTGTGAAAATGAAACCACCTTCCTGTGGGGGGGATTTTTGTTCTTTAATGGCTCAAAAGGGAGGCTACTTCAAAAGATATTGTCCAAATGCAATGAACATTTTTAAACAGTACAAAACAAAATCATGAGGCAACAGAAGTTAAGACCTTATTTTTTTTTTTTGAGGAACAGCATTATCAATCAATCAGTCATCAATCAGAATAGAATTGGAAGGGACCTTGGAGGTCTTCTAGTCCAACTCCCTGCTGAAGCAGGAGACCCTAGACCAGGAGTAGGCAACCTTGGCTCTTTTATGACTCGTGGACTTCAACTCCCAGAATTTCTGAGCCAGCCATGCTGAGGGGAAAGGGAGAGATTTCCAAGCTGAGCCATACTGGCTCAGGAATTCTGGGAGTTGAAGTCCACGAGTCACAAAAGAGCCCAGGTTGCCTACTCCTGTCCTATCCCATTTCAGATAAGTGACTATCCAGTCTTTTCTTAGAAACCTCCAGTGATGCAGCATCCACAACTTCTGGTGGCAAGCTGTTCCACTGGTTAATTGTTCTCACTGTCAGGAAGTTTCCTTTTAGTTCCAGGTTGCTTCTTTCCTTGATTCGTTTCCATCCGTTGTTTCTTGTCTTGCCCTCTGGTGCATTGGAAGATAAGTTGACCTCCTCTTTTTTGTGACAACCCCCCAAAGACCTGAACACTGCTATCATGTCACCCCTAGTCTTTCTTTTCTCTAGACTGGCCATTCCCAAATCCTGCAGCCATTCTTCATATGTTTTTGTCTCCAGGCCCCCTAATCATCTTGGTTGCTCTTCTCTGCAACTTAGTTGCTCTTCTCTTTTTTCCCAAAGTCTCAACTTCTTCTCTTTTTTTTTTTTTTTGTAATGTGGTGATCAAAACTGGATGCAGTATTCCAGGTGTGGGCTTACTAAGGCTTTGTAAAACAGTATCATGCTTCACATGGTTTTGATTCTGTGCCTCTGTTTATACAACCAAGGATGGTATTAGCATTTTTGGCTGCTGCTGCACACCGCTGGCTCCTGTTGAAGTGATTGTCCACTAAGACTGAAAGGTCTCTCTCATTATTAGGGACATGAAATTATTAGTTATTTTAGAGACATCCTTAGGGACACGAAAAGCGCTACAGATAGTCCTTGACTTACAGACATTTGTTTAGTGACCGTTCAAACTTACAGCGGCAAACTGAAAAAAAGGCCATTTTTCATATTTACAACTGTTGCAACTACTACCACGATTCCCTTAACAACTGTGGCAGGAAAGGTTGTAAAATGGGAGAAAGCTCACTAGGTCGAGAACTATCCATAATAAACAAAGGTTGTTTAGACAGGCAATTTGTCCACCAGATAATATTTTTAAAAAGTAATAAAACAAGATAAAGAATTGCAGAGAAACTGAATTAATTTTGGTTCCCTTCTCAGTGCACCAGAGATGGGCAGATAAATATTTTTAAACTATTTTTTTTTTTAAATGATACCTAGATGGTGAAGGTAAACAGTGGCGATAAGAGACAAAGGTGTACATTTTACCGATAAACCGAAAACGGATCCCGGAGTGCAGAATGTAGTATCTATTTAAGGCTCCTTTCAAAACTTAGCTATGAAAGTATTATTTTTTTCTTTTGACAAAAAGAATACCCAAGATGTTTCAGATATCGGTTCCCGTATCATAATGTTGGGAAGAAGTCAGTATAATGTAAAAAAATATTTTTATTCTGCAAAGGTAAACTCTTTTTAACCAAGTTTTGAAAGTGTCAAAAAGTAGGAAGACTTGAAGACTTTGGAAAAAAAAATCCCTTCTCAGCAGAGAATAAAAAATAACAAAATAAAAGAGTTGGAAGGGACCTTGGAGGTCTTCTAGTCCAACCCCCTGCTCAAGCAGGAGACCCTATATCATTTCAGACAAATGGTTGTCCAATCTCTTCTTAAAAGCCTCCAGTGTTGGAACGAATACCCACAACTTCTGATGGCAAGTCATTCCCCTGATTAATTGTTCTCACTGTCAGGAAGTTTCTCCTCAGTTCTAGGTTGCTTCTCTCCTTGATTAGTTTCCACCCGTTGCTTCTTGTCCTGCTCTCAGGCGCTTTGGAGAATAGCTTGACTCCCTCTTCTTTGGGGCAGCCCCTGAGATATTGGAAGACTGCTATCATGTCACCCCCTACTCCTTCTTCTCATTAAACTAGAATTAATTTAATTAATTAAACTAGAAGTGTTCCTATGGCACAACAACTGGTTAAACATCTAGAAAAGAAATGGGAAGCACGAACAGCTTTCCCCCCCTCCAAATGTAAATATTCCTCATTTGGGGGGGGGATTGGCTTAGGCCAGGGGTAGGCAACCTTGGCTCTTTTATGACTCGTGGACTTCAACTCCCAGAATTCCTGAGCCAGCCATGCTGAGGGGAAAGGGAGAGGTTTCCAAGCTGAGCCATGCTGGCTCAGGAATTCTGGGAGTTGAAGTCCACGAGTCAGAAAGCGGCCTAGGCCTAGGCCAGAGGTAGGCAACCTTGGCTCTTTTATGACTCGTGGACTTCAACTCCCAGGATTCCTGAGCCAGCCTTGCTGAGGGGAAAGGGAGAGGTTTCCAAGCTGAGCCATGCTGGCTCAGGAATTCTGGGAGTTGAAGCCCACGAGTCATAAAGCGGCCTAGGCCTAGGTCAGAGGTAGGCAACCTTGGCTCTTTTATGACTGGTGAACTTCAACTCCCAGAATTCCTGAGCCAGCCATGCTAAGGGGAAAAGGGAGAGTTTCCAAGCTGAGCTATGCTGGCTGAGGAATTCTGGGAGTTGAAGTCCACGAGTCATAAAAGAGCCAAGGTTGCCTACCCCTGGCCTAGGCATTGATGTCTATAAATTCTATGTTATTAAGAATAGCCAAGGCAGCAGCCAAGTCTGCTGACTGAGATCAAATTATTTAAGACCGAAACAAACAAAACCATAACACCCAGGAGCTGTAAAAGCATACATTTGTACTGAAGGAATGGGCATTGAAGTGTTAACCACAGCTCACTTGTCAATGGACGCTCAGAAATGAATGCATGTCAGAGAAGGAGATTTTGAAATTCATCCGTCTGTCTGTTATAAATGCAGGGGGTTTTTTTTATGCCTTTCAGGGATAATGTTTTCATTTAAAAAATCCAAAAACAGTGTCATCTATTGACCCAGAGATTTTTCTTTATTTATTTTATTTTTTTAAAATCCCAAGCTTTCTGACAGCTTAATATTATCCTCAAATTTGCAGATAGAGAGGGCAGCTAAAACCAGAATGAGGAAAAAACAGCTTCGGAGGCCTGCTGCGTGTCACGGTTCGGTTGTAATTTGGACCAAAGCTTTCCTGGTTTTTTTTTCTCTCTTTTTTTGTTTGTTTGTTTGTTTTATTTTTGGCTTGAAATTAAGGCAAAGCTGAATGAACAGGGCTGGGGAAGAAATGGTGGATTTGGAATATTAGAAAAAGCATCTTTTGGAAGGGAACACAAATGTTTCTTCTGATGCATCAAGAGCCCTTGGTTACACAGTGTGCTCTCTCTCTCTCTGTTCCTCCTCTGATATCACTAGTTCTGTTCTTTTGACAAAAGCACAAACAATCGAGCATCACTTGGCGAGCGATGTGACATTACGCCACTCTCCACCCAAGAATTCTGAGGCTGCCTGAGGAGAATGCAGAAATATGCAAAAATATGGGAGAAAGAAATATGGGGGGGGAGGTATTTAGCCAGGACAGCCATTTTTCCTTAGTGCAGAAAAAATATTTCCCTTCTCTTTCTCTCTCTCTCTCTCTCTCTCTCTCTCTCTCTCTCCCTCCCTCTTTCTCCCTCCCTCTCTCTCTCTCCCTCTTTCTCCCTTCCTCCCTCTCTCTCTTCTCTCCCTCTCTCCCTCTCTCCCCCCTCTCTCTCCCTCCCTCCCTCTCCCTCTCCCTCCCTCTCTCCCTCTCCCTCCCTCTCTCTCCTCTCTCCCTCCCTCTCTCCCCCCCTC
Source organism: Crotalus adamanteus (assembly GCA_039797435.1). Classification (NCBI taxonomy): domain Eukaryota; kingdom Metazoa; phylum Chordata; class Lepidosauria; order Squamata; family Viperidae; genus Crotalus; species Crotalus adamanteus. The sequence goes on from CM077924.1 coordinate 5,142,045, forward strand.
TCTCCCTCCCTCTCCTTTTCTCTCCCTCTCTATCCCTCCCTCTTCCTCTCTCTCTTCCTTCTCCCTTCCTCTCTCTCTTCCTCTCCCTCCCTCCCTCTCTCCCTCCCTCTCTCTCCCTCCCTCCCTTTCTCTCCTCTCTCCCCCCCTCTCTCTCCCTCCCTCCCTTTCTCTCCTCTCTCCCCCCCTCTCCTTTTCTCTCCCTCTCTATCCCTCCCTCTTCCTCTCTTTCTTCCTTTCTCCCTCCCTCTCTCCCTCTCCCTCCCTCTCTCTCCTCTCTCCCTCCCTCTCTCCCCCTCTCTCCCTCCCTCTCCTTTTCTCTCCCTCTCTATCCCTCCCTCTTCCTCTCTCTCTTCCTTTCTCCCTTCCTCTCCCTCCCTCCCTCTCTCCCTCCCTCTCTCTCCCTCCCTCCTTTTCTCTCCTCTCTCCCCCCTCTCTCTCCCTCCCTCCCTTTCTCTCCTCTCTCCCCCCCATCTCTCCCTCCCTCTCCTTTTCTCTCCCTCTCTATCCCTCCCTCTTCCTCTCTTTCTTCCTTTCTCCCTTCCTCTCTCTCTTCCTCTCCCTCCCTCCCTCCCTTCCTCTCTCTCTCCCTCCCTCTCTCTCCCTCTCTCTCCCTCCCCCCCTCTCTCTCCTGAAAACCAATTTTTGGGCCTCTGTTTTGCAAGTTCCATGAAGAGACACTGAAATCAGTAGCTGTTTTGGATCAATATGAGTCTTGAGTCTTGAAATACACCCTTCCCAGTAGAGTAAAGTACACATTGCTCTTTCTGTCCCTCTTGTGTTCTCTCTCTCGCTTTCTCTCTCCCCCCCCTCATTTGGGTTTGTATTTTAACACAAATTAACTTAAATAAAGATCTATTGAAGTTTGTGGATCAGAATGTCTGTCTGTCTGTCTCAATCTCTTCTCTCCCTCTCTCTATCCATCCATCCAGCTGTCTGCCTCTCTCTCTGTCTTTCTCTCCATCCATCATCCATCCCTATCTGTCTGTCTGTCTATCTGTCTATCTATCTATCTATCTATCTATCTATCTATCTATCTATCTATCTATCTATCTATCTATCTATCTATCTATCTATTGCATTTCATCAAATTTTGTGGTGTAGTGCTTTTGCACCAGGCTGCATTTCTCTTTTAGATACTCTGTGCTTTTTTTTTTTTTTTAGCTCTCTTAGAAATGAGGAAAGCATGAAAAGAATGAATAAAAATTACCTGGCCTAACGATGAAACTAGAGCAGCCACAGGCGATCAATATTAGAAAATGTGAATGGTTACCAAAAAAAAAAAAAAAAAAAAAAGTGGGAAAGAAAAATGGAAAGTGAGGGACTGAATACCAAAGAAGGTGTGATCTTAGTGCAGCATCACATCAGATACAAGCACCTTAAGGGGGGGGGGGAATTGCATCTTGTATTAACTGAGTTTTTCTTACCAACCAGTCCAATTCCTGCTTTGCAATAGAATATTGCATTATTTTTCACAACTCTACTTTTTTTCCTACAGTTTTTCCTCCTCCTCCTCCTCTTCTTCTTCTTCATACTCTTCCTCTTCCTCTTCCTCCTCCAGTTCCTCCTGCTCCTCTTCCTCTTCCTCCTCCAGTTCCTCCTCTTCCTCTTCTTTCTTCTCCTCCTCCTCCTTTTCCTCCTCCTCCTCTTCTTCCTCTTCCTCCTCCTCTTCTCCTTTTCCTTTTCCTCCTTCTTCCTCTTCCTCCTCCTCTTCTCCTCCTCTTCTTCCTCTTCCTCTTCTTCCTCCTCTTCTCCTCCTCCTTCTCCTTCCTCCTCTTCCTTCTCCTTCCTCCTTCTCCTCCTCCTCCTCCTCTTCTTCCTTTTCTTCTTCCTCCTCTTCTCCTCCTTCTCCTTCCTCCTTTTTCTTCTCCTTCCTCCTCCTCTTCCTCCTCCTCCTCTTCTCCTTTTCCTCCTTTTCCTCCTCGTCTTCCTCTTCCTCCTCCTCTTCTTCCTCCTCCTCCTCCTCCTCCTCCTTCTTCCTCCTTCTCCTACTCTTCTTCCTCTTCCTCTTCTTCCTCCTCCTCTTCTTCTCCTCCTTCTTCCTCCTCCTCCTCCTCCTCTTCTTCCTCTTCCTCTTCTTCCTCCTCTTCTCCTCCTCCTCCTTCTCCTTCCTCTTCTTCTTCCTCCTCCTTCCTCCTCCTCCTCCTCTTCTTCCTCTTCCTCTTCTTCCTCTTCCTCTCCTCCTCCTCCTCTTCTTCCTCTTCCTCTTCTTCCTCCTCTTCTCCTCCTCCTCCTCCTCCTTCTCCTTCCTCTTCTTCTTCCTCCTCCTTCCTCCTCCTCCTCTTCTTCATCTTCCTCTTCTTCCTCCTCCTCTCCTCCTCCCTCTTCTTCTTCCTCCTCCTTCCTCCTCCTCCTCTTCTTCCTCCTCCTCTCCTCCTCCTCCTTCCTCTTCCTCTCCTCCTCCTCCTCTTCTTCCTCTTCCTCTTCTTCCTTTTCTCCTCGTCCTCCTCCTTCTCCTCCTCTTCTCCTCCTCCTCCTTCTCCTTCCTCTTCCTTCTCCTTCCTCCTCCTCCTCCCCAAGTCAAAAAACAGTCCAGTTGCCTTTTGAAAAAGCACCTTTGAGCCTTACTCCAAAATCTTTTTTCTTACCACAGAAAAGCAGCCAACCCCCCCTCCCCCCCACACCTTTGTCTTATTTCCTGAGCTAAGTGGCAATTCTCAGAGACCTTTGCTTGCACGACCAAGCCCAGAGCCTGTGGATTCAGTTCTAAATTTATCCCTTTCCTGACCACTGCCATCTTCTGCTTGATTTACGACATCGTTATTCCCGCTCATGAAATGCAAATACAGAGTTACCCATGGTAGCAATTCTCTGAAACTGGTGGTGGGGTAGGAGTTGTATGTGCAAAGACTCTTTGGTATTGCAAAGAGGGCTGTGCAGATTGTCTTCAAGTTGCAACGGTTCGTTTAGCGACTGTTCAGCGTTACAACGGCACCGAGAAAAGCGGCTTACGTCCGTTTTTCACACTTAACGACCGCTGCGGCATTCCCCAGGGTCACGTGATCAGAATTCAGACGCTCGGCAACTGACTCCTATTTACGACGGTCGCAGTGTCCTGCGGTCACATGACCATCTTTTGTGACCTTCTAACGAGCAAGGTCAGTGGGGAAGCGGGATTCACTTAATGACCGTGTCACTAACTTAACAACTACAGTGATTCACTTCAAAACCGTGGTGCGAAAAACCGTAAAATAGGGTAGAACTCCCTTAATAAGTGTCTTCTTGAGTATGGAAAGCAATGTTGGTCGTAAGTCAAGGACCACCTGTAGATATGAAGCCTTCTCAAAAAAAAAAAGAAAAAAAAATCCCCGGAAAAACTCTTTGTTTAAATGCAGTTTAAACTTCTGCTTGAGCATGGGGCTGGACCAGATGACCTCCAGGGTCTCTTCCAGCTTCTCTTCGCTTCTACTCTACTCTACTCTACTCTACTCTACTCTACTCTACTCTACTCTACTCTACTCTACTCTACTCTATTGTTATTCTTATTCTTATTCTTTCCTATTCTTAATTCTATTCTATTCCATTCCATTTTTCTATTCTATTCTATTTATTCTATTCTATTCTATTCTATTCTATTCTATTCTATTCTGTATCTATTCTATTCTACTCTACTCTACTCTACTCTACTCTACTCTACTCTATTCTCCTACTCTACTATTCTGTCCTGTCCTATCCTGTCCTGTCCTGTCCTATCCTATCCTATCCTATCCTATCCTATCCTATCCTAATTTCTTATTCCATTCCATTCTATTCTATTCTATTCTATTCTATTCTATTCTATTCTATTCTATTCTATTCTATTCTATTCTATTCTATTCTATTCTATTCTATTCTATTCTTATTCTTTCCTGTTCTTACTTCTATTCCATTCCATTCCATTCCATTTTTTCTATTCTATTCTATTCTATTCTATTCTGTTCTGTTCTGTTCTGTTCTGCTCTGCTCTGCTCTGCTCTGCTCTACTCTACTCTACTCTACTCTACTCTACTCTACTCTACTCTACTCTACTCTGTCCTGTCCTGTCCTATCCTATCCTATCCTATCCTATCCTATCCTATCCTATCCTATCCTATCCTATCCTATCCTATTCTATTCTATTCTATTCTATTCTATTCTATTCTATTCTATTTTATTCTTTCAAGTCATGATCAAATGTCTGCAGTCTTCTTTCAGGCTATCTGAAAATGAGGCTACCTCTCTTGGTCCTCAATTTTAAAATCATTTCTGCCCTTAATTTCCATGAGAGCAGAAGTAGCAGCTTCCCCCCTCTCCTTGGTGTCAGACAGACACCACTAGCAATGCAAGAAATTGAGACAAGTTGTTGTTGTTTAACTGATCCCATGCATTCAAACTTATCCTATGCAAAACCTTGCTGTTTTTCCATTCTGTTACACTTTCATTTGATCCAAAACAGCTTTGAAATTTACTTGTTTCTTTCAGTGAAATGATAAGAACAAGCCCCATAAGGGCTGGAAGAGCAGTTTACCATTCACGGCGATTATTTTTAGCACATTTTAGGTCTCCAGGCTGAGAGGCAAAAGGAATGAATTCATCACAAAAACCTGGATACACACACACACACACACAGAGAGAGAGAGAGAGAGACATCCACCTAAATGTAAGGGAGAGCAAGGTCATTTTACCTACTCATATATATATATATATATATATATATATATATATATATATATATATATATATATATATATATATATATATATATATATATAAATGAACATTTCGCTCCTGCATACGTACAAATGCAAATTCTTTCCGGATAACTTTATTTTAATCGATACACGCTGAAACATTACACCGAAGGTGTCCAGTTCCATACAGCCACATCTCTTCAGGCTGGTGAAAATGACTTTTCTACCAGCAATTCATTCCTCTAGCAGCTGGAGGCCATAAGAAATATCCCTGTGGTCCATTTTGGAGAGAGAGGGTGAGATAAGCTTGATTTTAGAGAAAAAATTCATTGAGAGCTTTCTCAAATAACATGCCCTTTTTAATAAATGTGCAAAGAAAAACCTCTTCTGAACAATAGGCGAAGTTATTCTCCCCCTCCGCTACCTATCGTTTAGGCACATTTTGTTATTTCTTCTTCGTCTTGATGATTTATTAACGGATCACCCTTGTTTCCATGATTTGATTTGCTTTGAGGCAGCATAGAATGCTTTATTTTATTTAAAAAAAAACACGTTTGATATGTTCAATAGTTTTGCAGTCTATCTGGGGGGGAGGGCTTAATTCCTAGATGAAGTAGCATGCTAATTATTGAATCAATAGAGAAAAGAGCCGAGGTAGTGCAGCAGTTAGAGTGCAGTACTGCAGGCCACTTTAGCAGGTCAGCGGTTCAAATCTCACCGGCTCAAGGTTGACTCAGCCTTCCATCCTTCCGAGGTAGGTAAAATGAGGACCCAGATTGTTGGGAGCAATGTAAATATATATATATATATACATTGCTTACTGGTGTACACCGCTTAGAGAGTGCTTGCACTTAAAGTGGTATATAAGTCTCATAAATAAATAAATAAATAAATAAATAAATAAGTAAATGGATATGTGACTAAGGGTATCCAGAAGTTAAAAAAAGTAGATTGTATTTGTTTAAGGCAGCATACGGTGCTTTTTATATATATATAAACTTTGGATGCGTTTAGTAGTTTTGGAATCTATCTAGGGGGCCTTAAGTTCATAGTTGAATTATCAATGTAATTGATTGATCAATAGATACATAAGTAGATATAAGATTAAAGCGGGCCAGAAGTAAAAACATGGATTTTTGTTGCTTTTGAGGGAGCATACAATGCATATGTGTGTGTGTGTGTGTGTATATATGTATAATGTATATGTGTGTGTATGTGTGTATACACACACACACACACACACACACACACAAACAAACTTTGGAAGTGTTCAGTAGTTTTGCAATCTGTCTAGGGGGTTTTAGTTCTTATATGAATTAGCAAGGTAATTAATTAACCAATAGATATAATAATAAAAATAATGATGATGATGACGATAATAATAATAATAATAATAATAATAATAATAATAATAATAAATAACAACAATAATAATAATGTTGGAAGGGACCTTGGAGGTCATCTAGTCCAACCCCCTGCTCAGGCAGGTAACCCTATACCATTTTGGACAAATGGCTGTCCAGTCTCTTCTTAAAAACTTCCAGTGTTGGAGCATTCACCCCTTCTGCAGGCAGGTAGTTCCACTGATTAATTGTTCCAGTGAATAAATATATGATTAAGGGTGCCCAAAAGAAAAAAAAAAAAAAAAAAAAAAAAACCGAAAAACCAAAAAACTGGATTTTATTGGCCTTGAAGAACAGCAATGCATTTTTAGATATATAAAAACTCTGGAAGTACTCGGTCCTTTTTGCAATCTATCTCGGTGGCCTTAGTTCCTAGATGAATTAGCAATGTAATTGATTGATCCATAGTTAAGTAAATACATGTATGTTCAAAGGGGCCCAGAAATAAAAACCATGGATCTCTGGAGCATTGTAAGAGCTGTGTGACACCCACAGTATCAAAGAAGGAAGCTTGCTGTGGGAAATCAAATGGATATGATTCCTTCTTGGTGCTGTGGGGGGATAGATAATTATGCATATCCCTCAGAAAAAAGGAAAAAAAAAGAGAGAGAGGTATATTCCATCTTTATTCCAGCAGGAGGCTGTCCACCATCGTGCTACAGAACAGCAAAGCCATTAGTGAAATATAGTGTAGCAAGTAGTGGGGGGGGGAAATGCGCATTTAATCCGAGGTGGGGCTTTGCCATGTCATTTCAAAGCTCCTTGGATCACTTGGTGGGAGATCAGTAGCTTCTTGACGGTGCCAAAAAGTGTCTTGGAGAACTCAACCATTGTCAAAAAAAGAGAAAAAAAAAAACCTCACAAGACCAGTTTTGGGGGCAGGCATAAGGAAAGTTCTGATTTACAAGGCGTTGGTTGTCTTGTTGGAGAGCAGAAAGGAACAGGGCAAGAATGAGAAGGGAAGTCTGTCTCAGCTTCCTCCTTCAAAGCAACGACATTTTAAGTTAATTAAATGGAAGAGAATTCCCCAGCCTTTGCATCTGCCGTTTTTTTTTTTTTTTTGAAAACGCCAACCCAATCTGTCTGTCTGTGCTACCAAATTTCCCCCCTCCTTTTTTTCATCCAAATACGAAGACATTGATACCAAGCTGATTGTGAGTGACACCTGTCTTCTCTTGTCTGCATTTTTGTTGTTGTTGTTGTCTTAGTTTTTGTTCAAAAGCAAGCAGCAGCCTTAAAGAAGTGCCCGGCTCCTGGAAGGGTTTAAAAGATCATTTGCTGACTTGGTTGTAAACAGAGGCAACAGGGAACAGTTATCATCCAGACCTTTTCGAAAAGGGACAGGAAAAAAGGCAGTGAAATAGCTTTGATGATCACCAGGCTAACAGTTGCTTCCACTTAGTTATACTAACGGTTAGAACGACACGTAAATTGTGTTTCGTTGTGTGGTTTTTTTTGGTTTTTTATTATTATTTTAAGCTTATCAATTAGCTAGGTATCAGCCTGTCGATTAGGCGACGGGATGCAGGGGTCTATTTGAATCTTTCTGGTGAGAAACTAAGATCAACCCTAGCTAAATGCCAATTGTCCTATGGTCAAAGGTGGCCTGCTGGATTAAGATTGCCCCAAACCTTTGTGAACAACACAAATCAAGAGTTTCCCCCCAGTGCAAATGGGTTTGTGGTCTTGCCTCAATGCTCTGTAGGCCACAGAGTTTAAAATTCTACATCTCTCTAAGTTGTGCAATTGTGAGTGTAAAATCTGAAGAATGGGGGGGTACCTGAGGAAAACAATGCTAACTCCATCCCACATTTCCAATGGTGAAACTTTGATGGAAATCATTTTGGTTTTTTAATGCAAGCTGAGAACACGAGGCTTTGGGTGGGACGGGGAGAGGGGGTGTCCTAAATAAATTTTGGGGTACCTTTACGTCCAAGAGACCTGTCTTTTGAACACGGGGCAAAGCTGTGGGAGGTGCAAATTAAGAGTGCATATAATGATAGATTACATAGCAGATTGAAATCAAACACACTGTTTTCAGCATGGTGCCATTGAATTCAACAGTCACATAGTACAACTAGCCACATAATTCTCAACTAAGCCATTCCTTTCCTTTAAGTTTCTGTTTCGTTGTGGCTTGTTTTGGAGCCCAGATTTTGTAGTTTGATTCCGTCTGGGTGAGAGAAATTAAATCCACCTTCCCATCCCAACAGAGTTAAGAATTCAGATACTGTACAACAGCCTGTAAAAATTGTAAATGCTATTTTTGCTTTTATTTTTTTTAAACATTTTTTTTTTGGGGTGGTGGTTTTACAAAAAAAAAAATCAGCAATTGTTACTTTTTTATTTTTACACTTGCTTTTTCTGATTATCGACCGATCATTCACAGAGAGCTGTTATAGGAAATAAACTCATTTCAGAAAGTTGAACGTCTTGAAGGATTTTAGCCACAATAAAGCTAACGTGTTCTGTCTTTTGGGACAGCTCCTTTTTTTTTTTAAAAAAAAAAAAACCCAACAAAACAAAAACAAAACATTTTCGGCACACAAAGGTCCTGATAAGCTCAAGTCAACCCTTATTGAATTGTCTTTTTTTTTTTTTAATTTGACCACTGCTGTTTGGTTGCACACACCAAGTGAAATTTCCCCCCCATTGGAGGGGAAAAAAAAATAAAAATTAAAATCACACCTCACATTCCCTTGCTGGCTGCTGGTGGCACGTACAGGATCCATATTCGTTTATAATCACCAGAGCTCCTTCGAGGTGGTTGGGTTTGTAATCAACGTAATATTCCTGGGCTGACATGGCAGCCATTTGATGCATAGTCTGTTTTTGTTTCTGCTTCCGACGCTGGGTCACAAAACACTGCCTCAGTTGCCTGAGGCTGACGGGGAAACACTTCCAGGAGACGTACAGTATCAAAACCACAATGAGGAAGGAGAAGATGAGGGCCATGGTTCCCGTCACCACCTTGTGGATCTGGACGGCATTCTCAATCTTCTCGTTGGGGACGGTGAGGGTCACAACGTCAGTGGTTCCATCCCCTTCGGTCTCCCGCAGGTCAGAGTTCAGAGTTGAAGGACTGTAGCCGGCGGTCGGGTCGCTCTGGTTGACCACGGCCGAGAGGAGATCCCCATTGGTGGTGAGGTCCGTCGCATCTTCACACAAGTGAAAAGCATAAACAGCATCCAAGACGTCCTCGCCCTGTGCGTATTCAGGGGTGGCACAGAGCAAGTTGTTGTCGTAGCGGCCTTTGAAAGTGCTGAGCCAAGACGCCAAGGCGCAGATGTTTCGGCCGCAATCCCAGGCGTTGGCCGACAGGCTGATGCTAACCAGAGACTTCCAGGAATCGAGGATCCTGGAGTGGATGTAGGTGAGCCGGTTGGAATCCAGTTGAAGGGACTGGAGCTGAGGTACGCTTTCGAAAACGTGAGGTTCAATGTATTCGATCTCGTTGCCGGAGAGGTCCATCTTTTCCAATTTCCATACCCAGTCCAAGGAATTCACCACAAGGGTGACTTTATTCCTCCGGAGACAGAGAGAGTGCAAAGAGAGCAACCTGGGGAAGTGGGCCAGGTTGACTTTCACCAAGTCGTTGTGCTCCAGGTGCAACTCGGTGAGTTTGAACAAGCCCGCGAAAGAGTTGCGAGCCAGGCTCTTCAACTGATTGTATCCTATGTCGAGAAACTTGAGGCTGCGGCAGTCTTGGAAGATCCGAACAGGCACGAACTTAAGGGCATTGGACCGCATGTGCAACGTGGTGAGCTTGCGCAAGCCGTGGAACAGGTCCGGCTCCAAAGCCTGCAGATTGTTGTAGGATAAATCCACACTGCGCAGGTTTGGCATCGGGCGGAAAGTGCTGTTGGACAGTTGGGTGATCTTGTTGGAACTCAGTGTGAGCTCTTTCACTCGCCGGAGCTTCTGAAAGGCGTGCGCCTCGACGGAGTAAAGGTGATTGTGATCCAGATAGAGCCACGTGAGTTGTGTTAACCCAGTGAACTGTCCGTCACGCAGCTCCGAAAGGCTGTTGTACCGCAATGACAAACCCATCACGCCCGACAGGTTGTGCGGCATCTCGGTGAGGTTCAGCGACTCGCAGTACAAAAGCCTGCCCTCGCACCGACAAAGCTGCGGACACCCAGTGTGCACGGCTGGAAGCATTTTTAACAAAACACCCAGGCTACACAGGATCAATCCTGGGGGCTTTTTCAGCAGCCAGTTTAAACAGACCCCAATGAGAAGGAAATCCATTAGCGAGAATATCCCCAAATGTGCTTGAGAAAGTCCATTGAATCTTTGACTTGGTCCCTTGCCTTTCTCTGTATAAATTCTACATCCCACCATATGTCAGTGAAAGGGCAAGGGGACGGGCACAGGCAAAAATAAGAGAGTCATCAGGCCAAATCTTGGGCTTGGTGAGGCTTTTTTGGGGGGGGGCATAAATGCAGCATGCAGGAGGACTCTGTATTACAGCCTTTTAAAGTTCAGAAGCATTCAAAAGGTACACGAGAATCTGTCCATTTTTAGATACCGCGGCAAAGACGAGAACAATTATGGGGGGGGGGAAAAGCACCCCTCTCCACGAGAGAATGAAATTAAAAAGTGTCTTACCCACCCTGTTGCAGAGATTGACAAGCTCCATTCAGCAGCTTCCTTTGT